>JAZHYW010070359.1:83615-391269 GCA_037355805.1 Ixodes ricinus | reverse complement strand
TCTTAGGACGGAGCATTCGCAAAGTCCAGAGGCGCTCGTGAAGGCTTGTATAGAGGGCTTTTGAAGGAAATTATGCACTATTTACTCGGTCCATGTGCACTGTGTTGTGGAATGATGAATTTATGTTGGCGCACTGGCACTGATTTCCTTCCCCCCGATGCGGTTCCTGTTTTTTTTTAAGACGAGAACATCTCCGATGATGACTTAACGGGGACAAAAATACTCGTATAAATATAGTAGAACTTCCCGGTATTGTTATAATCTAGTGGGCCTTCAATAATTTAGAGTGATTAAGAGTAAACAGCTGACGGTCATGCTCGCATGTTTTGTCAAACAGCATGTTTGGTAACAGTTCCGTAAATTGTTTAAACACATTGCGTGGCTTTATAGGAGGTCAGGTGATTTTTCCACCCTGCTCCTGCCTTCTTATTCGAAAACAAATCAATTCTAATAATGTTACATAGTTTACATGCGCATAAAGGTTATAGCATTACAAATGGTTTATACATACAATGTCAACTTGTACTGTGGAACATACAAACCTTGTGAGCAGAAAAAATATATGTTATGATGATATAGTGACTGAAATGATGTCACAGTATGATGACATACTGACTGACATGATGACACAGTGACTGAAAGTCAAACAATAGTAGCGGTTACTGGACATAAATCACTTTTCATCGGTAAAAAAATACCGGACAAATATTTTAGCTTTGAAATGCACACAAAAACTGAATATAGTATGCAGTCAACAGCCTTGGTTTCTTCAGCCTTTTCTGTCCAGAACATCTTCGCATTCCCAGTCTTCGACATAAATTAGACTGTGAAGCTTGGTCTTCACTTGGTCAACGAGATGAGGAGACTAAGGTTAGTAACTTGCGATCAGCCCTCGGGATTGCACGACATCACTGCTCCAGGCGAGCGTCACTCGATGGAGCTTTCAACAAGGATACTCGCTCTGCACAGTTCTTGTACCCTGGGTTGCAGTAGGAAACAGAAGCAGGTTTTTCCCTTCCTTATAGCCACAAGATCTTCGGGCTAAGGCTCACCTTCGTGCATGATGGTGGCACCTTCCCAGTCGACACAGCACCAAAGCAAAACACAAGGCCAGCCACTGGCCGCACACCACCTACCACCACCGCGAAAAAAGCGAGCAAGCTACGCCCCCGAAACCGTGGCCGTCGGGGAGAGACCTCGTGCCCACGGTGCTCACCACCTCAGCGCCCTCCGTGGCGGCGCGGAACTGCTACTTCGACTTTACTTTATGTTGAACCGTAGCGAAGGCTAGGCTGCGCGAGCTCATAGCGTTGGCAGCTGCTCTTAACCGTCACGAGAGCTCTTGCCGCCGAGATCGTGCCCCAGAGCAAGGAGCTCGCGCTTGTAGCCTTTCCTGCAGTACATCATAAGGTGTGAAGCAGGAGTGTACTCCTGGTTCGATGGTGGCTCCGAACACGATCTGGCCGCTCGCTCCCGCGAGAAGAGCGGCCAGAGTCACCACCTAAATGTATTTCTTCCACCGTGGCTGGCATCCAGGTCCAGCTGCCCTCCTCATCTGAAAGGCGTTGGGCTTTCACGGAGAAAAGTGCCCCAACCACGCGCATCCACTGTCCAACATCGCGGATATAGCCCTCCAGCTCGTCCACACACTCCATCATGTTTCGTTGTGGCGAGTGGCGAGTGGGCTCGCGCACACCGGCTTGGAGCGCGCTTGGAGCAGAAAGCTCGCGCTGCAGAACCCCAGGAATCCTGGTTTCAATCCCTACTTCTGCTAGGGTGCCTTCATGTGCGCTTTGCTTAGGGTGGAGTCATCCGGCCATTTTGTCCCACACTTTTTATTTTCCTTTTTGTTCAGAAGCGCGTGAAAGAGCGTGTCCCTGCACGCGTCTGTGGCGCTGACTGTGCTATGGCGACATTTTGTTTTCGTCGATTTCTTTGTATTTTCCCCGTGAGCGCGTGCTGTCGGCATCGGGTACTACAAAGGAGTGGCATCACCCTAAACAGAAGGACATTGAGGCACCCTAACTTCTGCTCGTTTGATCGTACCGGCGTGCAGACGTGTATCACTGGCTAGTAATGGTTCATCGTAATGATCAAATTGGATTTAAATTTGGGTTAAAGTTCGTGATTTAGCGCTACAATGTGTGGTAACTTGTTTCTTATAGTACGACGAAGCTATTTATGAAAAATGCGTATGCTTTGCATATATTTTTGCGCGCCCGTTACTTACCCATCGTTACTGCCATCATCTTGGAGTGAAACCAAGTTTTCCCGTGTAGCACCAACACACTTGGAGTGTGTTTCGACGGGGTTGAAGTGCACTCGCTTGTAGTGACGCTAGACTAGCCCGTCTGACAGGGATATAAGAGGGTAGTGCTGCAAACTGAAGTCGTTCGCACGCGTCGCGGGAGCGCCTGCCGATCTGGTTATTTTGAGAGATCATCTAATATGGTCCCATGAACTGCGTTAGAAGAAGAGAGGAGATCGTACGGCGACGGTAGAACGCCAATCCCTGATTGGAATGATTAGAGGGTAGAGCCAAAATTTCGCATTTGAACGCGTTCGACGAGCGCAGGCGAGGCAAAGGCAGCTTTTGCCTCTACCGCACACATCGAAGGCGTTAGTACGCGAAACGCCGGCGTAAGGAGTTTGGCTCTTGCGTTGGAAGACGTTCGACAAGTGCAGTGGAGGCAATGGCCGCTAACTTTAGGCCTACCTAGAGCCACTAAATGAGCTACGTTGAGAGTATCGACCCCCTGGTTCCCTACATTGTTCTAAGCGCCGCCACTTTGGTGCTAAGAACAGAGCAGACGCGACTGCCGGTCGTCATGGCAGAAAGGTGCGACTTCCTTCGCATTTGATTTGGTGTTAGGAAGCTCACGTAAAATTGCTTTGTTCCTTCGCGAACTGTTTCAAGATTGGCGGAGGATGGCAAAGCGTTTCCTGTGACTTCAGATAAAGCGGCAGATAACCGGCAGCCATGATTCGAAGCCCCGAGAGGAGCAAGTCTCGTTACTCTGAAGCGTAGCTTCTTTAGAGGCACTAGGTTCACCCACTAATCGTTCGAGACAGCTCGGCATTCTGACGTCCCCGCACGCTATGGTCTCCTCCTTTCTCTCAGTTTTACGGCGCATTAACCCGAATCGGCCTGCGCTTTCCTCGATGCAACGTACGCCATGTGTCGGCGGCACTTCTCTTTAGTCGTGCATCGTCTGCAAGGTGGCGGCGTAAAATAAACAGTTTTTCTCTTCTTTTTTATTTTTTTATTTTTTTGCAGCAAACTTGTTTATGGTTAGGGTTCCGTGGATTTTTCGTGTTCGTGACAAATAACTCTGCCATAGCCTCCTCTATACGGGGAAAGCCTGGCACGTCGCGAAAAAAGTGGCCGCCGAAAGTAGGAGAGGAGGGGCGGGGAATCGGGAGCGGAGGGAAGCTTGACTGCTAGCGCCACAGAAGAGCGAGCGGCCAAACGCAGAACAGTCTTCTTTTTTTCCTCTTTTCTTTTCGGAATTGCGGAGAAGAGAAAGTCAACGTCAACCCGTTCCCTTCGCCGTCCCTGCGTCCGCATCTCCGCAGCGGTCCCGGTCGTCGCTTTCGTCTGCAATGGAGGTTGTGCGACGAACTGCCCGGAAAGGTCGGTATCTGGTGCTTGGAGTGTTCGGCGATTCATGGGCCATATACTTCGTTTCATCTTAGGTTTGAACGAAGTCAAAGATATTCTTCGTTTGATCTTACGTGCGAGCGAAGGCGGTGCTAGGCGTGCGAGCCGAGCACTCATACGTTCGCTGCTTTGCACGCGCGCTTATCCAGTTAATGCATTTCCTCGGGCTATCCTCTCATGCTAATAGCTTAATTAAGTTACCAACTCAGAAACATCTTTAATGCCAGTTTAAGCCGCGCGTGCGAAACGCAAATGCGCCTTGCGGGTACATCTCATGTTGGACAGTATGAATAGCTCGTTGATACAAAGTAAAAGAAACCACTGCACTTGAAAATGCGCAATATTTTCCATAACTGTATGTCGATGGACAGCGACAGAACGCGCCGCTAGTTAAGCAAACAGTCCGGATGCCTTGTCGGTAGCAAAAACATCAAAATCACAGCTGTACGAGAAACTGGGGTTTGCACGATTGCACGTGAGTTCGACTAAATGTAGGTTCTCCGCCTCCGACCCCCACCCCAAACAAACACACACACACGCTCCACCGTTATGACGACCACCACCACACACGAGCATGCCACCGCATGTCGGCGAACCAAAAGCAAAGCTTTCTTTTGCTCTTAGGTGCACCTCTCACGGTACGTAAACATCGTAGTCGTAGAACGAATCCCGCACCTCATGCACAATCGCTCTCAACCTCGCATGACGCAGCCACAGCGACCCATGCCACCCACCGCCGATGGTGGTCAAAGAAGCTCTTCTCATGTTCCGGTAGTGTAGATTCGTGGCCCTTTGCCACCGATCAAATATTTCTCCAACGTACGTAAACTGCCAGTCTGTTGCCTGAAAGCGTTAATCTTCGCGACGCGCGCACGCACTTTCGTTTCCCGTCGCAGTTGGCCGCAGTACTCGCTGGAACACGCCGAACTTTCATCCTGTAGCGCTGTTACTTATATCCTCGGCACCTGGGCGTCGAGCTTCTTAGTCAAAACTGTTTGGGTCTTCCGCGGCACGACACGATGGTCCGACAACGGCGCACTCCGCTGGCACACCGACAACTCTGCCGACGCCACCGGCATCGTGCATTGTTGCCCGCGCCCTTTCGAATCGCCACCGTCGCCGCAGCCGTTTCTCCCGGAGTATGAAAACGACGGTGACAGCAGCACAAACAAACGTGGTTCGGGGAGCGGCCGCTCGCGACCCAAGCGCTCGCAGTCTACTCTGCACTTTCTGCTCTGCGCTACCATATTGGTCACCGCTTCGCGCGCTCCTCCTCTCCTTTTTCTGCGGCCGCACGCCCTATGGCTCCGCCGTCGATGTGCCAGGCTTTCTCCGTATAGAGGAGGCTATGACTCTGCGCTCGCCTAGCTGCACGCGGCGCATGTGCACACTTTCCCCATATAAAAGATTCTACATAGATAGCCAAAGTAAAGCGTTGACGAACACGCGTCCAGATGTCATTTGTTTTAGGCTTTGCTTTCAGAACATAAAATTGCTAAGGATAGATAACTGGGAAAGTTGGTAAGAGTTCATGTTGAAAAACAGCGCGACTCTAACGAGGACAAACGACGAAGAGAATGATAGTCAGCGCTTGTTTTGTATTCTCTTCGTCCTTTGTCCTCGTCGCAGTCTCGCTGTTTTTCAATATGTTTTAGAACAGTTACTGCTGCTGTCGCTGGCACCTGCGGCGCATGAAACACCCTTCCCTGCATTCTCCTTGATGCTTGAGTAATTTGGTAATACCTCTATTCACTAGATTACTTATCAATAGGCACCATTTTCAAGATCAGTAGACGCTCAGGCAGATAATAAAGGTTTCTCAAAGATTTGCCGCTGTGGGACCCGTGTCAGCCATGTCTCCGCTCGCACGTTCCACTACCTTTAGGCACCCCTATGGTAAATCCTAGCGCGATACGTTAAAAAGCCGATTTATGGGGTCCCTTTCAATATACAACGACCCCTTTGACTCACGCGGTTTTCCATCTTGGCGTCTGTGTTGTGAATTCGTGACTATCCTGGTACTACCCAAATTAAAATCGATGAAAAAGGAATTAAAATAAAACATGTTATATTTTCATAGATGCATTCGACATTACTCGATCATTGTCACTAATGAGACCGCTGGCTGCGCCGTGGGTAGCGGTCGCGTTGAAAGTATCAATATTCAATCCAATTATCTACTGGGTAGGGTGCATCCGGAGGACGCTGACCGAGGACGCTGATCGGTATTAGGCGACGCTGCGGCATCCCCTCTTCCCTCGGGTACGACAGGGCAACGGTGGTCCCGTAGCGACTGCCCGCCGCGCCCCGCTTCTGAGGTCCAGGTCTATGGCCAATTGACTGGCGTACTGTTTAATGCCTGACAAGGCCACCGTCTGCACCAAAAGGGGAACACTCACGTTAAAGCTGGTTCACACACTCGCGACTGCTCACGACTGTGTGCCCTACACAATGTTGCACGGAACTGCGTTCCATGGCCCGACGCTCCAGGGACGAGTTCAATTTAGGTGGAGCTGAGGGACGTCTCCATTCCATTTCGCGTCAGTGTAACTGGAACGGCAACTCGTCCAGTTTTTAAATAAACGAAAAGAGAAATGGATATTGCTTTAAATCTTAAATCTTACTCCAATTTAGTAATTATTCAGGCTTTTTCTTTATATAGCGACTATTTCAAGCTCCGAGTTCAACGTATGGGAAAGTGTCTGAAAGAGTGACGAAAACAAAATATCCACATGGAACTACTTGTCTCGTCGCCGCACTCGAGAAGTACATCTCAAGGACTACTGCCCAGTGTGGCGACTCGACAAGTAGTGCCATGTGGATATTTTCACTTGCTCGCCTTATTTTATTTAAGAATTATCCGGCACAATACTTCATTAAAATACGCATGTGTAATGTTAATTGAACGACTCGTTTCAACCTTAGAATTGATACAGGAACACGTTCATTCTGAACCTGTGGAACTTGTAAAGGGCAAATTCCAATATTAAAAATTAATGAGGAGCGAGCTTTATGTTTCTGTTTTGGAGGAACGTGCACAACACTGGCGTTGACTCCAGCACGATGAAGAGCACCCATGAATATAAACTATGGTAGGGCGACGAATCATCCGTCTCTCAAAATTCAGAGACTAATTCCACGTCCTCTCTAGGGAAAGGGAGATGTGGCGACATTTACGTTCCTGAGTACTTTTGGAGTTGCTATGCTAGGAGTTTATTGTGTGTATTACGACAGTTTCGCCGAGAGGCTCGGCTTCGTCAGGAAATGGCATACATGTGTAAGCCGTCTCCTGAAGAAACGAAACTCAAAAGGAATCTCACAACGTACGTACTCCAAAAATAAGATTTAATTATGAAGGTTTATTTATTTTACTTTTTTCATGTGTGTAATTTAGGCACTTAGAAATACAATTAAAATAGATGTAGGCTTCAGAATCGCCACCACTAAAAATATGTCTCGCGACGTAATTTTAATATTTCTGTTTTGCATGGAAGCTTCACAGCGTGACATAGGTGTCATTCCAGTCACCTAAAGCAAGTCGTTTCTTTAGGAGTTTATTGTAATTCTATCCGTTTCAGAAAACACTCCAGTCTGAAGCATGGTTTAAATACGCTTTACTGCACGTGCCTCGAATACACGTAAGTCATAAATAGGTTTGTTTATGACATGCTTATCCCGTCAGTTTTAGCAAAAATCGAAGACGATAATTTTGATAGGGTTGTTGTGTTTTTCCTCGTTTTTGTGTGTGTGCTTCCCTATTCTTCAGGGTTTTTCGGTGGTTTTTTTTTTAGTATAGTGAACACTGCTACTTTGAAAGAAAGTAGTAGGCCGTTTATTGTTTGACACCGACCAATCCTCCGTGACGACAGAAAGAATAGGATGCCGGCACGATTCCGATGTACTAACCACATATCCTTCGCTTATGCCGTGGATGGCCACTGCGTCTGATTCTCGGAAAGCTAAGTTTTGGTCTCACGTCCTGAAATACACTTGTTTCCGCAGAAGGAATGTTTAGTGGATGCTATTTAAGTCAGAAGTCTTAGCATTAGGCGCCAAACGTTACCGCCTATATTTATGCAGGTTAGACGCAAAATATTTATGAATCAAAAGTTCGCAGTTCGTATTTTTACTATTAAAACAATTTTAATTATTCATCATAAAACATTCAAAAGAACCGTGCTTTACGATGTTTAAGTTCTGGAGAATATTACGTGCGGATTTCTCACAATAACTGAGTCAGCATGGCACTTTTAAGTAAAAGGTAGGAGCTTCGTTTTCATCTCCTAAGAAAGGTCAGACGAGACTTGTGGTTGAAGCCTACCTTAAACAGCAGTCGAAATATGACGTAGATTATTAACATCGTCATTTGTTCAGGCTGGAAAAAAAAACGATAAACGTAGATATTAATTAACGCTGATGAACTGATTGAGGTCATTTAATGAGGAAGTGACCAACATACGCCAAATGATTCACGAATTTGAAGAGGTTTATATTTTTATAGAGATCATGCATTTCTAATGAATGCTTGTACAATATCGGTCACCCTCTTAGGTGTTAGATAAGAATGCACCTTTATTTTGCTGCACCATGTAAGACATAGTTTCCTATAATGGCTCCACGTTTCCAAGAAATGCATTTATTTATAAAGCATACTATTGAATATCGATCAAAGTATTCTGCGCTTAATTGTTGAGGTGGAAATAGCTTATGCCACTACCCCCGCCACTGTCTTGGCCTCCCCACAACGAAAGGCAGTATTGTTTGACCATATTACTCGCAAGTTATTTTTTTTAATTTGTTTTAGGTTAGTTTATAGTGGAATTCATAGGTGCTTCCGTCACGCGGAAAAAAGTATCCCAGATGTGCATATGCCAGCCGTTCTGCGCATAAGCAGCCATAACATTTTATAGTTTGTAGTTTTCGTTACAATCTGTAACTACCGGTCGTCAGGCTTCTGTGTGAAAATATTGTCTGGTACAATTACGCGATGCATTTTTATTTTTTTAAGAAGTATTTTTTTCAGATTTTTTGGTGATACTGAACACGCTCACGTTCACACCTGTCCGCCATTTATTTTTTACGCTTGGTTTACTTGTCGTCTTTCTTTCAGATGTAACAATTGTAAAGAGACGTCACTACGACTGTACACATCTCTAGCGATGACTGTTTGTGACCAATAATTTTGTCAGCAGTCTCAATGAACAAACGCTTAACGAAGCAATTGGAAAGGCATAAGAAAAACAAATAATACAAAAAGTGTTTATCTAAAGCAAAGGTGATGAAACTCATAGGTACCCAACGTTTGGCTCGTTAGGTACCAGGTCACAACGTTATGTACCCTAGACCTAAAACGTAAAGAGATAATTCGGAGCTAGGTTTATATTTAATCATAACGTAATAATTTGGTTCGCTTCAAAGCAGCGCGCATTTAAAATACCGATCAGTTTTTAGTGAAACGTATGCGGAGTGCAAGTTGGTCTGCTTCTTTTGCAGCGATTGTGGTGACGTCATTAAGACGCCGAGCTCTGATTGGCTCTGATTGAAGGACAGTGGGTAGAACTCGAGGCAGCTTGCGCTTGAGCTCTATGCACTATTTTCGGTCAGATCCAAATGGAGCTCGGCGTCTTAATGACGTCACCTAGTCGCTGCAAAGCAGCAGACAGGCTTGCGCTCTGCATAGAAAAGAAGTCTCCAAACAGTTTGGCAACAGATTGCCCGTCGTTTGGGGAGATATTGTTCAACGACATTCGAGCGCAGGTTTAACAGACTCCGCTTGGCATCAAGTCCAATCAGGGAAAAGTTTTTTGATGAGTTGGAGCCAATCAAAAACAGCGTCAAAAGTGTATCATCATGGCGCTCGTCGTCTTTGTGCGTGACCTGTGACCGATCAAATCAATCACTCAGCGAGTGCGCGGCGTGATCATGCGCCTTTTTTCTGCGTCTGATTGGTTTAACCGATCATGACAAACTCCCAGGTACGACGATCATCGTAACGACGCACCTTTAGCGCCGCTTGATTGGCTACATTGGATCGCAGCGTTGGCTCTGCTCTCTGACTCAACTTGAAACGGGTTAGAGACCAACTCAACTTACGGACGTCACGCTACAGAGGTGGCCTGACGTCAATAGACGCTTCACTCCTCCAGAATTCGGTTTCTGCGCACGCGCAGTGCCCACACCTGGTGTGGGAAAAGCGGGCTTGCGTCTAAACACTGTGTTGGAGTATAGACCTCTGCAGAAATCGCCCTCTGTGCGCCGCCATCTTTGTCTGCTGGGCTGTGAAACGCCTTCTGAGCTTGCGCCGTTGCTCTGCTGTGCGGTGCATCAGACGCTGCGCGTACGGTCTACAGCTCGGTGACTCGGAATTTTTCGTCCAGGTGATAAGCGGCGCAAAGGTCTATAGACCAATTCAAATCACTGACGTCACACCACTGCGGTGGCGCTGCTGTCGGTACTGCGCATGCGTAGAGGCTTCACTCCTCCCAAGTTTGGTTTCTGCGCACGCGCAATGCCCACACCTGCTGTGGGCAAAGCGAGCTTGTTTGGAAACACCGTGTTGGTGTATACGATACAATGTTCCAAATTGTCCAATGATCCATTAGTTTACAGAAAACGACAAAAATATTACTGCTGTTATTTTTGGTTTTTTAGGTAATTTTACTGTAGCCGTGAAAGCTGTTTTAAGACCGAAATATGCCGAAATTGGACAATTTGTGTCCTAGGATATCGCATCAAAGGAGCACGGCAAAATTATTTTCCAGTAGGAGAAGTGGAGCTTATCGGAATCACAATTCGTTCTCGTAAAGGGTAATGCCATCGGGCCCTAAGGGTACTTTCAATAAATAAATAAATGTAAAAGTGGTGAGTCCGCAATGGGCTTCCAGGTCGGCAGCCTGACATGACACGCAGGCCAAACTAATTGTTGGTTATAAGCAAGGATTTCGAATATCTCATATACGAAAGACAAAGGAGACGAAGTGCTCCAATAATAATAACAAAAAAATATACGCCGATAGTGTCTCGCCGTAGAAAGTCATTCCTGTCAATTAGTGACAGGCTGTTGACAGCAGAAGAACTACTTTATAATTTAGGGCTGGACCATCGTTCCATAAACCTAATAAATAATGTTTGAATAAGTTGCCGGTCTGTTAAGTTATCCATCAATTGATTGATCAAATATTCGCATTTCGGACTGCCTCGGACAATATCTACGCTGCCGTCAAGCTCAAAATCGAAAAGTTTATTACTGAAGAGAATTCTCCGTTCAGAAATAATTCAAAGGTACACGACAGAGAACTTCCTTTGGCCCAGTGGAAATTGGGCGAGTTGGGCAAACACGATCACAAAAAATGCAACGCAATAAAAATGACGAAGGACAGAAAACAGTACAAAGTCGCAGCGCTGACTATTAACTGTTTGCTTTGACAGTAACGCCCGTCGGCGTAATCACACCAACAAAAAGTGCCTCAAATCACATGACCACCACATGTTCAAACAATTTTGACATGTGCCATCATGTCTAATATTATTTTTGAAGATACATTTTTTGTGTGGGACCACGCCGATAAGCGTTACAAAAATAAACAGTTGACATTCAGCGGCTCCGTCTGTGTACTCTTCTCTAGCCGAACTTTGTCGTTTATATCGCGCTGTATTTTTTTTACACCGGAGCTGTTATGCGCTAGGATCTGGAAAAAAAAATCCGTCCTCGGATGTCAGCAAGAAACACCCCATTCGTCGTGGCAAGTCATTCGTCAATACATATAACCAGGAAGACCTGCGTGAGATCAGCCTGCACATGGTACGGAATGACCCAGGAATGGTGACGTCCTGAGGCCAACTGCTTATCATCTACGGTCACCGCCTTATCTCGGCCCCTAAAAGTGCTGGCTGTGACGGAGGCTGAGGGCAGAACGCGCCGATCCAACCTTCTGTTCTTTCACTTCCTCGATGCTGATAAGGAGGCCTGGACTCAATCGGAAATAAAAATCAGCAGAACCCATCCTTTGGGAATGATTATCTACGTTAATGCGAATAGCATCAAACGGTGCGGAGTTATGCGCGTTCGTCAGGTGGCCGGCACACTCTAGATACGCCAGCCACTCTTGAGGCGATTCTAAATTTGTTGACACTTTCACAGCCCTGCGCACGATCTCCGCAGCCCAGCACGTGCGTTTGTGTCACTTAGGAAGGCGAGCAAAGCACGCGCCATACGCACAAACACTCAAAATGGTACCGACCAGACTTTCTGGCGTCTCAGCTAGTCTCAACCAACGGTACTCTAAACGGTTGTTTATATCTTTACCATAGGACGCGCTTTACAGCGCTGTCACAGCTACCGGTGCGCGCGCGTTCCATGCACGAGGGGCTCATTCCGCTCTCGTGAGGCTGAGCACGGCCGCTACATCACCCTCTCCCGAGCGCGGGAGAGGGTGAGCTAGCGGCCGTGCTCAGCCTGCGAGGCGGACTGCCCTCGTGCATGGACGCGCGCGCAGCCAGCTGTGACAGCGCTGCGCAACGCGTCTATGTAAAGATATAAACAACCGTTTAAGTGCGTTGAATGACTGCCTTCATAGCTCTGTGGTTAGCGCGTCTGCCTGCTGATCAAAGGGTCAGCGGTTCGAATCCCAGCCGGCGCCGGTCTTTTTTATTTATTTATCGACCCGCGGCGTAAGAGGTTAGATAGCCAGATAGATAGATAGATACATAGATAGACGAAAAGTGCGTGAAGTATCCAAAGAATGCTATTCGCATTAAAACAAACAACAGAGTCGTGTTCCTGTCTACATCGCAATCATATACTCGTATGAGTCATCCGTACAGTTGTCGTAAAGTCGTCGCAAAGATAACAACTTAGATTATCCCCAATCTTCACGTGAGGTGGATGGGCTGTAGAATATTGTTTTTTGTAAGTTCTTGTAGTCCTGCATTAACACATTATCAATAAAACGTGTCTAAAAGTTAGATTTTCATTGTTGTAGCTTTCGATACTTTTGAGAAACATTCCTTCTTTGGTCAGAGCTCTTCTCCTTTCCACGCTACTACTGACGTCATTAAGGGCATGAAGAATCAGTAAATACCGACGCCTTTTATTATTTTGTCCATTCAACTATTTTATCTACGTTCAGTCACATTATAGGCAAAAGAAACACATAGCTTAACCTGTTCAATAGCGTTTGCAGCCCTTAAAAGCTCGAAAGATTGACGTCGGATCCACAGCGGCGTATATATTCCACCTACTTCTGTCCATGGCATTCGGATAATTACAGAATCATCTGTATCTTAATGCTAAAGTCCGAAGACACGGTATATGCACGAGGATTGTACCTGCTGAATATAATGCAGGCTCGTCGCACATGCAGGTACGCAGTAAAACTGCAACAGGTCCAACGGAATTCCAACAGGTGTAACGCAATTTACCGGCTAAATTTAGCGGGCAAATATTGTTTCGTCTTTTGTTTCCGTTACACCTACGTTGCCCTTTTGCACTTTCGTCGTTATACTTCCGTTTGCTTGATTCCGTTACATGATTCCGTTTCACGCCTCCGTTTCACGCTTCCGTTTTACGCTTCCGCCACATGCTTCTATTACACCTTTTGGTGAGACTTGTTTTCTGAAACGCGCCATACGAATTATGCAAAAATTACCTAAATGAGATGGCTTACTTGAATCTGCTTGGGCATCGCTAAACTAATAAATTTCAGCATCGCCAATAATTTTTGTATCCAAAAGCATCATATACAGGGTGTCGCTCTTTTGAGAATGCTCTCACGCTGGCAGTGGTGGTAAAAAGCGAAAGTTTGAGCAGATGATATTTACTGGATCAAATATTACAAGAAAAACAAAAACAAAACTTCTATGTGAGCCGATGTTCACCTAAGCCGATGAGCCGGTATGAGCCGATGTTCACCTATATGAGCCGATGTTCACCCATCAAATTGAAATTTGTGATTCTGGGCACGTCTAGCAATCCTGTAAATGAAAAACTGGTCAGCAAAAAATAAAAACAAGGTTGCCTTTCTAACTGACCAGTTGTTTGTTGTTGTTTTATTGCACAGCTCTTAGGCGCCCGTTTCACGGCTTGAGCGGCGTCCACGTCAGCAGCAGGCCACATTATGGGACATTTCCCATAGCCGCCTTTGCGAAACGTCCTGGGGTCAGGAGTGACGTCAGAGCGCGTGGCATTAGGGATACATTTCCCCGTTAAATTTAGCGGAAACATTTCCCGCTATATTTAGCGAAAAAATTCCCCGCTAAATTTATGGGAATTTTTTCCGTTAACTTTAGCGGACAAATTAGCGAAAATGTCCCGCTAAATTGGATTGGAGCAGGAGTGGAGGAGGGTACGGATGAGGAGGAGGGGCATGCCCTCCTCTCGAGTACCTTCCCCCCTCCTCCTCAAGGGCTGCGCTCTAATTCAGCGTTACAGGGGATTGTAAACGTCTTCCATTTTTTTTCTCGTAAAATAAATTCGACAGGCGCCCACAATTTGAAATATTGGTATGGTGAAAATTAAGCTTCAATTGACGTCGGCTCATAAAGAATTTGTTTTTTTGTGTTTTGTATGCTTTTATTAAGCTAGCCTATATGCTTAAACTTTCGAATTTGATCCCCTCACTTTCTCACGGAGTTTTCAGCTCTCTGCAATGCGAGGGTTATGTATGGGGTCACAACACTGCGTTTCCTTTTTCTCCATCTCACCCTGCAGCAGCACAATCCTTCAGCAATTGTACAAGGATTACCATAATATTTTTAACATTTCTTTTTGTATATTTCGGTCAACTACAGGTCTGTACATATGTTTATCTTCTCGACAGACTCCCCCTATAGCAGAATGCCCCTTGCACCACCTATGACGCAGCCTCTCTATGCCCTGCTGAAAGAACTTCTCCACAATGCCTCACACCCACGTATGAACTGCTGCTCAAAGCTTATAAATTCCCACAAAATAACGTTCGTGCAGTTTTTTTTTTTGTGTACCTGAGATCACGTTTGGGGGCCCGGTTAAGTCCCTATCCGGGCGACCGAGCGTCTGACGGGTCATACGACGTGTCAAAGAGACGAACGAACCCGGTCAGATGCCGGCCAATCGCAACCTCGCGTGAATGCACACGACTTAGTGCTTAACCTGAACCTGGTAAGGTTCGGCCATCACAGCAGGTTGTACTACAAGTCAGAGACATTTCGTCGCGCATCGGTATGGCCTGACCTGGCCCCCAGTTTTTACTACCTGTTGGGTTGCATGAGCAACCCACGGTGAGGACGTCGTTTCGCTGTCCTAATACGCTGGAAGCAGCTCTTGAATAGTGAAAGTGAGGCACTTCCAGGCATTCGACCGTATCAGGAGGCTGCATCGAAGGCGGACACTGAAACAAAACCTCTAAATAAGCATTATCTCTCGAAATAAAAAAACACATTAAAATTCTAAGTTTACATATTACGTCTCTAGTACAAGCCTTCGTACTATACCGATTAGCCGATTAGTCAGCCAGATATAAAATAATCGATTAATCGGATAAAGTTTTCTGATCCCCGCACGGCACTAGTAGGCCCCTTCTTAAAGTGCGTGTGATTTAGTAGGTGCTGCGCGGATTATAAGGAGCCGACCAGAGTTTGAACACGTATCGCTTAGCGTGTATTGGGCACGAAGGCTGCGAATCAGTGTTCGGCGCGAGACTGCGCTCAGCCTCGTATTGTAAACGAGTACTGCGCCAGCGTTCCGCGGGGACTAGGAAACAATTGCATGCTTTAAGCCAGCCCCAATGGATGGATGAATGGTAGGGATGTTAGGCGCCTGTCCCCTTTGTTACGGGCGGTAGCTTGCGCCACCTAGACATAGTCTAAAACGAGTCGGCGACTGCCTATGGTTGTGCAGTGGTGTTCCGAGAAGAGGTCTATTATATTTCTTAGCTACAAGAAAAATATTCTGGTTGGGATTATGAGATGATTGCTGACATCATCGTGTGAACCTCGATGCACGAGTGGTCAGCTTATGGACAAAAACAAAACTCACCGTCGTTGATCTTATAGGTTGCGCCGTCATCTCCGACACCTGGAATAGTACCGGACGCGAGTAATCGATGTCGCTTTATAGGTGACTGTATGACCAGATGCTTTATTGAAATCAAGTTGATACATACCCTTAATGCACGGGCGTGTTCAGTTTCATTAAGTGGAATCCCGGGAATAAGAACGGGTTGTACGACTGGTAACATTTCCGACGATGATTGAGGTTTGGCTTGTGACCGGTGGCTGTGGATAAGTAGGGCAAAGGAAAAACACAGCTCTATATGTCCCCCCCTGAAATATGTCGCCCTGATGTTGTTGTTGTTTTTTTTTTTTTGTTTCACACGCCTTATACTGTGCGTGTCGGGGAGAAAACAAACAAACAAATATTTTTCTCGCCGAAGGAATAAATTAAGCGTCGCCGTACGCTCACCCTCCACCCAAAACCACCGCACAGCTGGCTGACGACGACACAGCTAAGGTCCCTCGCTTACCAGCTGCCCACTACAACAGTCATAAGCGATCATCGGAAATTCTCAATGGGTAAATGCCAACCCACGAAGCCGTGTGACTATAGAGAGGGTGGAACTGCGAACGCTGCCAAGGACAAGTCCGATTTTCTTTTTGAAAATTAGTGTGAGAAACGCTTGTAACTTTCAAAGCAGATAACGTTAAGTTCGAAATCTTTTTGCAACTGGTTCGGTCTCGCTTGCGCAACATATCGAGCCGAAAAAACTGAGGTGCTCGGCGACGCGTAGTTCGTTGTTTGCGGAGGAAAAGCTGTTTTTCCGAACATCCTTTATTTCTTGCGAGCCGCAAACTCAAAGGCCGACAAGTTTGGACTAGGGAGGCTCTAGTGAGGGTGGGTGCACCTAAAACCTGGAGAGCGTTTGCAATTCAATGGTGGCGCCTGAGGAGAGGATTTGGGAAAGGATATGCGCCAGTCGTTGCCTGCACGAGAGCAGACGCCCGCTCTGTTGCAACTCTGTTGCTCCATGCGCCTTTCCTCCTCTCGCCTCCCATTGCAAGCAAGAGACGCCTTGGCGCAGCCTCTCTTCAGCTTCCTTCTCACCCCGAGAATCACAAACGTCGAGAGGAGAAAGCAGGGTTGCCAGACAAGCAGCAACGTCCAAGATGGCGGAATTTACCATTTTTCGCGTTTAAAAAATACTTAACCTATCGCACGAAACTGGTGGCTATAGAAAAGTAATCATTTATACCTGCGTAAATTATTCAAGCACCTTAATGGGCTCTGTGACCAGTTAGGAAATAAAACGACACTTTGCCCCATAGACTCCCAGCCAAACTTGGCAATTAAATGGCGTCCATGCCCCGTGATCCCCGATCTCAGCAGTTGCCACCCATCACACGAGCCTCCTAGTTGGGACACCAGCTTTAATATTAATCTTCTGTCCTTCTGGTTGGTGAAATTCTACTTTTCGTACAAGCCGGACTAAAATATTTAACCCAACTAATCTGGCGTTTGCGATGAGCACCCCGAACGGAAACAGGTGTCTTATATGAAGAGAAAATCAGATTTTCCTAAAACACACCATATAGAATCATTCAATTCTTTTGCTAAGTGTTTCCTTATCTATAACAGAACAAATTGGTCACATTTAGATTAAAATATTTTTCATTACCTTTTGCATAGCCATGGGCCAGCGTAGTTACTTAACACTTCCGGTTATATTTTGTATTAGAACAGCTTTGGTGTAACCTTGCTTTAGTAACCACTGTATATCCACCAGTTCAACATGCCAATTTACATACTTCTGAACAATTTGCAAGAAAACCGAATTCAAGTAATTAAACTATGCTTCTGTTGGCCGCTCGAATTGGAACTATGTGTGCCCATCGTCATACATCAGTGATCGCAAGGTGCTGCACCGCTGTAGAGATTCCTGTGCCGTCGTCGTATTTAAGTCTTCAACTTTTGACATTGCAAGAGCCTAAACGAAAAAGGCAGGAGATGAGTGAAGCCCCGGGACCAAATAACACGCTGCACAAATTAGAATTTGTTCTTGATTACGTTAACAAGCTTTCCACCACAATAAAAAAAAATATTTCTGTCGGAGATTGCAGCACCTAGAAAGCAAGACAGCAATTAAAGAACACTAAACAAAATTGAAAGTCTTGATAGCTTTCTGTAAAATTATTTTACGCTATTTTTAACGAAGAACAATCCTAGTCTCAACCGAACAAGCGGACAGAGTTCACTTTCTCTCTTCAGAATGTGAAAAATTATTTGTCTCGTAAGAGCTTCAATGCAGAAGAAATTTCAATAAATTCTCACTACACGCAGTTTTAACATAGCGTACGTTCACGAACCTGATGAGCTTCGGTGTTAGGTTTTGTCAAGTGGCCTTTGAACCTGGACACCTCTGGCTAAATTTAGCCGGGCATGCTCACGCGTAAACTTACCGTCAAAAGTCGAACTACAAAGTATGCCCTTTAATCACAAAGTATGCCCAATAACAGCTGATTTATCGATCCACCATGCTTATGTTCGTTATGCGCAACATTCTGCACAGCTGTCCAATCTTTTTTTTTTTTTTTGTGTTAGCACGGTCGCGTCGACCGGCAGGACAGTCAGCGTCCCGCTCTTTATCTGTTGGTAGGGCTACCCGCTGCAGCGGGTGAAAGCGCAGTTAGGAGGAGAGCATAGCTAGCAGACGACGTTCGCACATGAACGGACTTTGTGCGCACGTGCTTAAAGGACCATACAGAGTCTGCGTTTGAGCGCAGTGCATCCATTTGCAGGAAGCGGGTGCAGAGCCTTGGGAAGAGCGTTGCGTCAAGCTTGTGGACACAATTGCGTTGACACGCAGAGGACAGCAATCAAAATCCCCAGAAAAACGCGTCATCCTTGCTTGCGGCTTATTCTTCACATGGCAAGTTTACAAAAAAAATAAGGTGGCACCCGACGACAGCGTCAGATGGCCGGTCTTAGGGGCGATCCCGCTGGCATCCTAAGTTTAGTTCGGCTTGAACCATCGCAACTTGCTCCGCGTTCAAGTTGCTCTCCAGCAAGCAAAAACAGGATTACTCTCCAAACGGGCAACCAAATGTGCGTTATCGACGAGTACCGGCGGAGCACCGGTACCCTTTCTCTTCAAGGCTCCTGGATTGGTCCTCGCAGCAAGCACTCTCCCCGTCGGAACGTTCAGCCCACTTCTACTGTCTTGCGCCGCGCTGGTGGAGAAGCATTACGCAACGGCGCGCTTCGTAGCGCTACTCAAGCGCTTCCTGCCGCTAGCTCCGCCATTCCGGGGTGCACTCAAGCCACACTTTCAGCTGCAAATGTGTGCATGGGCCTCTGCTATCGCTCGTTACCGGACCCGCTACAGGGTACGGTGCAAGACCGGGCCGCTGGTCAAGAGTGCCTCGACGCTACAGCGCCCCCTTTCAGGGAGAGATATTCTTTGACCAATGTAAAGGGGCTCGATCTGACGCGACACGGCGACAGTGGGTCCTGCTGCTTTTGCAGTGGGTGGATTTAGCTACTATGTGGAAAAGAAGTTTCACTGTAGTTTGCGGGTTACATTGGTTCAAGATAATCGCAGAAACGGGAGCAGCTCGCAAGTATGCACCTTAAATACCACAATCCCATGATATTATCACAAAACAGAAAAGAGCTTATACACAATGTTATGCAAGGTCCACTTCACTTTTATTCGAGTATGTGACCAAGAGGATATATATTTCTTTCGATTTACTGGAACTGCTTATCTGTTTTGTCGTGAGTACGATTATCTTTTTGGTTTCATTTTCGTAAATGACAGAATAAGAACGGCATGTCGCCTATTTGTAATGCCCGCGGCCATCGAGCGCGCTCGTTGCCTTATACGCCTCGCAAGTGGGCTCATTTTCGTCTTCTGCGCATGAGAAAGGAAGTAGCGGTGACGTCAGAACGCCGAGCCCTGATTGGCTGATCGCGGTCCCCTATCTGAGCGTCGTCTGCTCCTTTGCAACAACGTCTGCTCGCAACGTCGTCTGCGTCTGTCTTACCTTTCCTGCGACTTTCGGAAGTGCAGGTCTTTACGAGCGAGCTCGACTTCGCCTTTCAGAGAAGGCAGACGAAATAACTCGAGCGGTTCGTTGTTTTTGTCGAACAACTAGCAGACGCGCATCAAGGAGGGAAGTCAAAGTACTCACTGGCGAGGTGTCCCGAGACGCCGAGGTTTGTTTGCTAAGAACCGAGAGTGAGCGTGTTAGTGTCCGCAAGTTCCCTCCCAAATACTTTTTCCCTCCTTTCGTGTGCGGCAAGACTCCTCATTCTTTAACGGCGTCGGCGGGTTGGCGCAGTTAACGTCGTCTGCTTTGGTCAAAGCGATGGCTCCTTTACCTTTCCTGCGTCTGTCGGATATTCACCGCTTTTTCACCGGCGAGAGTCACCGTTGCCTCGGAAAACAAGGAGATGACAAGAGGAAGAGATTGACCTCTTAATCTAAAATTGAGGTCAGTGATCACAGTATAATACGGGAAGGGTTCACAAGGGTCGCGCGGGCACATTCCATTCAGCACGCCAGCCGGTCGTGGGCAGACGGTCACCGAGTCGGAGTGGCTGCTAGGCCTATCTGCCGAGTTCGCTTGGTCGGTGTCGGTGGAATCGTGGCCGTTGGAGCTTTTCCCGGGTGTTTGTGGATCCAGCGTTCTTGTTCGTCGTGGTCTGGTTCAAGTACTTTTTACTTTTTTCTTGCTGCTTGAAGTCGGGACGCGAGAGAAGCGCACGTAGAAAAATAAACGTCCGTTGGTCGTCGCGACCGCGACGCTGTCGGCCATGCTGATTTGATCGTAACAAGTGCGTAGCTTCGGAGCTGTCGTAGGATTTTGTCGTAACCTGCGCAAAACTTACGAAAATTTCGGTTCGTGAATACGAATTTGTTTTTAAGTTTTGTCTTACGCATATTTTTGGCGTAAGATAGTTTCGTGAATCTGGCCTCTCCACTTGCAAAAGTCGCAGGAAAGGTAAGACAGACGCAGACGACGTTGCGAGCAGACGACGTTGCAAAGGAGCAGACGACGCTCAGATAGGGGACCGCGATCAGCCAATCAGGGCTCGGCGTTCTGACGTCACCGCTACCCCCTGCGCGAGAAGCAGACGAACTTGCCCTCCGCATGGTAGCTTATGGTGTACTTTGGCCGCAAGGCACAGCTCATGGAATATGAGCAACCGAAGCCTTACCGACAGTAGGAAGCTTTCGCTATAGAAGAGGGAAACGGAAGATGCTTCCTGCCGTTCTCGCTCTTTCATCGACTATACGGAGAGTAACTGATAAAGTAGAGGAGATGAAAGTGTGGGGCGACGTCAGAGCTCTGCCCTTTGACGTCGCCACACGCTTCTATCTCATTCTCGTCCTTAGTTTTTCTGCGTATAGAAGCACGACGAAACTGACTTTGATCGTGGATACGTCAAAGTCAACCAGGAAGAGTCTGAAAGACAAGACAGCACGAACGGAGTCAATGAGTGCAGCTGCAGGTATAAAAATGAGCCGGTGAGAAATTGCAAATGCATTTTGAAAGCTACCTATTTCTTACTTTGTCTTGACTGCAAAAAAGTTATGCGGCTCATGGTTGCTCGCCACCTTCTGCGTGGCTGCACTGTCTAATATAAAACTCTCGCACAAATTGTTTGTTTGTTGGTCGTGTCCTTTTAATCCGATGTCGAGCTCCAGAAACCGTGTGTCGTGTTGAACCATAACGGCCTCGTAAAACCTTTGCGTACACGAGGCTGCAGTAGGTTCGCTACCTAAAGCGACAGCTTGAAGGAGCTCGTGTCGAAGAAAAGACGGCGACGGCGTCGACGTCGGCGAAACTGTGGGACAAGTAAATCCTGCTTGGTCGATAAGATCATGACGACACAGCCACATGGCCTCGCGCGGGAATTTCAAACAACCCGCGACGCTCATGTGAAACGTGAAGTCACGCGTGGAATGAAAGCTGTTAAAAACATGACATGCAATGCGAATTAAAGGTCGCCGCGTGTCTAAATAATTGCATTTTATAAAGTGAACTTACCACGACCTTTCGGTTGCGAGCCAGACACTCTACCGACTAGGCCACGCAGACAGGCTTCCACGGCTATCGCGTTCGACTCTTAAGGCGGTTCAGCTATCGCGTTCGACTCTTAAAGGCGAAGCTTGTGTGTCTTCCTGTATTTTCTCAACAACTGCACCAACTGGCAGACGACCCTTCCCCATCTTACTCACTGGCTTGGGCCGATTTCGGTAGTGTCACAACGAGCTGCAATAGTTTAGACTAGAGCCACTAAATAGGTTTCGCGTCAAAGTAACGGCACTCGAACTATTATGGTTCGCGACACCATGAAGCCAGGTATCTGAATATGAAGCTTTATTTCGAATCACAGAAAATGATTTTCTGTCCCCCATTCTTAAAAAGGTTCACGACGGCACAAAATCATATCGCCCAAGCTACCTGATACCGCAGATTAAGCTCATTAATTGGCATATTCAAATGAAAACTGTAATCAATCGCGTCAGCTCTGCTAGTTGGGACCAAGAGGCGACGCCGGCAAGACAATTAGGGAGCGGAGTGCAGATACTCTTAACGAAGCTCTCTGGTTCAGGCGAAGCTCGATATGCCGTGTGTCAATCTCAACATTTAACAAGTTTTTACATGTACGAGTATATTCACACATCTGTAACCAGGATTGGGCTAGTATAGCATACAAGGTGTTCCTTGTTACACGTAAGAGGTTTTTATTTTTTTTTCTTATTGAAAGATGGGTGACCCTTGCGTGGGTGCTGTCTTCACTTGAACTTGGCGGGCTCGGCGGATATTAGAGGGGAAATATTCATCGTGATCCGTGGGTTAATTAACTCAAAACTGCCTAATTACTTTTAAAGTAATGGTTTATGAGTTGTGTTCCAAATACAGTTCTAAAGTCATCACTAATAACGGCTATAGACCACTATATCCAATTTGTGAAAAGGCAATGATGTCTGAGTTATTTACTCATACGTTTTTGATGTTTGTCGCCCACTCAAAAAGTGCGTGCACACAGCACGCCCAATTATCAAGATGACCCATGCCGGTCAACTCTTCTTTATCTAGGAGGCCCGTGGTTAGTGCAAGTGTCGTCCGGACGCTGACTAGACAACGTCAAAGCACCAGACACTCTTCTCCTCATTATTTAGGGCGCCCCACCCTAAATAATTAAGCGCGCTTTCTATGCCCACGTTTATTGAACTGTCGACAAGAACGCGGAAACTTAGGGATGAATATCCCAAGGACAATCTGCCTTTTCGCAGATTGTATAAATTGGTCTAGTCATTATTAGTGATTGGCTTTAAAAGTGCAATTGAAACATGACTCGTAAAACCAATACTTAGAAAGTTCATGAGGTAATCTTAGGTAAGTGAGTGACCTATCGTGATGAATATTGCACCGTCTAAGGTCCGCTGAGCTTGATGAATACAAGGGGAAGTAAGCACCCAAGTAAGGTTAACACAGGGTTTAAAAGAAAATCATAATACAAGTAAAAAGAATCACCTTTCATGACTACTACAGTGAAAATAATATTGTAAGAAAATTTCATCTATGAACAAAACAAATCAGAGTGAATTGCCACAAGCAAGAGCCAAACTATGAAAGAAGTCCCTTTCGACATATCCGGTTCCTCCACAGCTTCAGGTTCACAAAACGAGTCACAAATCGCCTATATATAAGCTATATTTATGAAAACATGATGAACGTCCTTCAGATTGCCGTTAATAGATTATTTAGTTTCGTTAAAATCGCGTAAATATAATGGTAATTTCTTTTGTTCTTCTTGAAGTGTGTTTAAGGACCACACTCTGTTGAACCAGATATTGTACACACATCGTGCAGCACAGCCAGTAAAGGTGTGTCATGAAACATGCTTTTAACTGATTGTTAAAACCCTATTTGAAAGGATCGAGTTCTGTATGTGACGTCACTGTCCGGCAATCGATAAAACAGGCTAAACCAATATAAAACGTCGGAAAAAACCGGAAAATTGACATAAACAATTTGCCGCAAAAAACAAACACGGTTCCTTGCTGTGCCCTGCCAAGCCAATGCAGTGGCTGCCGAGGAGCTGCACACTTCGGTGCACACAACCTACACACATTCTACAAGGTCATGTGATGTCAAATTGTTACGTAATGTTAAGGTATCATGCGGCATCATGGTCGCATGATACCTGGAAGTAGTATCTGTCCCTAGGTACTAATTCCAGGAGCAGTAACCGATTGCTTCCCACGGCCCACCTTCCGTCCTTCAACGCGCCACAGTCTCTGGGGATAGCTGCTATGGTAACTGCATTGTGTTGTATGAAATACGTATCTTTTGAAGCACAGCCTCTAGCTGGCGTTTCGCCGTACTCTATGGAACACACAAATTCCAAGCGAAAATCTAGAAGGCGCTTCAAAGAACAGGAAGCGGACTGCATGGGGCGAGGGCGTACCCCCTCCGCGGGAGTTCCACAACTGAGCTAACTTAGTAGCCTCGACCGTTATGTCACGTAACGTCATGGTTTCAGATGTTTGTCAGGTGGTAGCATAAAAACTTTCTCGACCACTTCTGAACAGAACCTTTTCTATGAATATTTAGCGGAGAATTTTCATTCGTGGCGCGAGGGAGGTTGATGTCACGTTGCTTGGTCCCGTGACATTGCGACGTAATACCACAACTTACACAAAACACAACACGGATTCCTTTCCAAACATCGCCAATAGCAGTCGTCACCGTAAAACATGCCAACTCACGTCCAAGAACGTCATGTTTCCGGAGGCAATCCCAACGACAAAGTCAACGGAGCAGTCGACGATTCCCCAGGCCCAGGCACTCAGAATCATGCAGTACTGGTCCTGGAATGTGGGACAAGACAAAGCGATGACCTGTTGCTAAAGGTTAAAAAGTGCAGTAGCGCGTCTAGGGACATCAAACCCTAGGTTCCTCCGCGTGAGTCTTCGCGGTTCGATGGCTATAATTATGGCGGGAAACGTTTCCAGCCTACGTTTAGCCGTAAAACTTGAATTGGTCTACAGATATACACCATTCAAGTTTAGGAAGCATTGGGGTAAAAATGCCTCCACAGGACCCCAAATACTATCGCACTACTTCTGACATCAGCCAGAGAGGAAGCGTAGTTATTGTTTAAAACATATGTTTAAACAAAAATGTGTTAGTAAGTGCGTTAGCGCTTCTAGGGCCGCCAATCGGTCAAATCATGTGCGTAGGTCCTTCGTCATTTTATTAGTTTTATTTATTTTTTACATTAACATATGCTAGAACGTTCGGGAAAACGAGAACTTAAATATGAAGCTTGACAAGCCCTTCGCCCCAACGGCAGCCGCAGATTCAATCTGTGCACTACATTGAGCACATAACAAACCCAACAATTATATTTATTTTCTCAGGAATAAGAATAACATTTTTAATCATGCGCAAGAAGCTTTATTACATGTTTAAGCAATCAAGAAAAGTGAGTATGAATGTCTAATGGAAAGAAGATGTGCATCGTTTAAATGCATCTGCAGAGGAACTTATTAAAATATACGAAAGCGTTTGTTGCCCGTTACGTGATCTGCTTTTAGGAACCTTTTTGATATTATGGTGGGTGAGTTAAATGGGATTGTTTCGTTATAATTCTAGTAGTTGCGTTAAAATTACAATTACATTTTTTATAGTGTTGCTAGTCTGTGATGAAATTTATAGGTTAGGAATTATTAATTATATTTGCAGGACATTGAACATGGTTTCATTGTGAGAACCCTAGGCTTCATCATAGATAGCTCCCAACATTATTTTATCAATCAGGTCAATGTTGCTAAAATTGCTGATAAACAGCGCACATGAGACAGAGACACTGTAGAACAAAACAGACAGGACAAGCGCTGACTCGCATCTCATTATATAGAACACGAACGAAAAGAAGAAAAATATGATAAGAATCAAAACCGAACCTGTTCCTGGCACCAGAAACGCAGAACACATATAACATAAAACACAGAAGAAAGGACGAAGATGATGATATTTAAAATATCGGCACTGATAGTGATAAATCAACACACAAGCTTTTGAAACTGTTTCATTTAAATGTTAGATCAGCCAGATCAAAGCTGGACGAGCTTACGTTTCTTTTTCGATCTTTTGAATTCTCATTTGACGTGATAATGTTCACCGAAACTTGGTATCGAGATGACTCCGATTTTTTGTTCTTTCCCAATATACTCACTTTTATCAAAACCGCGTTTGTGGGCGTGGTGGTGGTGTTTCGATACTGACTGCTAGTGATGACTTTGAAGTTGTTCCAGAGTATACATGCCTAACAGATGACTATGAAATATTGTCTCTTAAACAAAACCAATTTATGTTTTCTGTTGTCTATCGTCCACCCAGCGGAAATGTTAACCTTTTTCTTGCTTTTTTAGATAAACTGTTGTGTCACGCTAATGAATGCAAGTACTATCTTTTTGTTGGCGGTGACTTAAATATAAATTTGTGAAACGATACTCCAAACGCCTCGGAGTTGCTGCTACTACTAACGGCCAATAACTTCTATAATGTTATAAACCACCCCACGCGCACTACATTGTTTACATCTACATTAATTGATCTATTTATTACAAATTTTGACAAGGAAAAGGTCAGGGCTGGTGTAGTAAGTTCTGATATTAGCGATCATTTGCCCATATTTATGCTAGTCGATACAGCACGAGAAGTATGTAAACGCAATTCAGATACTGTGACTGTTCAAAACATTACTCAAGCGACTCTAGATACATTTAGGCAGAAATTAATGACTACAGATTGGGCCGATGTATTCCATTCTGATGACGTAGATACCGCATACAACACGTTTATTAAAAAGTTTAAGCAGCTTTATTCTGACTGTTTCCCAGATAAAACCATTAAAATTGCCAAAAAGGGACAGAAAGCCATGGATAGACCCCTACACTTTTAAAAAAACACGTAGAAAATATCAACTTTATCAAATATTTCTTTCAACTCGTGAAAAAACGGCACTTGAACAATTCAAAAAATATAGAAATCAATTAACTAGGGAAATTAGAAAATCGAAAAAACTCTACTACTCTAATTTATTTGATGTTGAGAAAGAAAACGTCTAATAAGATGTTGCGAGACGCGCATAGCACCCGAAAAAACACAGTGCACGAACATCATTTCTTAAGTGCGTGTAAGCATCAAACCTTCATTCGGATAATACCACAGATGGTTGACTCACTCAGCGTTCTCAAAAACCTATTATAATAAAGGCTTCAAAGATCTCCTCGTAATTGTCTCCGAGCAAGCGCGTCCTTGACCGAATGGTGATCGTGCTTGGCTCCCGCGCAGGGGTTCCGAGGTTCGGTTCCTGAGAGCGTAGGTGCCTTTTTGTTGTTTCTGTGAGCGTCGCGTTCTGGTGTTTTCAGAAACCGTGTTGCTCTTTCGAGGCCTGAATGTTTTACGCGCCGAACCTTCTACGCCGATTGTTCTAAAATCCCACGGGTGTACAGTCGGGGACAAAAGTCTCCAGGACACGCGAGCTGCGACTGAAACGCATTGCTCTGCCATCTGCCGGCGGGTCACCTGGTTTCGAGATCACAAAAGCGCCTGCGCGTCCTACTGTGACTGCCAACATGTGCGCTTTCCCGCTCTTCTGCGGCGCTGCGCCTAACTCGGAATCGGGCGCGTGTACCGCCTCTGAGATAGCGCTTACTGACGTGGCACCTCTAAAGTCAGACGTCACGGCAGCTCAACTGAGCGATAATCTGAACTGGTTATAAAGCAAGGTGCGCTGACACCGCGAAAAGCGACGCAATGCCCCAGGCGGTATCTCGAGCTTCAGAATGTGTAGCAGACGCTCGTCAGCCGCCAGCGCTATCTTTGAGGTGGTACCACGCGCCCGATTCCGAGTTAGGCGCTGTGCCGCATAAGAGCAGGAAAACACACATGTTTGCAGACAGAGTGGACGCGCATCCGCTTTTTGTGTGATCTCGAAACCAGGCGACCCGCCGGCAGATGGCAGAGCAATGCGTTTCAGCCGTAGCTCGCACGCCCTGGGGATTTTTGTCCCGTACTCTACATAAGGAATTCTGCGTGGCGAGCCGGAGTCAGTCTGGCCCCAGTGCTTGATCCCGCTACTGCGCCGCCATCGACGCCTGCGACGCTATCTGTATTATTTCCTTTGCTTCTTGCAAAAGTTCGTTACAGTAAACGTTTCGTTTCTGTTTGTCCATTCGTCGCCTCAGCGATTTTGTCATTCGTGACAATATGGTGTGTGTGTATATATATACGTGTCTGTGTGTGTGTGTGTGTGTGTTTTCTAAGATGGCAAACTTTTACAAAAAAGAAGCCTGGAAATACAACCTTTAATTCCGCATACTAACGTAATCAGCAGCGGCGATCGTCAGGGCGCGAGTATCGAAAAATTATTAGTGGAATAAATAAATAAACCTCTTTAACGAATTTTACTCATTTTTATTTTGAACTGGCATATTTCAATAGAGATCTGTAGCATGTCATCAATATGGGCCAAATGAATCTGTATATTTTAGCAAAATTAATTATCCTTCGAGTAGTCATGCCGTGAATTTGAGGTACCAGTCCACGTGACGAATCCAAGTATTAATGTTTTTATAAAACCTCATAACTCATCTAGCGAATACTGACGAAAAACTCCATATTTTAAATTGAAATTTAAAAAAAAAACGTTCTAAAGTTAATTAGCGTTCGCAGTGCTGACGTTCGGAGCGGAAGATAACGCCAGTCTGCAGGAATAACTTTCTTATTTCCAGCGTCCTTCTCAATCAAATATTTTCCGTTAAAAAAACAAAGAAAACTTGTTTGGAGCGGGGAATCTAAACGGGTGTATTAATATGCACCGATTTATAAAGAATTTGATTGCAAACAGCCCCATACTGAAGCAGAGCGGAAGCCTTCCAGTTTGCCAAACTGTCTATGATACACGATAGTAGGCAGAAAGTTGTCTCATACGAACATATTTTTATATCTCCACTACATCGCCATTTATTCCAACATCTTTAAAATAACGCGAAATCTATATGAGGTTCAAACGTTGACGAGAAACAGAGGGAATAGGTGCGGCGCTCACATTTTGGACTCCCGCGTAGAGCACAACGTCGAAGACGATGCTGATGGCCGCAAAGCTGCAGAGGAATATGGTTCCTTCTCGCCGGGGCACTGCAAAGAATTAATTCTGCTGAGTCTATCCCTAAAAATTCTCCCTAGCACCATCTATTTTCTTCTTCTTCTTCTATCCCTAAGATAAGAAAGGAACACACTCAAACACCACCTGATCGAGATGACGAGGCTGCATGTATGCATATATGTATGTGTGTATGTATGCATGTGCGTATATGCTGATTGATTAGAGTTTTATGGCGCGAGAGCAACTAGGCCAAAATGCTCCAGGTGCATAAATTATTGCAGGAAAAGGGTTAAGGAGAAGACAGATATAGTAGGTGGTGATGCAATAAAAGTCTGAACATAGATCTTGTAAAAAATATGGACATAAATCTCAGGTAAGACTAAAAGTTATAATCAATAGACAATTATCTGCAATGGGAAAAAATCATGGTAAAATGGAGGAGCTATAACAGGTGTAGGTAGCCTGTTATTTTCAGAAATACCACAGCTCTACTTAAAGATATAAGGGGTTCATCTCCTAGCGAGAATGCGGGATGAAATGAAAGATGGGATTCAAAAATACTAGCAAAACATGCTCGTCGTTTTTGGTCCAAGTACCTGCAGTGCCACAGAACCAGCAGAACAATCAAAGTTTTGCCACAATGCTCACAACGCGGGGCATCATCATAAAGTAAATAGAGATGCGTTAAACGCGCGTGTCCAATACGCAATTGGCACATTAGGACCTTGTGGTAACGGTTCCTCTGGTAGGAACTCCCCCATAGTCCTGAACGAGGCTTGATATTATGTAGTTTATTGTCTGTTCCTTAATTTCATTCAAGCTGCCAAAGTTCATAAATTGATTTCTTTTATATAGCTGGTCTAAATTCCTGATAGGGTATGCCAACCAATGCTTTTAGGCCACCATTAACAAACGCAGGTAATCTATCTGCTGGTTCATAACCTGAAATACTTGGCGCCCGGCATAGTTTTATAGCAAGGCCAAGTAGGAGAGCGCGATTCACTTTAACATTTAGTTCCACGTGAGCACATTGGTGAAGTTAAATAAAAACAGCAAGAATAAACATAAGGACGGAGGTGCTGTTCTGTCCGTCCCTATGTTTATTATTTCTGTTTTTATTCATTTTAACACCTGCTTGTTGTACGAGGCGGTTCTTTGTAATGCTAAGAGAAGATAGAGCAAGTGGAGCACTCTGGGAATCTACAAACAAAATAGACTTCCTCACACGGTATTTTAAGGTGTGTTCAAGTGCCAGAAGCATTGCATAAAGCTCAGCTGTGAAAATTCTTGCAACACTGTTGATACGTCTCGCACTACTAAGGTGTTCCGAATATACTGCGGAACCTACGAAAGATGAGCTTTTGGCCCCGTCAGTAAAAAATCGCACAGTCTTGATATTTCTCTTGTGATGCGACAAATTCATTCTGAAGAACCACATGGTTAACTCACTTTTCATTATATTTTGTGAGCGACCACTCACATTATAATCTTGCTGCCTTCCAAGGGGCCGACAGTCTGTGTTTCCTTAATCAAGTTACTTTCAGAAATAGCCAGCTTTAGGGAGGCAGAAATGCGCTGAAGTCGGAAGCTTAATGGCCGTACTGAATCATCCTGGTCGGGCCAAGCCGGTACACTCGTCTACGAGAAACAGGGGCCGAAGCAGTGTATTGCATCGCCCGGGGGCCCCGAAGGGTCCAAACATACCCCAGTTTCAGCTCAACCACCAGGATCCCCCTCTCCGCGGACACGGGATAAGCCACGCACAGCCAGGTGTAGGTGGGGAACCCACATGGCTCGGGGTTCGCAGTGACGCCACTCACCAAGCACCTACTAAAGTAGGGGGCCACCATGCCCCCTGCGTGCGGGCATATATAGTGGCCCACGTGTCTGGGGTCCGTGGTGACGCTACTCACCCAGCATCTAACACCTAAGGTGCCGGCGGCCCCTGCGGGGCTCTGGGTCCGAGGAGACTCACTCTCCAAATACCTGCTTTCACAGGTGTCCTTGCCCGGGGAGGGGGGGGGGTGTATATATTTGTATGCATGTATGTATGTGGGTGCGTATGCCTGTATGTATACGTATGTCTGTATGTATGCATATATGTATGTGAATGTCTATTCATGTGCGTGTATGTATGTATATATGTACTGTATGTCTTCATGCAGCGCCTGCTCTTTGCAACCAGAGTTTATAAAATAGGCAAGCTAAAAGAGAGAAAAGAGGACAAATAACAAGGTAAATATTAAAGAATTAGGGAATCGGACTACAGTCACTCCTCGAGTTTCAGAGGTAGACCGCCCTCCAAGCTGCGAGCCTCCCCTTTGTATACATCACGTGTTTAGTTTTCTAGATGTGCTACGTTACCAACTGTCCGACGTGGGCGAGTTGCAATGGAATCTTCGAAGGGCGTTTGTGGTAGGGTGTCTCGAAGGCGTCTCCGACTGGTGTGTATACCGCGTGTTCAAAAATGAACTATCGATTTTTGCCCGAGCACGTCATAGAAATGTCATGTAGTCGTCGGCCGTGATCCTGGCGGTGCGACAGCAGCGGTGGTGAATGTGGCAGATGCCTTTTCTGCTATGGGTTGCTCTCCAGTTTGACAGTTCACGAAAGCTTCGGCAGCTAGGAGTTGGGACGCCGTGACGACAGCGACATTCCCATTCTTTCGTATGTTTTTTTTTGCCCGAACTTCCACGTCCAACCGCCAGGATCGCGGCATCCGACAGCATGACATTCCTGCTTTTGTGACGTCATTCGTTGCCACTTCGGGCCCAGCTTTGATGCATAGTCGCTATGTCTGTTAAACACCCAGTCAGAGACGCGTTCCAAACAACGTATAACTTTTCGTCACAAACAAAATAAAAAATACCTTCAGTGACCGCGATAGGCTCACAGCCATGATTTGGATGATATTTGTTTCTATTAATACGTCGCATATGAATATAAAAAAGATAGTAAAATAAAAAGGCGGTGAATGGACATTGCACCTCTTTTTCTCTTTATTTTTTTTTTGTTGTTTCTCTTGAATGCATTAATTTATGTGTAATGTTTTTCTGCACTTCCAACTTCTTTTTCGAACGTACCACCTACGTCGGAATTGTGAGCAAGCAGTATGGCATCTTTTCTGACCTCGCGCTGCGTGTATCTCATTGCCTGGATCACTGATAGGGCGAGGAAAAAAAAGAGGAAGAGGAGGGCTCCCTGCAGTGATAGACGCCCCTAGCAACGGAGCTCACGCCTGATTAGCTGCCTCGTGGTGATAGACGCTGCCGCCGTTAACATCGGCAGCGGTTAAAAGAGTGTCCGAATCGTTAGTGTAGCTTAGTGGTAACGCGCCTGCCTTATACGCAGCGGACCCTGGTTCGATTCCCAGTGTAGCTTACTTTTGTTTCTCAACATTTTGTTTTGTCGAGGCATTTTGCGATATTTAGGACATTTCTTTTTTACGATTAACACTGAAAGAAAACGAATGTTGTGCATGAAACTTCGCTCAACTAAATGGTATGGGACTCCCTTTCCGCAGGTGCATGGGGGACAGCGGGGCTTGGGTTGCCGGCTGGACGTCGTGAAGCGGCGTGTACTGGGGGCGCTGTTAGAGGCGGGGTTTATGCCGCACGTCCGGGAGCTTCCTGGCTCGTGACGACGACCATTCCCCGACGTGAAGAACCCAGGGGTCCAGTGGAGGTGGGAGAATTGGTAACGTAACGAACGGTTTAATTACATGGTTGCGATACAGTCGTCAAATCCGAGAGAACTCCTGAGCAGCCTCGCGCTCCGCCTTATATAGGGGTCCGTTTTCTCCCTCACTCCCCGCCAGGGCAGCAAGTGCGCAGCAGCAACCCGCCGTCAAGTGCGTCGTAGCAAGGTCCGCCGCGTCGTAGCCAGCAGTGCGTCGTAGCCAAAGTTCTCCGCAGTTAGGCCAGGCCTCTCTCCCCTTCCGGAGCGCACCAAGCCGCACGCACGCACACACGTCCCGTTGACGTCACGGGCGCGTTGAGACCTGTCTCCGCAGGCGCAGACACGTAGGCGACGGTTCCGTACTCGTCGGGACTCGTTTCGCGTAGGCCCCGTCCAGCAGGCGACGTTCCCGGACAGATCATGACTCGTTTCCGCAGCGTTGAAACTCGGAAGAAGGTCGCCGAAGGTTCCATTCTTAACAGCCCCTCCGGGGCCAGGGAAACCTCGAAAGGCCGGTGGTACAATCGCTGGCCTGAAGAGGTGGGCGTGGAGTAGGCCTTGAGAAGACGCTGCAAGCACCCAACAAACTCCCAAACCTCTTACAACGGAGGCATTAGCGGAAACGTCCCACACAACACCACGCCACACCGCAGTCAAACGCTCGGAATTCGCCAGAGACCCGCCAGACTGGATTACGGATTACCATAATTTGCCAAAACAATGCGAATTGACCCGCTGTCGCCAAAACAAAACTCATTTTTCCAACGAGGTCACTATGAACAAAATACAAAAGACAAAAACTCTTTGCAATTTGTGAGGTCCTTTTGGGGTTTTAACGAAGTGCCCCCACTTAGATCCTCATTCCCGTGGATGACGAAGACCTCTGAGATCATCCCTACTGTTTTTCGTGATGCCAGAAAAATCTGCTCAACCCATCGGCATTGCCGTTAAATTTGCCTTTCCTTTTTCTTGCCCTGAAGTCGTAGTGATCGATTTTCACGTGATTTCTAGACGTGAAAATGCGGTCCTTATAGCGCCGATAAAACAATCCGCCTTTTTCATGCCCCGTCACATTGGTCCTAGCAATCTCCTGAGCTGTACCGTGAAACCCTGACACACTAGGGTCGCTCTTCTGCTCGACTGTCAAAGACACTCCGTCTGCTCGTAGCAGAGGACCAAAGTTACGTGACGCCGGAGCTACGAGAGATATTTCACTGATCCCGTCTTCCTCCGCCTTTTCCGCCGGCTCGTTGGGACGGCGTACACTTTCTAGTGCTACGAGGTCAGGCTGTTCTACAACCTGGTCCCTCTCATCCCGTTTCTCTGCCTCGAACTGTGGTAGTGCCTGCTCCCCGACAGCTGCCTCTGGCTCTGGATCACTCGTCAACAAAGGGGCGAGCTGACGCGATTTGGACCTCGTACCTGACTGAACTAGTCCCTCTCCCAGTTGTTGACCCCTCTCGCGCAGCAGGAAATCTGACCGGTTAGAAAACAAATAAGGATACTCCAACGGGACTGTTTGCGAGACAGCCGCCTCTGTCACCAGCTCTCCGAACGGGCCAGTTATCCTTACTGTCGCCATAGGCAGACAGACACTGTGCTTTTCGAGCAGCTGCTTGATCCAAACTACCTTTCCAGTAAAATCGGATGTCGTTACATACGACGGATGAACAACGTCCATCGTCGCTGCACTGTCCCGAAGCACCCTGCACGGCTTTCCGTTTACCTGGAGCTCGTGAAGATAGGGACGAAGGAGCTCCAGGTCCTCGTCACTACCGGTCACGGTCGAGAACACAACCCGCGGTTTCTTACATCTGGCCGCTATGTGTCCCGGCTCCTGACAGTTGTAGCACAGGAACGGCTTCCTTGCCTCGAACTGCCCTGTTTGGCTTTTCCGCGCCTCGTCTCCGTTCGAGGACTGTTCGTGCGCTCTTTTCTGGGACCTTTTGTCCTGCTTCGGGCTTCTCGGGCCCGTTTTCTCGCGAGCCGTTTCCCTGTCGGAAGGTCTTGCGCTGATCGCTCCGGCCGGGTTCGCTTTCCTCTCCGCTCAGCTTTCTACGCGTTTGCGTACTCTTCGGCTAGCTCAGCGGCCCTTTCGACAGTGTCGACTCCTACCCTGTCCTGCACCCAGAGCTTGACTGACTGCGGAATGCTACGAAAGAACTGTTCGAGGCACACACACTCGACTACCTTGTCTCGGCTTTCGTACACTTCCTCGCTCTTCAACCATTCTATCAAATTGGTTTTAAGCCCGTAAGCGAATTCCGAGTAGCCCTCGCTGCTCTTTTTGGATGCGTTTCTAAACCTTTGACGGAACGCCTCGGCAGAAAGGCGGTACCGTTTCAAAAGGCTGGACTTCACCTTGTCGTAGTCGTCCGCGTCTCCAGCACTAAGGCGCGCGACAACCTCTGCAGCCTCACAGGGCAACAAAGTCAAAAGCCGTTGCGGCCACGTTTCTGGGGCGAAGCTCAACTTCTCACATGTCCTCTCAAAGTTCACTAAGAACAGGCCCACGTCTTCCCCAACTTTAAACGGCTGCATGAGCTTCTTCATTTGATACGACTCGGTCTCACTTGCTCGCACCGGAGCCCCAACTCTACTGTTCTGCGAGTTTAATCGCTGTTGTTCAATTTCGAGCTCTAGCCTTTTCAGCGCTCGCTCCTCTGTCGCAGCCTGCGCTCGTTCCTCTCTCGCTGCAGCCTGCTCTCGTTCTCGTTCTCGTTCCTCTCTCGCTGCAGTCTGCGCTCGTTCCTCTCTCGCTGCAGTCTGTTCTCGTTCCTCTCTCGCTGCAGCCTGCTCCCGTTCCTCTCTCGCTGCAGCCTGCTCTCGTTCTTGTTCTCGTTCCTCTCTCGCTGCAGCCTCCTTTTTAGCGTTCTGAAGTAGTTCCCACGCAATTTTAATTTCCCCTGCTTCCGCGCTCTCTGAAATTGCTTTACTGATCTCAGATTTCTTCATCTTTTGCTCCACCTCCACACCCAATTCTTCACATAAACAGAGTAAATCTGCTCTCAGTAACCTCATTAGATCCATGATCGCTGCTTTTAAGCTTTGGCTTTGTTCTAAAACTTGTCGCTAGGTTGTACACAAACCTAGCGCACGAGTCAAAACGTAAGGATTCCCAGCAGTTCAAAATTAATCACCCATAATCTGAAGCCTGGCGAATCTCAAAGCAAAGTCCAAACGCTCACCCGCAGATGTAGCACGATGTCGCATGGTCCGATCCCAACCGCTGCCAACCAGTTGTTAGAGGCGGGGTTTATGCCGCACGTCCGGGAGCTTCCTGGCTCGTGACGACGACCATTCCCCGACGTGAAGAACCCAGGGGTCCAGTGGAGGTGGGAGAATTGGTAACGTAACGAACGGTTTAATTACATGGTTGCAATACAGTCGTCAAATCCGAGAGAACTCCTGAGCAGCCTCGCGCTCCGCCTTATATAGGGGTCCGTTTTCTCCCTCACTCCCCGCCAGGGCAGCAAGTGCGCAGCAGCAACCCGCCGTCAAGTGCGTCGTAGCAAGGTCCGCCGCGTCGTAGCCAGCAGTGCGTCGTAGCCAAAGTTCTCCGCAGTTAGGCCAGGCCTCTCTCCCCTTCCGGAGCGCACCAAGCCGCACGCACGCACACACGTCCCGTTGACGTCACGGGCGCGTTGAGACCTGTCTCCGCAGGCGCAGACACGTAGGCGACGGTTCCGTACTCGTCGGGACTCGTTTCGCGTAGGCCCCGTCCAGCAGGCGACGTTCCCGGACAGATCATGACTCGTTTCCGCAGCGTTGAAACTCGGAAGAAGGTCGCCGAAGGTTCCATTCTTAACAGCGCCAAGTGGGATAAAAGTTTTGTTATTAGCAGCCTCATACTGTCGCCGCGAAGTTGCGTGAACACAGGCCGGGGAGTTAACACGCTTCCCAGTGATAAACGCGCCGTCCGAATCCAAAATCCAAGTTCCCGCGCGTTGCCGAGCAGCCAACCCGGCGTGAGCGCCGTTGCTAGGGTGTCCTCCTCTTCTTTTTTCCCACGCCGCATTGGGCGTCCAGGCAATCGGAAACACGCCCCGCGCTAGTCCCATAGTATCCTTCTCATCGTTCAATAGAGTCATCATGACAGTCATCATGAGTGATTAAGCGTGTTTCCCACTAAACATTAGACGTCCTGACGACGTATAAAATGATCTACAGTCAATGACAGGTTAAGAATACAGCAGATGCCCCGCCTCTATCGCGAGCTTTCTGCACTTGACAACATTTCGTCACACGCGCAGCCAACTCCTGGCGGAAGACAACGAGCGCGAACTGGAGGCGCAGACCCTACTGCTTTCTAAGCTTTTCACCAAACATCAACGTAACTAGAACAACTTAGTTGGGAAACTGCCATAGCAGCCTGCTTTGAAAAAGTGGCTCCGATCCGTACCCAAGAGCCGAACTAGACGCGATCGCAATGCCGCCATTTCTCCTGCAGCGGCAGCTTCGGGAACTGCACGTCTGCACGTAACTGTTCGGTTGAGTCGCGCAAGAGCCAGTTGCGCTTGGGTGGCGCCATCTTGCAGTGTCATTTAGCAGTAGCTATATGAAGCAACGTTCATGATTTTACTAGCCGCTAAAGGGCGGCGCTTTAATCGTATCCAGTTCGGTATCGGTAGACGCGAGTGGTCCGGGTCTCAAGAGTGAGTTTCCCTACTGAGTTTTAGTCACGTCGTCGACCAAGACCATTCCTACAATCGCCTTCTGCGCGACGCCATCTTTGTCTGCCGAGTGGCGGATTGCTTTCTGAGCATGCGCAAAAGCTTCCTTCTGCTGAATATTAAAAACCGCGCGTGAAACCACAGACCGGTGAATCAGGATTTTTCGCCCGTGTTATAAGCGATGAGAAGGTCTACGGCTGCTTGCGTAAGGAACATGCCCAGGCCATCTTTTTCCGGGAAACCTAATTTCTCAACCGCAGCGCGCGAAGGGTACATTCCCATTTGTAGTCCCTGCCGAGATGAGAATGGACGGTTGTCTCGTTCGGACGCCCTGCTTCCGGCCCGCGCTCGTTGCCCTTTTGTTGTACTTTGACTGCGCGTGCACGTTTGAAGCACGCGAGATGCCGAAGCGTTATCAAAAATGGAAAACAAAGGGTGTAGCTATCACACACCTTGTCATATATAAGACACCCCAAAATTTCAGTTCCACGTGCAGCGCACTGAAGTCGAATTGATGGCCCCAACTTTTACAATACGCTTCATGACGGTGCGATAAACATATTAAAGCAGCTAAAGTACGTATACAAAGACAACTGAAAAAGAAACAATGAGGTTTTGGAGTACGGTCAAGCAAACCCCGATTACTTTTTTTGCAATCAGTCACACGTATATTAGCTATTTTAATAAAATGTCTGATTCCTCTATCAAGCCGCTCGTAAAATTTCCTACTGTCGGTTCGACCTCGGTGCGCTGTACGTCGCATTGAAGTTTTGGGGTGTATTCTATGTCACAAGGGAAGTACAAATATAACCGTTATTTGTTTGCGCGTGGAGGTGACAAAAATCATCCAAGCCCTTTTTATGCGGTGAGTGATTTGTGGAACCCGCCTGCCAAGACGCTTTTAATCACATCTGCCTCATAATAGAAGATATGTCTGAGAAGTAGTGAGCCTTCCTTTCAAGAATTCAAGTTGTCCCAGGCAAATGGCACATCACAGCTTCTGTACGTATAGCTTTCCTTCGACTATGGTGAACTTCTCGCAGCGGTGCTTCAGTGCTGCCAACCAGGGAGAAAAAACGACCATCGTGCCTATTTCTCAGACTCTCGTCCACAGACCATACATATTTAAAAAAAAAAATTCGCTGTACAAACTATTTACAGAGCGGCTTTCATAAAGGTTTTGAGTTTTGTACATCGTTCACTCTCACGAGGCGATACAGATTTTGTGAATGGTGGAGTATGTTAGTAGTGATTTCTGTGCATCTTCCTAGCTAATAAAAACGGTGTTTTCACGGTTTTTTCAGGGTCTTTTCAACCGAAATTTGACCCTGCGCACTGCGCACGGGTTGCGGACAACACTCCGAAAAACACGGTAGTCCTGGTCCTCATACCACTCACACAGAAGTCCGTCATGACGTCGTAACTCTGGAAATACTCTCCTTTCTTATGTCGTCTGAGCTCAGGTAGCAGATGAATGAATGTATGACGGTTGCAAATCCGGTTAGCAGGATGGGTGGGGAAGCAGTTTCAAGTTGCACTTATGGATCTGCTGCAAGGAGTCGCGGGCAGTGTGAGAGGGCGCATGTTTTCGAAGGAAACTTATGCCACCTTCACGTTTCCAGTACACTTCATGTTACTTGTGGCCTACAATTTCTGCAAGAGGGTTTAAGACGATGCTGTAAGGTTGTGCTACAGACTAGCGAGGTTATATTTGAATGCGCCGATTTATCCTCCGGTAGGCTCACTACTACTCGTGCATATCTCGTGTAATTGGTATAGCTTATTACTCGTGATAAATTAACTCACCGTACTTGTCAATATTCTTGACGTCTGGCAGCACGCTTTCGATAGCCTCCTTCGCATCTTTCAGCTCAAAGGGTAGGTCGTTACGGTATCTCACAACCAAGTAAACCAGATTCATCGTGTTGACGCACTAATTCAAAGAAAATAAAGAAGTAAAGACCGAATGTCAAACCACAGCCAAAAATGATGAATTATTAGATTTTCTCGTACAATTTCATACGCGACAATCAATTACGTTCAGGCTGTTCACACAGACCGCGCTATCGGTTGTGCACAGAATTTGCTGGACAGAAGCGGAAGGTTTTCCTTTACTTCCCTTTGGATTTTGGGCTTTTTTTTTCTTTTTCTTTGCCAGGGTGTAATCTCCTCCGCTAGCCTCCTTGGACAGAGTCTTAGAGCGTGATCACGAAAAGAAAGTAACGTGGCCAATCACACGATTTCATGTCTGTCGCCAAGGCCTCCGTTGTTGCTGTCAGTCCCCAATTTCGCTATAACAAAAAAAAGGGGGGAAGAAAACACAGGGGGAGAACGAGAAGGTAAGCCATGCCGTTTGCGTGGTTGCTGTCCTCACTGAAAACATGCGTGCAAGTCAGGACTCAGAAGATACGTGTTTATTTTAAGAGCGCGCAGTTTTTTGGTAGAAAATAAAAAGCATGTTCTATTTCAACAGCCCCTCTTGGCGGTCAAACATCAGGGAAAAATAGGGAGGCAGTCATTGACTCCGTAAGTGTGACCTAATGGGTCCAAACGAACTGTTGCTAGGGTCGTTGTTATGGACAAATACATGTGGCTAGGTTTCGCTACGAAAACCCGACCGTTCAAAAATCAGGAGTAGGATTTAAACTTCTAAAAATCACGGATATAGAGTGCTTGAATGTCATATATGTTTTGACAGAAGTGTGCCAGTAATCGCTTGTTTCCGAAATATTTACGACTGTAACTTCCGGTCCTCAAGGTGCCTGCAGCAGACCACGAATGCAAGAAGTATGCCGTCTGCCCCACGCCAGCCGGCCAAGCCGGCGCCATTGTTTGAATCGTGTAAATAAAGACGATATTCTGATATTGCATTGGTTTGAAATATGATGAGTTTCAGACGCTTATAAGAAATCATAGTGCGGACTCGCGCTATGCGAGGGTGCTTCGTACCTGGATGTAGCCATCGCTGCGATGGTTACTGCAAAATCGCGGTAGACATGCAGTAATTTAATATCATGACAACCTCAATAACAATAATAATAATAAATGACTTACCTCGATGGCGTACGAGTTGTCTCTCATGATGGCCTGCACTACACCGGCAATGCCCTTCAAATCGTCGTCGTAACTGAGCTGCATGACGCGGTTTCATTTTATGGCATTTTCACCCCTTTGAACTAAGCTAGGTTCTTCGCAGAAAAAACGCACATTGCGGAGGCCTCTACGGCCATAGCGATGCACTTGTTTTTGTCGCTTGTTTACCGACGCAATTCAATGAAGACGCCCGCTGCAATGGAGGCCAGCAAATCTATCATGTCGTCTGCTACCAAAGCAAACCGGAGTGTAATACTTCAGAAATGGCTGTCATTGTTGCAATACGACACTGAGACGACAAGAACATCTTCATAATTAGATATCAAAAGTTGGGTTGCTTACAAAATATTATTTACTTGTAAGCAAACATTTAGCCTCAAATGGAGTCTCCATGCATTAGTCCATAGCAACGTCCCTAGAAACGGTTTGTTTGGACCCAGACGCTATGTTGTGACGTAGTCACTTAAAGGTGTCAATTTTTATATCACCCCAGGAAGTAATAGGCGAGACGGAGCTCGTGTGCACTCCGGGTGGGAAATCTGGCCACACGCTAAGGTTGATATGATGGATGATAGTAGACCATTTGTATCGGGCGGTAGCGTCCACCATCTAGCCCAGAAACATTTACATGTCTTTTCCTTAAATTGACCAGGTCAGCCACTTACGGCAAGGTCGCCATAGCCTGTCGGTGAGCTACCCCCTTTTGCAGTTTTCGCAAATTCACTCGATCTCCCTCCAGAGTGAAGTTTTTGTACCATGCCGTTTAGAAACCTACTAGCGTCCGGCGTCGCTCCATATATGGTATCGCTTGATATGACCCACGGGAATAACTCGAATCTACTCGAGTAAGAATCGGTGTGCACTTTTCCTGCTACCGGTGGTGGCTACGTTACTGCATTGAGAGTCTCGTCACTAAACCCGATAAACACAAAAAGATCTTATTCTTTTACGCATTATCCTTGAAGAAGCTTCTTTGGAATCAGGTTCCAAAAAAGAGCAAAATTTGCAATAAATTTCTCGGACACCTGCAAGCGTTTAAGAAATTACACATGATTTGTTTAACCTCTTGTAATCACTGCCTTCAACAAAAATTACAACATAACCTATGAGGCTAGGCAGGCGCATCGGTAATCTAGCCCCAAGTTCCAGTACAAGACATTTTGTCAAAATTGCGAGCTAAAAGCACGCTTTTTACGTAGGGATCGTTAAAATATTACTCCCTGGAGAAAATCAACCATCTGCGTTGTCCCTATTATGAACTCTTTTTGTTCACGTACCGCCTGTCGGAAAGAACGACGAAGGAGCCCAACTACGCTCCTTATTTTGCGACGCCGCCGTGACCTTCAGCGAGATAGAGTCCTCTCCTCTGGTCCGCGCAACCATGGCAACAAAGCATCTTCTTTATGGAGGAACTCGAGAACGAAACGTCTGGAGCCAGCAACGGCAGACGCCACCTTCGAAATATCGTCTTCTAACGTGAACGCGGCAACGCTAACCAAATTAGGACGAGCGCCGTCGTGGAGGTCAACGCTGAGAGCAGAAAGCGGTCGCCTGACGAATCATTTCCGGTTACAACTAGAGTGCCTTCATGTCGCTTCGCATAGAGTGATGCCAACTGCCTGTTTCCCTTCCCACACCCTCTTCCGCCGCCATTTTGTTCCTCATTGTTTCCGCGTGCGCCGGAAAGTGGCCTTTGTGTCCATCGGTCCTCCCATCCGAGGGGCGAAAATGCTAATCCTCCCTCCGTGGGTTCCACAACGCTGCTCCGAACTTGTGAGATAAGGTGCTTGTTTCCGGGAGGGTTATAAGCCCCACGGATTATCGCCGCAGAACCAAAATGGTTGCTGGTTTGTCGGCGAGTGGTATTGCACAGGGTGGCATCACCCTAACAAAGCGCACATGAAGGCTCCCTAGTTACAACGAGGCTTGGTGCACGTTCAGGACTGAGATCATATTAAAGTTTCCTGAAGCGCAGCGTGGGGTGACTGCGCGGGTCCAGATAAAATGAGCGAATGACGTTTTAGTGAACAGCGACGTATCAGCGAATCGAAGTTTAAAGGGCCCCTGAAAAGAAAAAAAAATTTTTCCGAAAACAATTTGGTTGGTACAGGCGTGTAAAAAATGATTTTTACGCGAAAAAAAAAATTTAGAGCAATATTGACTGCGCCAGACGCAATTTAGTCGGTAGTCACCTCCTTTCCACTTTTTTCTCTCTCTCGGCATTTCGGGCGCGTGGAGGAGAGGTACTCCCCGCCTCTTCGTAGTGGATCGACTTGGCTGCTTGGCTGGCTTGGCTGCGCCCCGTACGAGAGCCATTGCTACTTCCTGTGCCTGCCGATCGCACGTCGTACCGCGTCGTACAGCCGATTCACACAACGGACCGAATCGCAATTTTCGTCCGCAGACCGTGTAGCAAGTGACCGGCACGTCACCGATTCCTGCAATCCGCGCCTCGTCCCCGGACGCGCGGACTGATAAAGTCAAGCGCCTTTTTCACTCGCGGATTTTTGGCGGGAGATTCACTTGAAAAGCGTGTAGACTGGCAACGGTACATTGTTTTCTTGCTTTTGTTTCTGGGCGATGAAAACAAAAGTGGCGCATTGTTGTGTTTTGTGCGTTCGCTGGTTCATTTTGTCGGGCGTTTCTTCGTTCCACGTTTGAAAGAAACTGCAGAAACTTTGTCTGGCTGACGCGACGCAGGTCCCTGTACTCAACCGGGTTCGCGTCAAGAAGCTTCCGTCAAAACTCGGTTAGCACGCCGCGCTGATTCTCGCACGTCCAATCAGGATTTCACCGAGCAAGACCTCTCTTGTGGCTGTGGTGAACTTGAGTGTTGTGCACGAGCGCAGAGTGCATGAAGGCATCTCCAAACGCCCCTTCGCGAGCCCAGAACTTTGTCGCTTCTACGCGGAACCCTTCTCGAGCAGGACCATGCCTATGTCACTCTCATGCTTTGGGTTAGTAAAGCTTAGTGGCGCTTCGCGCGAAGCCTATCACGGTGTTTTGTCTCGATCTGTACGTAACAGTGGCGTACGATTCAATCGCGGTAGCGAACGTCGATTTCTCGCTTGGACAACGGTGGCACGGTGCGATGTTGGAGTTTCGCGGCACTGTGGGGTGGCAACCAGGTTCGGTCCGTCCTCGCTGTCCTCTGCTCTTCGTCTCCTTCGCGTGGATGCGCTTGGGAGACAGACGAACCGCGGACATGTCACGTTATCAATCCGCCCGCGGATCAGTCCGTCATGTGAATCGGCCATGACTAACTAACACAAGCAACAAGCCCTCTTCAGGAGGTCTTCACAAATAACCACGATAAAACTACAAAACCACCTGAGGATGCGAGACACGTTGCAGGATGGCGACCATGACAGAAAAACAAAATGGCGAAGCTTTTGTTTGTTGATTTATTCGAACGGAAGTAACGATTTTGTAAAACGTTTGTGAACAATTACGACGTTCATTTGATGGATTGTTTCTTAAACCTAAAAATATGTAATTCAAAAGGCGATTCCAAGAGATCACGAAGATTTTATAACCAACATCAAAGCTGTCACTCATTTTATTGGCCAATGAGAAGCTGATTTGAATGACCATCTTTACCAATGAGAAGCCGAGCTGAATGACCTGGAATTTGCGCGCAAAATTTCAACTAAATCTCTCGCCGTGGATATTGCTCTTAGAAAAAAAAATTTTCGCGTAAAATTCATTTTTTGACACGCGTGTCTTAACCAGGTTGTTTTATAAAAACTTTTTTTTTCTTTTCAGGGGCCCTTTAAGGGAATGACGGGGGAGCGTGTTACCCACCCCTTCTACCAGTGGCGTCGCGAGGGCCAGCGGCACCCGGGGCGGCAGCCCGCCGCGACACCCCCCCCCCCTGCTCTCGCGTGGCCCGCCGCGCGACTCCCGCCCCCCCCCCCCCCCACTCTCGTGGCCCGCCGCGACACCCCCTGAGCGCCGCCCCCCCCCCCCCGCCCCCTCTTGTGACGCCACTGCCTTCCATACTGCGCTTACGCCGCTTCGCGGCGGCAGTTTGCGGCGCCTCATTACAAGAATGTTACCCCACTTGGCCCAACCGTAAGCGTCGCTTCGCGGCGGCCGACTATTCGCTAAAGTGTCATTGGGTGAACCGTCCGCGATCGCTAAAACGTAATTCGATCAAGTGAGTGCGTCCTATTCGGAAGATGGCACGGCTTTAGCAGGCTTCGGACGCTGCGTTTGCGTGGGCGTCTATGTGGAGCGCAAATTAGTCTGCTTCGCTTTGCAGGGTTGTGCTGACGCCAGAACGCCGAGCTCTGATTGGCTCCGATCGAAGGATAGTGGGTAGACCTCAAAGCGAGCAGCCTTGAGATCTACCCACTATCCTTCGATCAGAGCCAATCAGAGCTCGGCGTCTTTCTGACGTCACCACAACCCCTGCAAAAGCAGCAGATGATCTTGCGCTCCGCAATGACATTTGGTGATCTTCACTGTGCAGAAGAAAATGGTGGTATGGCGGGATCAGGGGCGTACTTGGGCCATTTCGTCGTATTTTTCAACAAGTGGAACGTGAAAAAAAGTTCCAAATAGGGGCTTAACAAAGATGGCTGATTTTCGCCAGTGCCAAATATTTTGACGACCCTTACACGAAAAGCAGGTTTATTTAGCCAAATGACGGCTGATTGTTTCTCCCTGGAACATGGGGCTAAAGTGAAACGGCGAACAAACCTTACGAAAGCTAAGCAACATATTTCTTTCAATTACCAGCTATTTAGTTTTGGTCATCTAATGTACCCCGAGTTGTAAGCACTTTAACGAACGTTATGCACACTTTAATGTGAGCACTATAACGGATGCTGTTTTCACATTAATCTGACTACTTTAAAGGACGTTCTGACCATTTTATTGTGACGACTTGAACGGACGTTTCGACGGGTTTAATGTGACCACTTTAATGTTCTTTACCGCAAGGGTTCGCGCCGGCTGAGAAATCCACGTTTGATTCTGCTCGTCTGCGTACATTCCCATATGACCGCTTAACACAGTGGCACACTGGTGCATCCATCAGATGGAATTATAACTATGCATACCTAGACTGAAGCTTTGGTCGTATATCTGGGATTAAATCTGCGCAATAGTAATGAAGAACTGTCACTTATAATGTAGTCACATGTTTTTTTTTAGTCCGACCGACAAAGATTTACACGTAAAATATTTCGAAAATAAACACGCTGATCGAAAAGAGTTCCCAATGCTACCTAATAGATGGCGCCATGTGCCAGTGTCTTCCGACTCTGGTGTCTTCAAATCGGTCACAGAAGAATGCACTCGGGAAGAGACAAACGCAAATGTGTGAACCAGCCCTTCGCGTTGAGCCGTCCATGCTTGCATGCAAGACGCAGCCGCAAGGACTCCACGCTAACAATACTAGGAAGTCAATCTAAGGCGTACTGGAAGGGATGCTGATGTTGCAGTGGGATACCTACAAAGCAGAACACCACAAGACCCTTGATACGGAATGCAGTGCTTGCGTAGCACATACTTTTGACCTAGAGAAAAAGAAAAACAAGAATTCTTTAGATTTTAACTCGCAAACATCCTGACGGCGTAATCACACTGACGAATGACGAAAGTAACTCCTTGAGAAAAGGAACAATGGGCACAAAGGACATATATAATTCTCCAAACACCGCTAGGTGACTAGTGCGCGACCGAAAAAATCCGCTTGGTCCAGAGATCAAACAAGGAACCTCTCCATTTTTTTTCGGTCGCGGACTACAAGTCACCCAGCAGTGTTCGGAGGTTTGTCTTTGCCCTTCGTCCCCCTTGTTCCCCGTCTCCAGTGATTATTTTCGTCACTCCTGCCCAGCTCGTTTGCATTTTTGCATTTAATAGCATTATCGCCATAACCTTAAAAATGCAGTTCGTTCATCCTTGTTGGTGTTAGACTGGTGGCAGCTGAAAAAAAGCCGTTTTCTCTACTGACGTCAAACTACTGGTTAGCTCAGTTGGTGGAGCGCTCCACTGGAAATGGAGAAGTGCCTGGTTCGATACCAGGACCAGGTGGATTTTTCGGTCGAGCACCAGTCACATAGCTGTGTTTGGAGTTTTATGTTTGTTCTTTGTCCCCCTTTATTTTCGATATTCTTGGCCTCGCTTGCACTTTTGCATTTAATAGCATTATCATCGTAACCACATTATCGTTATCACATAATTGCATTATCATCATAAGCGGTGGTGGATGCAGATCACAAGCGACCCCGTTCAGACACAAAGAATCAGGGTTGGCGGGTTCTGAAAAGCAGATTTGTACATAACATGTTACAAGTAAGGAGATTACTTGTAATTCCTAAAGGGGCGGTGCAACAATTTTATGATTAAAAGTATTTGCATCTTGTCATTTTTACGTTGTTTATCATGTCCCAGAGGATAGAAAAAACACCTCCTTCATTAAAAATGTCACGATTTCGCTGCATAATCGCAAAGCAAAAGTCGAGCTTTTTCCCCCACCTGCAACCCCAAGTGGCAGCCGAAGGAACTACGGCGAACAGATTACGTGACCTCGCTCGGCTCTAAGCTGCAGCATAACGCCCGCTGATGTCAGCGGAGAGAGGGAGAGGAAGCGTCCTCCGAGATAGCACACGGGAAGCTACACGCACTCCGAATGACGTCACTGGGAGTGCGACCAGGTGTGACCCTGAAGGCTGGGAGTGAGTTGAGGGGTGCCCGAAATGCCAATATTTATCTTTTTTTACGCAACAACTAGGACACGCAGGCGAAATCGGTTTTCTGTTCTGTACTTCAAAAGTGTCAGAGGGCAACTTCCGCAAATTTTTGACCGAAGTCTGGAAATTGTTGCACCGCCCCTTTAAAGAAGCTGGGCAACAATTTCAGGGCTTTGCTTAAATAATTGTGGAAGTTGATGCCTGACACTTCTGAAGTGAAGTACAGAAAACAAATTTTACCTGGATACCCTAGTTTTTATTTTAAAAAATGAAAAAAATCCAGGTTTTTGCCATTTCTAAACTCGTACATCGTCTTCCGGGTCACGTGCGCAGTGACGTCGATGGGGTAGGCGCGGGGTTCCGGTAAAGTTATCTCTCTAGAGCCATCAGTGAGCAGCGAGAACTCATCCGCTCGCGACCGCGTGGCCACGTGCTGGCGGGCGCAGCGCGAACAATATGGTGAAAGGAGGAAAGTCTCCTCCATACCCGTCCGGCTCTGTCCCCCTCCCCCTCCGGCTTGTGGCGGCTGTTCGCGGTAGCAGAGAGAGCTGGCGGTTTTGTGGACCTAGGATAGATGACGCCACTAAAACTCCGTATAATAAAAGTTTTGTCGATGATTACCAGGTTTTTGACGCATTTATATTTATGTTGCAACGACAAGATTTATAGAAAAGTTACCTTTTATCGAGCAGGTACTCACACAACTTGCTATCTTTCTACAAGACCCCCATTGACGTCACGCCACGTATTTCTCATGGCCGCCGCTCGCGGCTGCAGGTCGGGGAATATTCTAATTTTTGCCTTGCGATTACGCGGCAGAATCGCAACATTTCGAATGAAGGAGGTGTGTTTTCTGTCCTTTGTGACAAGATGAACAATGTCAAAAGTAGAAGATGCCAATTCTTTCAACATTAAAATCGTTGCACAGCTCCTTTAAGTATTTCAGTAATAGTGTAACGAACAAATTACGTATTTGCTAGAGTAATTGTAAACTTTCTTGCATGTTTATGTAAAAGGTTTGTTGTAAATCATTACTTCTTTATTTACAAAAAGTCTGAACTTCTTATATTATATCAAAAAGGTCCCCTCCCCAGAGACATAAAATGTATTAGTTTTGCTAGAGTTGAGCGCAGTCACGCTGCCACACGCATTGACAAGGTGAAAGAAGGTTTGGCACTCTTCAGTTCTACAAAGCCTTCCTTTACAACGCCAAACACTCGATTTTTTTTTTGCAGACTTTAACAACGTTTCGAAAAACATGACACGGTATAATCGCGAGCTTCTTCGGGCCACCAGAGATCGAGCTAAGGAAAATGAGTACGCTTTTCATTGCACGCAAATGGCACAGTTCTTCTTAAGAAAAAAGGGTGCACGTGCCATCCATGTCAAAAGGATGACTTTAACGCGCTACGGATAAGATATATTAAGACCTATTTTTTTGTTCAGTTAGCAGTCATGGCGAAACAGATGCAAATTGATGATTCAGAACTCAAGATCTACCTGGGAAATGAGCATTGCGATTATTTTAATACATCATTTGTATACTCAGTTTGCCCGAAACAAACCTACAGAGCTTGGTTTATTTTTTATGAGTGTTGCTTTTTGCTTATGGTATTATGTTCTCACAAACGTGGTACTCGGATTAAAGTGACGTCTTTGAGTTACCAGCGTATAACCAATTTGTTTTGTTTTTAACAGATCAACTGGGAGCGTAGGAGGTGTTTCGTTAATGCTTCAAAAATGTGTTGTGTCGTGTAAGATGAATAGTAATTTGTTACTACAGATTATGAAGTGCTGTACAGGCTTTTTGAGATTAATACTGTATCAGCATTTGATGAGCCACGACACAAATATCTGACTTTTTTTCAAGCCTATTTTAGAATGAATACTGAAGATATATACCGCCATTTTCGCACTATTTGTATTTTAACCTAAACATGTTCTCTGATACCGAAACCAAAAGAAAGTTGTTAGAAAACAGTAATGGCTGTGCGGAAGTCATAAAAGCGCCCACGAGAATTACATTAAACTTGTCAACATTGCTCGATTTGTTTATTACAAGTATAGACTTATGCTGCACAAAATCTGCAATAATAAATGCAGATATAAGTCATCATCTGGAAGTACTTATGTGTGTGAACAAACAAATAGTTAAAATGAGTACCAACCGATTTCGTACATCTGTTCAAGATATCAGTGTGTATAGCCTTTCTGAATTTATAATGAAACTTTCAAAATTCGACTGGAGCGAAGTTTTTGTATTAGAGAACGCTCACAAGCATAGTCTTTTTATGAAGCAAATTTTGGCAAAATTGTAAAAAGTGTTTTCTATACAATTTTTTGATAAGTCGTCTAAACAAATTGTAAGCCATAGATGACTCCACAACTTCTAACAGAAATTACTTGAAAGCATCATTTGTAGAAAACATTGGTATAAAATGGACCTTATAATTGAAAACAATTAGGCTGATAGAGCAAGGTACTTTTGCAACAATTTTATGTCCTCGGCGATGCGAATGGACGCCACATGGAAAAAACCTAATAATGTCCTAAATCGTTCTCTCTAAACAAAAGAAATAGAAATACTTTATCTGAATAACGTAGAACTAATCGAGTAATTGTTAACAGACGCTTTCAATTATCATTTTGTAAACTTGGCAAAAAATAATCCTTCCGATGACGCTTGCGCGTATACTGACCATAAACATGAAAGCGCAATCTTCCTTTAGCCGGCTATGGATAATGACAAGCATTTTTATCACAGAAAATAGTAAATGTTGCGACTCTGGTGTTTGATAAGTTTGAAGTTTGATAAGATATGTTCCAGATATCATATCTTCCTGTTTGAGGTATATTTTAGTCTTTATTTGTAGCGCGGACCGTTTCCAAAGGAAATGTACAAAAAAGGTTGACAAAAACGACATTGGGAATTATAGGCATGTTTCAATTTTATGTGCAGTTTTGGAAAGGTTAAAGAAGATTTTGCTTTCGCGTATGGTAAATTTGATTGATAAACATGGTATCACCATTCCGTCACAGTTTGGTTTCGTAAAGTCCGATTTACAAAGCTTGTTCAATAAAAAGAAAGGAATATGTTTTGAGAAAATTTGTAGACCATAAAATGACCTTCGGTATTTTTATTTTGCTTGACCATCTAAATCACAGTCTAATAATTAAAAAACTAGAACTTTGCGGTTTTCATAGGCAGGCATCAAGTCTTATTTTATAATTTTTGGCGCGCTATAAGCAATACATCCATATGAACGGCTATTCTGATGTTAAACCAATTAAAACTGGCATACCCCATGTCAGTATTTTAGGCTATTTTTCTGTTTATTTTGTATGCTAATGATATCATAAACTGGAATAATAATATCAAACCAGTAATTTACATTACAAATTGATGACATCAGCTTTTTGTTTTCTCATAACTGCTCTCAGGAATTAGTAAACAGCGCATATCGAGCTATAAAAGACTTCGTTATCTAGAGAGGCCTTAATGACTTGAAGATTAATGATAGCAAAACTCGTAGGATTTTATTTCGCCCAAAAACAAGAATAATATTTTTACTAGTGACATTCTAATGATTTGAACAAAATTCAGGTTGTGTTAATGCAAGAATGGTGGCAAGCTCGTTAAGAACTGATATTTTAACCGTGGAGAGTGGGGAAACAAGGACAGGACAACACAAATATTTAGAGACTCGTGTTGTCCAGTCGTCTTTCCGCACTTTCCAGGGTTAAACAAATGTGAGGCTGCGTCTAGTTTTAAAACAAAACTTTGCGTTATATATGCAAAAACAAATGAGGCAGGTTTCTCACGTGAATTATATTGTGCAAAGTTCAGACGAGTCGCTGTCTTGATGTGTCGACACCACCGTATTTTGACAATGAGGATCAAGTTATTATTGTATATTTCAATATTTCTCACCCATGCGAAATATTGTCATTTCGTTCAGGGCAATACAACGAATAAAAACCTCCATAATATACTTATGTTACAGAACAAATGCTAAGGAACATCTGCGGTGTGTATTATGACCACCCTTGTGACCCTCTCTTTAAAAGTGTGAATTTGATTCATGTTTATAGCCTATATAAATATCGTTTACGTCTGTCTTATAAATCAGATATACAAAATAGTTTCTGTAATATTATTAAATCGACTTTCCTCGTAGCAAACGTGAAGCTATAGCCCACTAGAAATTTGCGGACTTCAAATCTACCTCACATCAAAACAACCTATGCGGAGCAAATGCTAACAAATACACTTGCAATATTGTTTATTGTTTAACAGAACTAATATGTATCATTTTGTTTCACCAGTGAAAGATCTTCGCGCGTTCTTGTCAACTGCCCTTTCACAGCAATTACTAAATTGCAACCTTGACTAAACTTTTACATGATTTAAAAATTTATAGTGTATACTTTTATTTTTATTTCAAGTATGCTGTGCATATATATTTACCATCTCTAAATAGTTTGATAGCAATATGTTCCTAGCTCCTGTTTTGATTTGTTTTTTTTGTGTTAATGTTTGTGTGTGTGTGTTGTTATTTTTATATGTGTGCGTTTGTGGCCGCTGCTGCATTGCAGGATGGGGCCAAGGACTCTTCAAGCTGCAAGGATCAGCTTTATTCCTCGGTCTCCCTCCATCATCTATTTTTCTAAATAAACACAGATTGTTATATAGCCGAAAGATCCATCAGGTAATTTCTGAAAAGTGCGGGCAGGCTACATCCGCTTTTCTAGACCCTTTGTTTCTTTCCTTGGGAATTGAAGTCCCGGACAGAAGGACACCAGGCGATTTTGTGCCGCTTCGTGAAGGTCGAGTTAGTAAGTGCGCACCTAAATAGTAACAATGGAGCTCTCAGTTATAGTGACTACGACCATTTACATATTGTCACAACAAGCAAGGACACACCGACTACTCTGACCACTAATAAAAGCGATGCAGGCAAGCTGGTAATGAAGATGAGTGATTAGAGGAAAATGGGTGATATAGCCACACGCATCCGCGATCGTTGCTGTTCAAAAGGTATTAGGACATTTCTCATCAATCCTTAAATAAAAAGTGTTTTTTGTGTGTGTTTTTTATGTATTTTATTTGATTTGACCAAGTTTTAAAAATTGTTTTTTTATAGTCAAACCTTATTTGTGAATTTCAGCCAGGTTTTCTATACCTCTGTAACACATTTTGTGCGTCAGCTTTGTTGGGCTCTTCGGAAATAGATGTTTTTTTCCTGTTTTACCCCAGCAGGACCCATCTATCTAACATAAATGTTTACTGATTAGAAAAACTAATTGGTTTGTCACGTAGACTAGAGATTCCGGGCTTGAAGAGAGAGTGAAACTTTTTAGCCGTGAATTGGGCTTGGTTATCTTATCTACCGTTCACTGTCCGTGGCCGCTGCAGGCGTCTCTGCAGAGCACTGGGTTGCACTACTGCCAGTTCGTGCCCTATGCACAACCGGTACGTACGCAAAAACGTGCGTTGTGCCTTGTTTTATCCGACGCTTTGGCTAGTGGTTTTCAAAAATGTACCTGAAGATGTATCCTTTTCTTTTTTTTTACCCCTAACTCATACCCTTATATTGAAAACGTTGTCAGCTTCTGTTCATCAAAGTTTCAACCGAGGCTCGACCTGTTTAGGGCCAAAAGAAGATGAATATATAAAAAGCTTATCGATGATTTAACTGTCATGGGTAACTACCCTGTCTTACTATCTTGGTTTGCTAACGTCGGGCAATATTTTCAGGTTTATATAAATTATATTGGTATAGTTAGATGCATATAAAACAATATTTATTCCGGGTTTGACCAGGTGTATGATAGTTTCCACAGCTTCGCGATTTCGACAGTATCATTTCCCGGCTGCAACAATGAAGTTTTGTGCCTTCTTCAAGGCACAAAACTTTCCAGACCCTGGCTCTAAGGTGGCTCTTATAGCTAAGTCACTTGTCCCCAAACGTATGCTCCACCCCTGGACCCAGCCCCCTCTGGCCGTTGTTGGAGGTGGCGCGGTGCTCCCAGCCGGCGCAGCTCTTCTCAAGGTCGCCATTGGTCCCGTTACAGGTGTGGTTGAAGCCGCTGTTTTGGACAACAATATGCTTCCGTTCATCATTGTGGAAGATTGGTTCCAAGCGGCCCACGCACGCCTCACCTTCGAGCCCCCGCAGCCCATCCAGCTGCAGCATTCAGCCACAGGTACAGCCATAATAGCCGCACAGAAACGTGCCCCCCAAATGGCGAATGCTGTCATCCTTGCTCACTCAAGCCTCGTCCCACAAGTGCAGATAACGCCCAAAGATTGCTTGCAGAGGGAACTCTTCCCATCGCCAGAGCAGCCAGCCAGGCAAGTCCTTGCCCAGGAACCCCGTTCCGTGCCACAAAGTAATCAAGGTGACAATCTCTTGGCCGCTATAGCTGGTACCGAGCCAGCTGACATTCACCCGGATCTCCCACCAGCCCTGCTTGGAGACCAGTTGAATACCAGCCAGCGGTCTGTGATGACGGAAATCCTAGCCCAGCACCACATGGTGTTTGCACACCACGGAGACGACATGGGGCATTTCAGGGGCATGCAACATCGCATCGACCTGCTGCCAAACGCCTTGCCTTACAGCCGCAGCCCATACACATATGCTCCTGCGGAAAGACAGTTCCTTGAAAAGCAAGTGCAGATGCTCATGACCCAAGGAATTATTCTTCCAGCATCAGGCCCGCGGGCTTTCCTGTTGTCGTGTATCTCAGGGAGATAAGAAACGTCTGTGCGTCAACTATGCGCCTCTGAATGATCGCACCATCACAGTTGTGTACCCCTTGCCTCTCATGGATGACATCATTCAAGACATCGCCGGATGTGCATACTTTGCGTCCATGAACTTGAAGTGCGCGTACTGGCAAGTCAGCCTCCGCCCCCAAGACTATGAGAAAACTGCATTCATCACCCACAACGGCACCTACATGTGGACTCGAATGCCGTTCGGCCTCAGTATGCGCCGTCTGCTTTCCAACGCATCATGCAGTCAGTCTTCCAAGACCTACTGCCTCACCCCGACAAGTCGGGTATCAGAGTATACCTTGACGATGTCCTTGTCTACGCCGATTCCTTCGACACCTTTGCCCTCCTTTTTCAAGAAGCACTCCAGCTGCTCTAAAATAGTGGCCTGATAGCTTCCTTGGACAAGTGTCGTTTTGGCCTCTCGGCAATCAAGTTACTAGGCTTTGTTATCTCAAGCAAAAGTCAGTAGCCCGACCCAAACAATGCCGCCTCCATGTGTCGCATTCCACGTCCTCAGAACCAGAAACAAGTCCTCTCATGGGTTCAGATGGCCACTTACTACCGCCACTTTATTATGGACTTTTCCAAGGTTGTAGCCCCACTACAATCCTGATTAATCCCCAGTCTTTGAGTGGACCCCAGGGTGCGAGCAGGTGTTCCAGGCGATCCGCACGGCTCTCACGCAGTCCCCTCCTCTCGCCCCCTTTGACCCGGATGCTCCCACAGCAGTAACCACTGATGCTTCAAGATCAGCAATCGGAGCTGTGCTGTCACAAATCCAAGGCAACAGGGTAGTTGTCATTGTCTACGCAAGCCATGCCCTCACGCCCGACGAGCGCGAACTCCACAGCAATGTGTGGAAATGCATTACCGCGCATTGGGCAATCACAGTCAAGTCCCGTCAGTCCCTGTCCGTCAAGAAATTCACCCTAGTCACAAACAATTGGACGGTGGCGTGCTTGACTAAAAGTGTAAAGTTCTCTCGCCGGTTCACTTTTATGCTCATAGACTTGGTAGAGTTAGAATTTACAGTGCAACATCGCCCGGGACGGCAGAACGTGGTAGCGGATCATCTGTCGCGCTTGTCATGTGCCACCATGCAGTCACCTCAGTCCCTATCCGCCATGCAGTTGGAAGACTCCGAATGCGGTCAAATCGTCCAGAGTCTACCCAACGAAGAGTCCCAGGACTTCATAGTGGTGGAGAACATCCCATACCGCCGGTCACTATCAGGAGCTTATGTCATTGTGGCTCTGTCAGTGATGCGCCCAGCTATTCTTCAAGCACTGCATGACTCGGCAGGCCATTTCGGCACCGAACGGACGTTCCACAAAGTTCAAGAACACTAATGGTGGCCTAACATGGAACACACAGTACAAAGCTATGTTTCATCTCGTCAGACCTTCAAACAATACAATCGCCCGACTTCCCGCTGCGTTGATTTCTCGGCAGGATGCCCACGTCGGACATCCCGTTCTCCATCATCGTCATGGACCATGTGACCATGCCTCCCAGTGAATATTACCGCTACATCTTGAATGTCATAGACTTTGCAACTCGCTTTATTGCCCCTGGTGCAGTGTCGTCTACATACGCAAGGGATGCTATACAGCATTTGCATCGAACATTCTACAATTATGGCATCCCAGACCATTGCCTCTGTGATGATAGATCGGCTTTCGAACCGGCAGAGTTGAAGCGTTTCATGCGTCTGCACAATGTCGAGCTCCGCTACTCCACTGCTTACCGCGAAGGCAATGGCCTCATCGAAAGAAGCAACGGGACACTGCTGACAGTCTTACGTAAGATCTGCGCCATGGAACCGTCGTCCTGGCCAACCAAGGTTCCGGAGGCCGCCTTCGCCATCTACACATCGGTGAATGCAAGCACAAGTTTTTCCCCTTTCAACTGCTGTTCGGCTATGTGACGAAGATCCCCCTCCAGCATCATCGCCAGCGCCAGCAGTATAGTCTCATGGAACGAATCATCGACGCAACAACCCAACGAGAGGAGGCAGCAGCCAATTCAGAAACTGCGCAAGTGTTGCGGAAAGAGCATTATGACAGCACCCACCACCCCCATGGCTTCACAGTGGGTGACCTCGTCTGGGCAAATCAACAAACTCCGTTGCCTCAAGGGAAAATGGCCCCGCGCTTCAACGGAGTTTACAGACTTGTTGAACAGTCCACGCCCACCTTATTTAGGGCCCTTCGTCACTGCAGCACGGGGCCACGCCTACTCAACCAACCTCGAATTGTGCACGTATCACAGATAAAGAGGTATGTCCACCCTGTCTCTCCATTGTTATCACGCCAAACCACACAGCAGAGCTGTCAATCCAAGCTGCAGAGTTCCCCAGCCCAAGGGCAGAGCAGCCTCTCCCGTCGGCACCTCAACTGCCGGAGGGCCAGCGTCCACGACAAGAGCCCCTTCGCCCTCTTCATTTACAAGATTACATCTTGGATTGAACTCTCGGACGTACTGTTTTTCGATGTGCCTGTGTTATCGAAACTTCCTAGTGGCAACCGAGAGACTTGGTCCTCTAAAGCAGGGGTGGGATGTGAGAGCGCTTCCTTCTCGGACCATGGAGTAAGTGACATCGTGCACGTAGAGGGGGCGCCACTCGTCCAGGAGCCACGTCGCTGCCCGTGCAAGCTACCTCGGAGCACGCGGATATAGTTAATCTCTCGCCGCCGGCCCGCCAAGTCATGCCCGCAGACGAACACGCTCCTTTCATGTGTATTCGCTGTGTCCTTTATTAAACAGTTATTTTCCTCAAATGCGAGCCTCCCTGCCAAGCCTCACGCTGTATCCATAGCAGTGAAAACAGTTCGTACTGGAAGTGTCACAAATGCAAAGCACTTACGGCAGCTATAGGGCGTGTTCACTGGGTGTCATATTTGAGTGCGCTCTTCACTGCGCATGGTCAGAATGATCTCACATTCATAGGCTGCCAAGGCCGGCAATCTCGATGGCGTGGAATACACGTGGCAAAAAAACTGTGGAAAGCTCGCGGTCAGCTCGAGCTCGGCACCCGCGGACTCAGTTATGGCAGCCGGTGAATACTCCCCACGCACGTAAAAACGGAGGGAGAGAAGGACACGAGAGGGGACGTCAGAGCGGCGAGCCATAGCCTCCTCTATACTCAGAAAGCCTGGCATTTCGACGATGGAGCCATGGAGTGCCCGGTTGCAGATTTGGAGCGCGAGGATCTAGTAGCACAGAGCATCAAAGAGCCATTTCTCGGGAAATCTGGACTTCAGCGCACAGCTTTCGCAGCGGCGAGGACCGGAAACACACTTGTTCGCTTGGGAGAAGTGTGTTTCGGCGTCTCGCCGCAGCTTGGCGTTAGTCACGTGGCTCTCCTCCCATCCGTTTCGGCGGCCGCTTCTCGCGCGATCTGCCAGGCATTGTCAGTATATAGGAGGCTATGGCTTAACGCACTCCACCATGCATTGGCCGCGCGCGTGCGCTCGGGGTACACGAGACGCCACAGCGTTGTGGAAGGTAGGAAGTAGAGCCACTAAGTGAGTTGCGCTTAGAGTATCGGCACTCTGTTCCCGGACATTGTTATGGGCGCAGCCATTTTAGTGCTTGTGCAGAGCAGATGCAATTGCCGATCGTCACGGGTCAAAAGTGCGATTTCCTCGGCATTAAAATCGGTGTTACGAAGCTCATGTGATATTGCTTTGCTCTGTCCCGAACTGTTTAAACATTTGTGGAGGACGGACAAGCGTTTCCTGTGATTTTAGATAAAGCTTCAGATAACGAGCAACCATGATTTTAAGCCACAATATGGGCAAGTGTCATTACTCTGAAGCGTGGCTTATTTAGAGGCACTAGTAGGGAGCTTGTTCTGGAGGAGGAACCACTTGAAGCACTGCCCTCCCGCTTTCAGCTTGTGAGCGACTATTGCAGTCTTGTAAATGACTAAGTTTAACTCCAGAAGTATACAGTGTATGCACTAACGATTCGATCTCACTTTGGACGGTCCGTAAAAATGAGTTCTGAACGTCTTGCCCCAGGATTTACTACAGAGGTGCCCCTAATTAGTGGTGGAAGCTTTCACTAAAATTGTGGGAAGACTGACTCAAAAAGTAAATCCCAAAAAAATAAAAGAACTGTTTTCCCTACACTTTGCATTTACAGTTAAAACATATTTTGTATCACTGTGGCGCTTATTTGGGCCAAAGTAAGTAAAGAATAGGTGAGCCAATTGTATTTTCTTTCAATTTTATCAATTTTTCAGTCGTAAGAAAGCCCAGAATATACCAAAACTACTTTTTAATGACTTCGAGAGCAAACATGGGTTACTAGATATTTTTTTCATAGAAAAAACAGTTTTTATTTACTTTTTTTTTATTCTGAAGTTTGCAGGTTTTTATAATAATAATTAATTAATGCACCACCTTCAGGCCCCTCTGTAATAAATTTCAGTGCGACACCATAAGCAACCAAATTTTGCGGACCGTCGAAAGTAAGAGCGAAGCGTTAGTGTGCACGCGGTAGTACTTATTCGGAAGAAGCCTGATACAAGAATTTCAGCAAACCGTTACCGTGTTCCGCATACCGCACTATCGGAGGCTTTGAAGCATACATTTAAGCGCGCGCCTTGAAGATACCTGTGACCGCGAGACGCGCGCTTAACAGCATGCTTCGTAGGCTCCGCTAGTCATGTACGCGGAACAAGCTAACGGTTTGCAAAAAGTTCCTAATATGTCCTAAGTACTACAATGTTAGCACGAACAAACGACCACCAGCTACTCTTTTTTTTTTTAACCAACACGCTGTCATTAAAAACAATGACTACGGTGGCAACCGCACGCTTGGGTTAAAAACCTAAGCGATAATATTGCAACTCACCAGTTCCTTTCCTCAGTAAATTTGAGAAGAGCTTCAACGTAATGTTTGTAGTATTTCAATTTTTTGCATTATGTTCACCACACTAACCAGGTGGCGCCTCAAACTGCTACAGCAATTCCGTAGTCAGGCGGCGCTACTATTCAACCATCGGGCCCGTGCGCCCAGGTGGATTTCCCCGGGGCCTTTGAACCCCGCGTTGTTTTGGTATGAATAAACGGAGTACGTGTTTGGACCTCGACGCCGCCTGACATGTCATCTTCTGGGGCGTTCCCGCCCTCGGGCCGCCGCTGCTCGCCGCCTCGCCTCGGCATGTGAGACTCGTCTTTTCCAGCAGGCCGCCTCGGCCCTGCTTCTTTTCCTTTATTATTTTGGTTGGGCTCCCCGGTTTATAACAATGTTCCCACCAACAGTTCGGTGGGTCTACGAGAACGAACGCGGCACAATAAGCTAACCTCTAACCTACTGTGAAATGGAGAAAGTGCGAAACCACATATCAAGGACTTTCTTCGATTATTATATTGTAACATCGAGCCTCTTTCTGATAAATCTGGTACTGTGGAATATCGTGGGTCCGGTATCTTTTAAAAATCAACCGATCAGAAAATATTAGAGTTGCTTACCGTGTAGACGTTTACGAGATCTCCCAAGAAGACATTCCCGACTATCTCTGATTCTACTTCGTTTTCGCCTTCACCAGTCACCTCGCGCAGCTCTGTGTTACAGTTATATACAGTGAACTGTTTTCTAAATACACATGTTCAGGGTTGAATACAGCGCGTGGAAAGAAAGCTCGCGCTAAAATAGACGAAATTCTGCGCCTTTTCACGAGGGGCACTTTGGCATCGATGAGACTCAAGCACGAGCTACAGAAGCAGTGTGGTGGCCCGGAGTGGGGAAAGATAGACCTTCGAAATTCAGCTGGCCACTGATAACTTTCATCATCTGTGAACGGCATTGTGCCATACCAATGGTGGCCTCTAGGACAGAATTCTGACTGAACTGAATGTTGCTGTTGTTGTTGCTTTTTCCCAATATGTCAAAAGACCAACAAACAATGACAACGAAAGAGAAAGATGCGTTACAGCCAACGGAAATTCCCGAAAAACCTTTGCAACGCGTGCCAAAAATGTCTTTATTGAAGGTGCCAGTGGTGGCATGTCGTGGCCGACCATTTCAACACGCACCTGGAGGTCGCTCAGATAGAAAACCCAACTGCACAGGCCGTAGTGAAGCCCTGAAAGACCATATTCGCAGGCATGGCATTCCAGAATTTGGAGAATGCCCACAATTATAACGAGTGCCAACATTAGAGTTTGGCACTTCTAGAAAATTTGGCTTCTAAAATATTACATCGAGCCGTCATTATCCACGAACCAACGCATCTTCCGAGTCTGCACTCGAAAATAATTAAGACCAATATAGATAAAATAAGAGATACCTTGGAAACGCTGCTTTCTTTTGCTCTTGGTCAAAATGAGTATACTAAAAGTATAGCTTTATGTACGAAATGCATGTAATAAAACATACTTTTCTCACATTCTTACGAAACTAAAGCTATTCTGTAAGCATACCATAGGCACACCAGGAGCATACTATAAGTAAACTTTTCGGTAGAACAAAGCCTTCACAATTTGGAAGTTAACGATAATAAAAGCCAACTTCTTGTAAAATTAAATTATACTTAATGAATATACTTTACGTGTGCTTAACACAGGCTAAAAAATGTACTTTATGTCCTGACCGGTGACCCGCAGGTGACCAGCGGCGGTCAGCGGTGCGCGGACAGAAAAAGAAGCGCACCTTTCACGTCTTTAATGTCTCCCGTTCCGGCGGGCCGCGGCGTGCTCCGGAGAGCAACGACCTCCTGGAGCGCGAGACATGAGACAGGCAGCAGCCCGTTCTCCTCAAGTCTGAGTCCGGTTGCTTCTTTTCCGTCCACACGATATGAAATGTTAATAAATCAGCAGCCAGGTGGGCCTTGTCCGTAGCCCAGCACCTATGCTATCGTCAGTTCGGAATGTGAGTCAACCGCACGCCATACATAAAAGAGCTGAAAAAAGCACCTTCAAAAAGCCCTTTGCTTTCTGCGGCATCTGTAAAAGAGTGAGTGCGCCTGTATAGCTTTGATGTACTGGAGAATAACTTGCTGTCGTTTTGCGGTGAAAGCGTCGGGCGCCCATGTACCCACCTGTTCAGTTGTTTGTAGTGCGACGTTGAGAACGCCGCTGAGGCGAGCTGTATGTAAGCGCTCAAGGCAGTAGACCTGATAGTGTGGTGCAATGCACCCGCACGTTTTACTTGGAAAATGCCTCGGAGCCCGTAGAGGCAAACTCCATGGGTCGCATATGTTGCGAAAAATCGACGAAGCTGGCCCGGCAGCTCTTGCTACGCGCGTGGCATCAGTAGAATGGCTGCAATGTTGCGCGCAAAGGGAGCTTGCCGCTCAGGGCTTGCGAAGTTCATCAGTTATTTGTCGTACAATTCGCTCCATGGAATTCAGTCTTTACTATACTCCATCTCAGGAACTGTGAGCAGCAAAGGGCCGCTGCATAGCCGCGGGTACATGGCTTTCAGCAACGTTACTGGAGCAAGCTCAGATTCGCAGCTCCCTATTCTCACCTGCGGAGGTGGGTGGACCAGGTGGCGGTCACAAGAACGAGCGGCGCTGCAGTCGGAAGCTTACTTCTCCTGTCTCGCGCGTCGTCTGTTACCACCGCGTTTAGAGCTTCCTTTTATTTTTATTTTCTTCCTTGTTTTTGTTTCTACTTCCATGAGTATAATTGCAAAACAAATGATGAAGATGAAGTGCAATACACCAAAGAGTTGAGAGTCAGCGCAGTGTGAGAGTTCTTTCCTTGAGTGTTTGAAATTTATTTTTGTGTGCGTCGGTTTCCTCTCGCTGTGAAGTGTTAGTATGAATCACCAACTCGCCCAAGCTCAAGTATTGCTATTCAAACTTGGCGGGCTGGACAATCCGGAAGTAAGACACGACTTCAGCGCTGCTAGCTCTCGCGACCGCCGCTGAGCCCACGCCGCAGGCGGAGCTGTGAAACTGAGCTTGCTCCAGTAAAGTCGGCTTTCAGAGTTGCTGTCCTTTCGCGAGTGCGCGTAACAAAATGGAAATCTGAAAGCCACGCGCTCGCGGCTGCGCTTGTTTGACGCTTGTGCATCAAGCTCAGAGAAAAGTTTAAAAAAAAGAGATGCGAAGCTGCCTTATGAGGCGTATTAGTGCCACTAAATAAGCTACGCTTCAGAGTAACGACACCTGTCCATCTTCTGGCTTATAATCATGGCTATCAGTTATCTGGAGCTTCCTCTGAAATCATAAAAAACGCTTTCCGTGGTCTACAAATTTTTTAACAGTTCGTGACAGAAAAACGCAAGATTCCTAACACCGAATCTAACGCTGAGGAAGTCGCACTTTTAAATCATGACTATCGGCAGTTGCATCTGCTCTGCACAAGCACCAAGATGGTGGCGCCCACAAAAATATAGGGGAACAGAGTGCCGATACTCTAACCGTATAGCTAATTAAGTGGTTCTAATGCGTACCGGGAAGCAAGGAGCTCGCGCTTGTAGCCTTTCCTATTAAAAGGAGCCGTGCAACTATATTCGCTTGGAATGTTTTTCACTGTTCACGAGTTTATTTACACTAGTGGGACCCAAGTAGAATCGCACGCAACGCCACTGACCAAGAAACTCATTTGTTGCAGTATACTTTCAAGGACAAGAGCAAGCGTTTTCGTTCAATCCCTCATTCGCGAAACGTGATGACGTAGCTGGGCAGTCGCAGTACCGCCCAGTGACGATATTTGAATGCGGCGCATAAATTGGACCCAAGCATTACATGAGCCCTCGATTCGGGGTCGTGATAATCAATAGTTAGACAAGCATTCTGGTAGTCTGCACGTGTCCAATCGCGGCAATGATGACAATAGCCGAACCGGAACAATGTGGAACTTAGCCCGTGTCCTTTGCTTTGCCAATCCCAGCGCGTGGCTATGATCAACATTGGCGGCATATAATCGGCTCCAGATCACGTGGCCTCTTGTTCTGGCTGGTTGGTTGGAAAATGTATATTATATTATAAAAAGGTGATTTGCGCTCGCCGATCTTGACTTAAGGTGCAACCCCACTCTTGGTTAGTGTGATTGTGAACAAACAGATGGCGGTGGGATCGCCTTCCAGGCCTGTACATCAATGCGAGAAATCGTGTGTGGTGGCACTTCAATACAATGGAGTATTTTTCTATATCCTGATTTTGACATCCCTGATCCTTCGCTTGTTTTTTTCTGCACGAGCTTTCTTTGGAACGCGCACGGCTGCGCCAGTTCTCGTACAAGGGGGCCAACTGCCTACGCCCCGAACTCACGTCTCCAGCAAATGCGGGTAGAACAAAACGCTAATATCATCCTGAGCCAAATGGCGAGACACATGCACAACAAAGCAACCAACGCGATGAAAAATATAAAATCGTCTGTGCGCCGTTTGCACCCACGAGGAATTCGGAGGCCAAATGCACATATTTAAATGTGATCAGATTTATATGATGGGCGACCCTTTTGTCGAGCATGTGTTTGGCTTTTTGTGGATTTCCAGGAAAACGTGATGACGTAATGCACTTGGGTTTCTAAAATTCCAGCTTGAGAAATTAAATACCTAAAAAATCAAAGCAATTGAACAATTTTCTGGGCGGTCAGGTGTCTCATTTAGGTAGCTGGGTGTTTATTTTGACCAACACCACGAGACAGGAAAACGCAAAAAAATGACACTCGGGTATAAATATTGAGTTTGGTAAACCCAAAGTAGGACTGGCGCGTACTCATAATTAAAAAATGCCAAGGTTAAAATTAACTCGCTGCACTAAATTATAAATATTAATTTTAATACGAGTACAGTGATAAGTGCAATGACTGGCCAGGCAAAGATTCTGGGTCTCTAGATCAGTGGCGTAGCCAGGAATTTCTTTCGGGAACGGAGGGGGAGGGGGAGGAAGGAGGGGGGGTCTGAGGTGGCTGGGATGTGGTGTACGACCTAAGGTGCAGAAAGGGGAAAGGGGGGGTGAAAATGCATGTGTATTTTACAGGGTCGGCTGAATTTCGGGCGGTGGGGGGGGGGGGAGGGGGTGCTGAAGCCCAATGATTTACTGCCCTGGCTACGCCCCTGCTGTTAATAGCTTTTGCACAGAACTCAAGCAATGTACCATTCTTAATTTGGTGATTTATGCGCACAAGTAGTGGTGTGCAAAAATGAAAAAGATGCAAACGGGTAGAGTTTGACGTTGTATGAATTATAGTGTAAGCACGCACATGGTATGCTGATTAAGACTGAAACAGCGCTACATTTTACACTAGCGTTGAGCGTATCGAAAGTTTAGGGGTTCCTCGAAAGCTAAACCTTGTACACATATACTGCTCAGGCAGTTATGTTTGAATGCTCATAGTACTTTGTTACCCTCAGATTTGGCGTAAGTTGTTTCCTGATTGCTTACAACAGAAAGAAAGAAACATTCGAAATCTGGGTTGATAGGAAAACTCCTCCTGCTGACAGCAAACAATCATCTCGGCGCCGATTATGAGAATTCACTGCATGCCAACGGTTGCGTGCTTATAGAACGAGTTTTTCCTACGTAATTTCATACAATCGCCATTGTTCTTGACAAACAGCATTGTTTACTCATGCAAGCGGGCACATGTTAAGTTAAAAATATTTTGCATTTATTGTGGCACACCTGGCAAGTAGCACAGGTCTTTTTTCTTTTTTTACAATCCACGAAATAGACTGATCCTTGGTTACGTTGGTCTCTAATGCGGATAGCACACAAAAGGGCACGAGCTGAATCGCAGTGGAAAACGAAAACAATCATGATCAACATCTGTGTAATCACGTGAAAACTGAGGGCATTGCACATATGCAGAAACCAAGCTTTGTTTCACTAAATACATTACCAGTGAAGTATTTGCTGTTATCGTTCGAGCGAAGCGGGACATAAAGGCGCGAGCATGCTCCCCTGAAGTACTCTTCCAGTGAACTAGCAAACCGTTAAAAGCATAAAGCTCGCTTTTACAGCTTTTGGTGCGTTCAAACCTTTTAAAACACAATTATAATCAATTCCATTATTTTTTCTTAAGTGCACCTATGTGGTTTTTTATGCGTTTTTACGTTCGTGTGTTATTTTCTTAGTTATATAATATTTTTCTAGAAGTCTGACAACTATAGTCTGTTTCATCATAAGTACGAGCCGCATAATCAAAGATGTAGACAAAAAAGAAAATAACGGGAACACGCGAACGCACATTAAAAATGCAATGTAACGGCGCATTCAAAATTAGCCGTTAGTTTTTTAGAGAGCAGGAGTTTCGTAGGGCGACATTGTTACCCGTTGTAGATTGTAAAAAGTGCAATACAACTGTTAGCTCGGGGTCTTTAACGTGCATTACGCAGTATATGTGATACACGATCGCACGACGGTAGGATGCAGATGGGCGACAGAACCCAGGGTCCCTGCTGAATACCCTTGATAAAGGCGTTTTTCACAAGTACCGCCAACCACTGTTGCGTAAATGCGCAAGACACATGCCTCGAGCGGGTGCTCCTCCGCCACTCGCTTTCAAGGGCTCCCGTATTTACTCGAGTAATAACCACACTATTTATGAACAAGACCCTTACACCAGCTTTCCCACAGTACAGATATACAGCCAGTCATTGCGTTGCGCATAAATAACATAGCGAACAACCAGATCGAGAACACGATTCTCCAAACAAATGCAATCTTCACAGGTCAGACAGGACAGAGAAAACGTCTTCGCACGAAGACGTTATCTCTGTCCTGTGAAGAGCTGGGATCATGCTGTCGATCGCGGTGATTGGCAGTCTGCGTGCTCTGTGGAAAAGCGAACCCTCAGGTTTTCTTCATAAACAGTGCGGCTATTACTCGAGTAAATACGGTAGTCATTTTAGTGCTGTGCCACCATTTTTCTCCAAGGGCCGCTCGAGACACGGGCCTCGTGCACTGGCACATTTGACGTTACTTGAGAGACCAACGCAAACTCATCAAGGGGCTTTAGTCCCTACAGTTTCTGCAGCGTGAGCTATGTGCTTCGAATGGAGCTCGCACTCGCGCATTTCTCCACGTGCTCTGATCTGCGGTGCCACAACACACTCGGCCAACGATCCTGTGAGCTAAACCAAATGAGCTACGCTTAGAGTATCGGCGCTTTTTCCCCCGATATTGCTGTGGGCGCCGCCATCTTGGTAGTTAGTACAAATTAAAAGCAACTGCCGATCGTCATGATTCAAAATTGCGACTTCCTCAGCAATACTTTCGGTGTTGCGTTCGTTCCCATGGTAACGCAATATTGCTTTGCTTAGTCGCGAACTGTTTAATCATTTGCGGAGGAGAGAAAAGCGTTTCCTGCGATTTCAGATAAAGCTTCAGATAACTGACAACCATCATTTTAAGCACCAAGATGAGTATGAAGCGTAGCTTATTTAGTGGCTCTATAGTTTAGCCCGACCACACAGGCACAGAAAGTGAACGAACAGCTTAACCTCGCGCTCTTGGCGCTGCTTCAGTTGCTTCATCAGTCCGTAGCGTTGGTTGCGCTCCGAACTAAGGTAAAGCAACGCAAATATTCAGATCTTAGGGTTTTACAAAGAAAACCAACAAAAAACGCTTGACACGCCCCAATGAAAAAAAAACTTCGTATTTATTTTGATTAACTGGAGATCTGATATGCAACCGAAATCTCAGATTGGCCTCCGTCAGATTGCGGGCACCTCGGCCGGTATTTAAACCGGGTAAATATGGATTTATGGGCCAGCGCGTTGGCTCAAAGACACTAGGCAGTTTTCATTTTTTTTAATATCATTGCCTTTTAAGAGCCAGCGATGTGGTTTTTGAAACAAAATATAGACCAGGGTTGGGCAGTATCGCGATGCAGATGTATCGCGAGAGTATTTCAGAAATACATTTCGTATCTGTATTTCTGTATCGCGAGACATTTTTTTCCACCAGTATCTGTATTATTGTATTGAAACACATTTGGAATGTTTTTTGCATCGCGATAAAATCAGGATGAAATGTATTTCGTTACATTTCTTGAAAAATACCCCCCCCCCCAAAAAAAAAAAAAAAACATGTCCAGACACATTTTTTTTTTTTTTTACTTCTGAGGATTTTAGGTTTAAGGAGATGCTCGGGCATAATTACTATGCTGACCAACGTTCCTTCCGATCCTCCAAACTATTTTCCTATGCGTCCTCTTCTCTCTTCTGAGAAATGTAGCGTGATCAGGGATTCGAATAAGGTGGTGTGTCAGGAGTGGAGTCAGAGCATCTTCAGCTGCAGGTTCTTAGGGAGGGATTTCTTGAGTCATTGTTTCCTGGCATCCAATGCCCACTGATAACCGTCTCTCTTGCCTTAGCGTTAGCGTACACAGTACACCCAGCTGGCAAAGCTGAGTCACAATCCTTTGCAGCACGAGCCTGGTGGTAGTTGGTTTGAAATAGTAGCATGACTCACGCAGGGAAGTTCAACACATATTCGAATGCGTCTGCGGCTGTGCCCGTAATATTGCACCGCTCAGGGGTACACACTAAACATTATTACACCCTTGAGGGTGTAAATGGCTTGTTCTAAAAATAACACCATTGTTGGTGTAGCACAACGCCCTAAGAAAAGGGCATTATTCCTAACACCCATAAAGGAAGGCGTTATTCCGAACACCCTTAAATTAGGATGTGATTCCACTGTACACCTTTTTATTAGGGTGTTATGACTGCGCAGAACGCCCTCTAAATTTTGTGTTCCACCGCCAGAACGGGAAGTAAAAAAAAGGCGTGATGACCAACACCCAGAAAATAGGGTGTAATAACCCAAAAGAATTCACGAAAAATTGACTGCAAATGAGTAAAAACATGCCTGGTTCACTTTTTATTTTTCGATCAAGGTTCTACCAGGTTCTACTAAATTCTCTATAGGCGATTGCAAGCAGGTCATATGGCCGCAGCCATGACCCTGCTTATGCGGGCAAGTGCGTGCAATTACAAGCTTGCCAAAGGGCAATGCTACGTTCACGCGCACGTCATCAAACTTGGCGAAGGCAAGACTGAAAGAAATAGTTCCCTTTTATCCTCGCAAATTCACCACGACCAAGACGCTTCTGAACCAGTGGTGGTCCGTGCGTGTAAGGAAGGCCCAAAGTTAAATCTCCAATTTTACCTTTCTCCCGGAATTTATGCTTTCTAGCACTGGTCACGTGAGCAAAACTGGCAAGCTTGCAAAGACGGAACGACCGGGAGTCGCTTGGGACGTAAGCGGCAGCTCATATTTGTAAACAGTAAAATGGTATATTGAGACTGAAGCAGCACTACTATCAGAAGCATGCTTGCAGAGTACTTACAAATAAAACAGCGATCTTATGTAATCCGTGATGATCCATAATCCGATTCGGGCAGCACAGAACAATCCACAAACACAATGTCGAGGTTGAAGGCGGTCGATCACGTTCAACGGAAGTCTCACGTCTGCGGATGAGCAGCTCTTTGTCGAAACGCGTCCAACAAACAGAGCACAATAATTCCATGGACTCTGACGAAATAAACGACCATTACCAAAAAGTTGGAATGGATGTTTTCCGTCCGTTCACGACGAAAAATCACGGTCGCGACTGCAAAGTACGAAAAACAGGAAATACTGGCGGGCGCCTTTTTGGAAACCGGACCTACGTGACCCCTCGAACTCACCATAACTTGACATATGGCAAATTGTACGGCCCCAGTGAGCGCATCAGCGCGTCAGAGCGACTAACGTGACAAATCTTCGTCCAAGCGTTTTTGTCCTACGGAGAGCGGTCAAGTGTTTGGCGCCACCCCTCTGATTTGCTAGGAGCGGCCTTCGCACTCGCTCACAGCCACACGAAGACACAAACGAAGGTGTGGAGGCTTATCAAAAATGAGGTCAAAGGGGGATGGAGAAAGCAGCCAATTTCCCTCCGCTGCATTGTATTGCCACCTGCACTGCCCAGGGAAGGTTGCGAAAGGGAACTCGTCGGGACTTGCTTTGCGTAGTACAACCTTGAGCGTATCAAACTGCCACTCAGGTAAAAGCGCATGCTCTAGGTCGGACCGCGAGATCACAAAATAAATACAAAAAAAACAAATTTGAACGCCGTCGAAGCACGAGACAAAGCTAAGACGCTGAGAGCATTGAAACAATCAAAGGACTGCGTCTCCCTACCAGGCGATGCGATCTCGTCGCGCGATAACTTTCATCGCAAAAGCGACCATCGCGGGCAAAAAAGCGACGCGATTTGAGCAGTCGCTTCCTGACCCGACTTTCTGCGATGCGATATAGTCGCGTAGCGGCTGAACCAATCATCGGCGTTCGGAGCGAGAGTTTTCGAAGAACGACTCGCCGACGAAGGCGTTGGACTCGCTCATCGCGCACGCCAGTGTGACCATCGAATTTTTTTGCAATGCGATCTATTCGCATCGCGCGACTGCTTACATCGCCGGTGGGAACGCGCCTTAAGAGACGCGGCTTTACGTGTACCGAAGAGAAACCGAAAAAAAACGTCGGGACGCTAGATATTTTAGTTGTCACCACGCAGAGATAAGAGTCGCGAACCCTTGCGGGGGTGTCATGAATCCGGCACTTTCGATGGTCTTGCGACAATGTTTCTTCAGAAGTGCACACAAAAATAAAATCTCAGTGAAGGTGCTATAAGTAGTGCGTAACCCAGTCAGGTGAGTTTGTAATACCCGAAGTGAAGGCGCCACAGTTTGTTCAAGGGTTTATTCGCAAGAGGTCTTTCTCGGGTTAAAAGTAAGCAGCTTCCGTTTTTATTAATCTTGTTTTGTTTTGTTTTTAACATCGGATTTTAGGCAGTCAAGAAATAAAAATACCTCGCCGGCATAGCTGATTCACGCAGGACACTCTTGACACTCAACCCAAAATGGCGCCGCGTACGGTATGTCAGGATGGCATCGGCGCGACCCATCCCATTTTTCACAAATATTGGATAGACCAAAATGGTATCGGCACAATTTTTCCGATATACTTTCATAACGGCGCAGTACTGTGTGCTGCCTGGGTTGTATATTTACACGTCTTCATTCATTTTTTGCAAGCGGAGATGATTTTTTTAATCAAAGTTGAAATGATAAATTTGATGCACGCGCGACACGTAATTTTCGGCCCGTCTCGGACTTAGGCTTCAATCGGAGTTGCAAAAACTATTCTCTATCACTTTCTAATCAAACACGACTTCGTGTAGCGATTAATTATAATCGATGTTTTTATCGCCGTACATCAGCAACAGTTTCACCAAAGCAATAAACACGAACGGCTATGAAATCATGGGGGTATTTGACAGCATCACCAATACGCCCTTTTCACACCATGTGAATGAAGGGCGTAAAATTCGCCCATACACCCATTTTACACGATTTTAGACACCATCGCTACAAGTGGGGCATAAAAAGGGAGTGTAAGGGGTGTAAAACGTCAGCACACCCTTGTTACACCGACCGCATTCAGAAAGCGTGTAAAAAGGTGTAAAAAGGATGTTTTTCCTAACTTGCACCCTACTTACACCGTTTTTACACGATTAGGGGTGTTACAATGTTTAGTGTGAACGTCATCAGCCGACGTGAACTTGAGCCGCGGCTCTGGCGATCCGAAACCCAGGAAGGAAGCCAGACTTGGACTCGCTGTGCCGACCCAGACTTCGTACAACTGCGACTCGTCTCGAGACACCTGTTTCTCGGAGAGCTCTACCTGTGCCGGCAATATCAGGTCGCAATCCACGAGGTCTCTGTTTGGATGATGCTAGGCGAAACTTCAGGACTGCAATTCATGCGTCGGTGCCGGAGGGTCAGCAGGAAGGACCTTCACTACAGGGATGCCACCGCATCGTTTTTTCAACCGTAACAGAAGATAAGACATGTGTTCCTGGATGCTTCAAGTGGTCCACTATTCTTAAAAAACCCAAATTACACTGCGTGCACGATCTTCAACGAGGTAACCTACAACGAAAGTACGTACTGTCCTTTCATACAGCAGTGTGGTAAATTTTCATGTTCAAGGCCACACCTACAGTAAAAGAATACCAGTTCATTCCACCGTGACGTCATGTGATCAATGTTGACAGGGGCGTCTGTGGTGACGTTTTGATGGGATTTAGGGTGACGTAGAATTCATTAAGAGGTCGAAGTCTTTTCGCATCCCTCGTCAGACAGACAGGATATGAAGGAAGGGACCACGCTCAGTCATTGATGGAACGTTTTTGGAGCCAATTGAACACTCCTCGTCGTCCGAAACCACTACTTTCAAGGCAAAGTGCCAAGCCTACGGGAAAGTAATTTCGGGTTTAAAAACTTCCACTTCAAACTTCAAGCTTCATCTCAGTAGGCGTCTCGAACAAATTTGATAAATGTATTGCAGTATCAGTATTTCTGTATTTGTATATCTGCCCTCCGTAAAATGTATCCCTGTAATTGTATTTCCAAAGACTTTTTGCGTCTATTTAAAATGTACTTCCGATACTACCGCGATACATTTTTATAGATATATTTTAATATCAGTATTTTAGCAACTTTTTAAATGTATCCCAGTATTTGTATTTCCGAATACATTTTTGAGTATTTCTGCCCAACCCTGATATATTCGAATCATTCCGACAAGCATAGCTTGATTGCGAAAATTATTTTAGCAAGTGATAAAAACATTCAAGTCTTTTCGCATACATGACGGAATCCTAAATGGCGGAATCCCTTTCATCGCTCCCATTTTATTTGATCGCGTCAGGCATGTGCACCGACCACGTACCGACGCACAGTAGAACGCGTGCAAAAGCAGCTGTGGTGTACCCGGAGACTCGCGCTTGCTGTTTTGACATCTCTGGCTCGCTCACTGCGGGCCTCCAGGCATCTTACATCCTGACATCTTGCGCTTTTTCTGTCTTTCACGTGGCGTTCCAAGCGGCACATGACGGAAAATGCACATCAAGCTATTCTTTAACAGGTGTCGCCATCTTTATTTTTCATTAAGAAACTACAATTTGCGGTAACTGAATGGGAAAAGTTGGAGGTCTAATAACATTACTTACGTGTAATATATCAATATGGAAGTTCTGTAAAATGTAATATCGAAGGATGCTTCATAATTTAATGTCTCGTAATTTTGATTAGTTGACGTTATTCCGTCTTTATAGCATCATAAAATAATACCATGTTAAACTTTATTTGTTAGCTTAAAATATGCATTATCTGCACAGTTCGTTGCTTACTTTTTTATTTCATTATATCCAACCGAACGTTCACGTAAAATACTGTGGACGATGGTACGTTATAACTCGAGAAATATTTTTCAATATAGGAGACTGTGGTCTATTAAAATTTGAATAATTAAATGACAACTAAACATAATCGAGACAATATCGAGACATTAAAATATTGTTAAAAACAGCTCTTTATTTTACATTAACTTTATAATTGAAGGACACAAAGAAAGAAAGTTATAAACCGCAAAAAGAACCAAAACGTCATGCACGGTGCGGTTGCACCGTTCTTTGAGCGAATGAGTTCATGTTTTTTTGTTTTTTTTCGATGAATTTTGTGAGTTCGACCTCCTTTACGTATGTGAGGAGGGAATCGAGGGTCGCCTTGCGATGCTCAGGGGATCCAGTGGGCAGGACCCATTCTTCAAGGCTATTCGGTCGCATTTGATGTGGTAATGCCTCTAGGGCTTTCCGTCTCGTCTCTTGAGTGCGGGGACAGTCCCAGAAGACGTGGGTCTCCGAGGCGGTCTCCTTGCAGTATTCACAGAGGCTCTCGTTCCTGGGTTGGGCCGAGGATCCTGCTTGTGAGTCCTGAAGATCTTTCTCTTGCTGTTTTGCTGCTAGTCTGCTTTTCTTGCAAATGGCTGCGTGTTTGGGAACCATTGCTGTATGGGTGCGTAATCTTTCTCCCAACGGGTGTAGCTATCCGCTGGGAGAGGATGCGGGTCTTCTCTGTAGAGGCTCCCGAGCCGCTCGCAGCGTGTCTGGCGGTCGACATCCTTGAGTGCCAAGGGGTCGACTTCTTCTTCTGCTTCCGGTTGGAGTGGAGATCCAGTGTTCGAATTTTGTACGTCGTCGTCGTCAAAAATGCGCCCGGAGTCGGGGGTGTACCAGGAAGGGCGGAGAATCCTTGGGTGTCCGGTAATCCGGACGCGGCGGTGTGGGTCACCGCACAGGGGAAGAACTCCCACTGCGATGCCGCCGGCCAGGGGTCGGGAGTAGCGGGCTTGGCAAAGGCGGACTGGGAGTCCGTAGTGTTCTGGAGGCGTAGTCCTCCGAAGGCATGAAAGGGGGCTGGGCGGATGGTCCGGACTGCCCGGCCGGAAGGACTCCGGCGGGCTGGGGAGGAGGCTCTGGGAGATGGCCCGTCCGACGGTTGCAGCAAAGGCTTCGGACATGTTCTGCGCATTCTCTTGGAAGAGGCATTGATTTTCTTGTAGAATTCGCTGCATGTTGTTATCAGCTTGCGCTCTGTCGGTTTGCATCACTTGCTCCAGACGAGCAGCGTCTTGGTGCAGCAGAGCTGCGATATCAGATGGATCCTGGCTGTCATTGTCGGATGATGGTTCTTCTTTGGGTTGAGGCAGGGCTTAGGTGGCATTGTGCCCAGAGTACCACGAAGGCGACGGCGAGAAGCAGGTAGCCGGACGTCACTGCCACACTGGGTCGTTTGGGTCTTTCCGGCTGGAGAGGTTGAAACCCTTGTTCTGATCTGGCGGACTCAATCCAACAACTGCCTTGAAGGCGAGAGTCACCCCTATATATGGGCGCGGCCCTCTGGCGGCGACCCATGCCTGCTTCCACGGGGCTCAGCATATGTACAGAGTATTCCTCATAAAAATTTTACATCTTTTTTTTTATTGGGAAAATTGATTAAGCATTATAGCACGCTCATTCTCCGCCCAAGTGTAGCCCTAGTGGTCGGAACCAGTTGCCAATGTTTCAGAACGAACCGTTATCTTAATCAACATTTATAATGTATTATCTAAAATTCGCGATGGGAAAATGGCTGCCGATGGACCTCTTATATCGCACGAAGTTGAATGGCGCCAGTTACCGAAAACGGGAAAAAACCGGCCACATTTTCGCATTAAAATTTTCAGAAAATCTCTTTTGACTTAGGACTGAGAGAACGGTTAGTTCTCAAACTTCGGCAACTGGTTTGAACCGGTATCGCTACATATGGGCACAGCATGAACTTTCTGTAATGCGTGGTTTATTTTTGCGTTGAAACTAAAGTTGTAAATTTTGTAGGGGGACACCCTGTGCATTCATGGCGTGTCCCAAGAAAGAACAGGCGCTCACGGAACTGAAGCTTGCTCAAGCGTCTGGTCGACGCGGAGCATTGACGACGCGCTGCTAGTACCAAGACCTGTACACGCGTCTTTCGAATATAGTTTCAGCCTACCCTTACGAAAACGGGTCTCAACATTCTTTTTAATTTTTTTAGACTTCTTATTGACTTTCCGGGATCCTATTGAATTCCTTTTTAAACGTACTTTGTTCTGATTATTGTCAAAAAACGTTCAAAAGAAAAACACAGACTTTTTTCTGTAGACTCATTTATAAAAAAAAATAAAAAGAAGTTGCAAATGACGTTTTTCTGTAGGTTATTTTCTAAAAAAATTCAAAAGGAAAAACAAGATTTTGTTTTGTAGACTTATTTATAAAAAAATTAAAAAGTTCTAACGACGTTTTTTTTGTAGGTTATTTTCTAAAAATAAAAGAAAGCTTATTGACATTATTTCTTTATAGTAATTTACTATAAAGAAGAAAACATTTTTTTTATTTTATATGGTATGCGGTTGTGTGCGGGGTCCGGCATGACGACGATGGACATATGGTTCTATAAACCCCTATAAAAATGTTTTTTGACTTCTTATTGAAAATGTGTTGACTTCCTGTTTACTCTGATTACTTTCTTTTGACTTTGACTTTCTGTTGACATGGTCAACAGAAAGTTTGTTGATTTTGTGTTAGAACTTTTTTGATTATTTTCTTCTGCCTGAGTCAAAAGAAAAGCTGTTGACTTTCTATTAACTCTACATTGGTCTTTTTCTGCTGACTGCCTGTTGAAAGTGTCATCAGAAATACTGCAGACGTTCTGTTTACTTCGTGTTGAAAATATTCAGTTGCCTTTCTGTAGCCAGTGACAATAGAAACGCTACAGACTTTCTGTCGACTTTTTATTGAACATGGTACATATTGACTAAATGTCAAAAGTCACTAAGTTTCTTAATAGTCTCTGACAAGTTGAGAACCGTAGGGAGGAGCTTCAGTTCTCCTGCCTCCAGCGCGAGCCTTCTATCCTTGACAACGCTTCAACGTCTCGCGCCCCTCGAGCTCGAGCACGCAGCCAAAGTACGACGGAAGGCATGGGGCGAGTGCGGGAGGCCAGGCGTTCGAAAAACACGCCCTGCCGTTCTCACTTAGTAAGTTACTATCGTGACTTTATTGACCCAATTCAACTAGCTAACTAGTAAAGTAAAGCAAAATAACTATTTTAAAGTGGAGCAACCGCCTTGACTGGCTTCGTCCTGAGCGGTGCTATGCAGAGAAGCGATACCATTTGTTCTAGGAGCCGTTTTTGTGGATATTGTTTTAGCGACTACGCGGAATTTTTATTAGTTGTACCAATGGTTTTTAGTAAGAGATAGAGTCCACGAACTTCGAAACACTGTCTTCCATTTGACAGACTTTCGAGAAGGAGATCGGGCACTTGGAACCTTAGTAAGTGCCGAGGTGGTCACCGGCCAAACGATTACCTTCAATATGTAGGCTATATAAGGATCTGGAGCAGTGAACGGGACTGTGATTCTGGTGTTGAGTGTTTCATGGTGTTTGTGTTTGTTTCCAGTGCTGATTTGTGGAAGGTGTATGTACCAGGGGGACACTATTTCCTAACAGAACTCAAAATATGTATTAAAAAACTGAGTGTCTTTTTTTAAACGTCAGTCTGCCGTTCCGTCAAAAGGAATTCAACAAAATTTAAGTAAGAAGGAGTTCTAAAAAATATATGTAAGAAGGAATTCTAAAAAATTTAAGTGGCCAATTTTAACGAGGAGTTAAATATTTTGTCAAAATAAAGTCTAAAAAACATCAAAAAAAGTTTAAGAAGAAATTCCATACGATTCTAGAAAATTTTTAACAGAAATTCTAAAAAGTTTAACTACAAATTTTTGTAAGGGTAGTCACCAGGCGACGTCGTTGGCTTTTTTGAACTGCGCTGCGCGCAACGTGAGGTTGTGGAGTGTAAGCGAGAGCTTCTATGGTAAGAAATACTGTCTGTAAGGGGGATGTAGGTATTTATTAAAGAAAGCGGTAGGATAAAATTCGAATGTCCCTCTTTTTCACTAACATTCAACTGTTTAATCAGAGTATATCGTATATACACACTGCGCAACCGCAAAACCCTCAGTCAATCCGACGTCCTGTCACCGATCGCTAGTACGCTATCTCTTTTTCTGCCAGGTCAATTGAGGCCACGCTGATAAACTGCGTGCGGAACTTTTGATGATGTCAGCCTTAATTATCTCTTTAACTGTCTTGTCTTTCTGTTTGGCGAGTACAGCACACATTGCAAATGCAGTCATGACAGTGACACGAAAGGTGGCTGCAGTCATCACAGTGACACGAAAGATGGACATCCCAAAATCCGCTTGCTTTCTGATTGTGCTCTCTTAGTTTGTCATTGTGACACCTGCCTGTCTGGCCAACATATTTGTTTCCTCATGAAAGTGGGATCTCATATACTACTCCTTCAACTCACGCGACAAAGGGACTCCTGTGCCTCTTTAAGCAGGCCGTCGGTGCTCTGTGGAACGTGTCTGTCAATTTGCGCATCTTGGTGAGCTTTTCAGGTGCAGGGAAAACAACTTTTATGTTTACACGTTTCGCTATCTTTCCTATGGTGTGCGCTGTTCTGTGCATGTATGGCACAACCGCCACCTTTTGTCTCTCCCTTTGGAGTGCATCTGAGAGCGAACAAACGTCTCTTCGCACTTTCTTAAGGACGCCTTCTGCAACAGATACAAGCACAGCCTTTGGAAAACCGGCACACAACAAGCGTTCGTATCACTCAGTCAAACTCAAGGGCATTGCATGGTGGCAAGACCTTCTTAAGGCGTTCATGAAGCACAAATGGGCTATTCCTCTTTTAGCCAACTTTGAGTGGGATGAGTTGTATGGTAACAAGGGCTTATTGGCCCAGACATGATAGGCCCCACACACACGCTGCTCAGAGAGGTGACTTTAAGGCGTAGAAACTGTGCAACACTATTTGTTGGTACTTCATGTGTAAGCTGAAAGGGATTAAGGGCACCGCCAAAAAAGCTCACTTTCCGCCGTCGGGTAGAGGAGGGGTTATCTTAATAAGGAAAGATTAAAACTCATCAACACATCTAAATACCTTACTAACGGTAAAAGCACTCAGGCGGTCAGAAAGAACTCCTTCATGGGACACTAAATATATATCAATTAAAATAGTAGCTAAACACAAGCCGATACACCCTCCCCCCCTCTCTCTCTCTCTCTTACCCCTTTTGAATAAAAATATCGTTATTTCATTCTGCGAAGATTGAGTTAAGATTTTAAAGAAAACAATGCCAGGAAGCTATCTACTGCCATACAAGCTGCCATTTGAAAAGCGGTTATCCAATTGCTATCCATGCACTCTTCAACGGAACTTTGTAGTCTGTCATGCGCCAAGAAGTAGTATACATCCTTAATGTCTAAAGAGCAAGCGAGATAGCATTTGTCAGACTTCACCTTTAAAAAATCTACAACCTTGACCGAGCTTTTGACCAAAAATGGATCGTTAATCTAGAATATTTAACTTTTCTTGCAAAAAAAAAAAGTGTAATCAATTTTTGCCACGAATCATACTCAGAAGCTATCACCCTCAGAGGACACTCCACTTTAGGCGTCTTAGTGCTAAACATTATCTGCAGACAACTTCTCTTGCAGTTGTCAATGCTCTGCACCAATCTGCTTAGTTTAAACCTCTTGCACAGATCCTTCCCCTCTGCTTTGAGCTTCTTCAAAGGCACATCTTGACGTTTACTAAAAGGGATGTAATAGCCTCAAGGGCCTTACTTCCAACCTCTTATTACGTTAGCACAACAAACGTCCTCTTTGTTGGCAGGAACAAATGACAGCTTTCGTTCTTCCAGCGACGAGTCCAAACGCCTGACCGGCACGCGTAACATATATGGCTTGTTTCGAGTCAGCACAACTCCTCCGATATGCACCTCTCCACTTCGCCATCCGGGGTGCATCTAGAGACTAGCCAAAAAGTTTGCCCGTACAAGTGGCCACCGGTCAATGTCTGGAGGCCACTTGTACGTGCACTGTACATACTCCCTGTGTCACCCCATCTTCGAGGGTATCTGAATCATTGGCAGAGGCATACAAAACTAGAAAAAAGTTTTTGGCTGGACGTACAATAGAAAGAGCAGGCGCGAGGCACTGCCTAAGCCAGTCTTCAATTTACATACATAACAAAGAGATAGATTTTATCGGTGCCTGGGGAGCGACACGCAATGGTGGTGTGGTGCTGTTTAATTTTAAGGTGGTTTCTTGTTCAAGCCGTTTTCTTCAATAAACGCTCAGTTGATAGTTCAACGCTCGTCCAGTGTGCTTCTCTTTTGTTCCTGTCCTTTTGCGCGCTGCTTTTCAATTATTAGCTCCGTGTGTCGTTTCTGGGAGACGCATTCTGAGCTCTCTAGTCTTTGTCAGCATCATGAAACCTGTCTAATTTGTATCAATGATATTATTTAGTTTGAAGCACCATTTGAATTGCTGAATATCCAAGCGTTGAGGATATTATAGGTCATATGCAAACTTTTGGCTAGCTATCATCATCATGCCATTAGGAGCGGCCATATGGCTTTTTTTCACATCTCCCAGTTGAAGACGAGGCACATCTGCATTTAACTGCGGTCTCATGATATTGGGACAATATATTTGTGCACTCAACGGGTTGTTCTTTAGTTTAAGTTTAAAGAAGAAAAGAAAGACGGCCGCGAAATTGTGGAAAAGGAGTTGTCAGCAACGAGGTGGCAAGACTCGTCACTCAAGCAGTGAACAGGGCCATCCATGGGCCCTACGTTGCGCTTTTCGGACTCCCACGGCGACTAGGGAGAAGGAAGTGACGTAGGTGTGAATGAGCGTATCTTAGCAACTCCACGCATCGCGGAAACTCATCTTCTGACACCGTGACGACATCGCAGAAATTTGTCATCAGCTACTCCACCAATCAACATCCAAAGAGCGTGACGTCGCTTCCCTCTCCCTGGTCGCCCTGGGCGTCCAAAAAGCGGAACATAGGGCCCCGGATTAGTGAAGAGTCTTTATCAAAGACGTTCTGTGAAGGGCTCCTACTGGGCTTGCAGCAGGTGACCATATGTCAGTTCTGCGACTCCCACTTGGCCGGGACCTTTGCGTTTTGGGTGAAACTATTGGTACGGGAACCCTCCAATGTGCAGAAAATTTCATAATTGATAATAAGTACACTAGATGGCGCTTCTTTTTGCATATCTTCTATTCAGTGAAAACATTTTTGTTTTGGCTCGGCTATGGTTTGGCCACGAAAATTCAATGGGCTTCCTTCGCTAATTGCAGCCATTGCGAGATTTTTGCTCCTTCCAAGCAGGCGTTGTTGCACGGTGGTGATTCACCGTTCACGTTCTCCAGACCCGATTAATATGGCCCATTTGTTTGAACCGTAACAACAGATATTGCTTCCTTTGCAGTTTTGCAGCCTCCATCAATACAAAAGACACATTCGACGCGATAGTTTGAGGCTGTTTAGCTGAATTCGCTTTGGCTAGGTCAACATTGTTTGGATTGAGGAAATAATTAAGCCTTTGTTCTATACATCCTCTAAAAATGCAGCGCCTCTAAACCAAAAGTGCTTAATACCTTCGCATAAACTGGCTCGGCGAAAGGGTCATTCGTATTGGTGTAGACTGTACCTACATGCGTGCGTGCGTCCTTCGTCGATTGCTGTCAGCGATTTATCTCCAACAAATCAAGCTGTCCTTGAGTACTGTCACCCTAAAAGCAGTTAGCGAGGATAGCATTTGCGCGCGCAAAAAAAAGAACGTTTGAGGATCGCGCAAATTTCAAGAGCAAAATTTGCAGCTGTGGCTCGGATAATTCGAAACAATGGGTTAGACGTCACGCGTTCTCCCTAACGTTCATCCGGCTTTCCAGCTGGAACTGTCGCTAGGTTCTAATGCAGTCTCATTCTAAATTTATCTTTATCATATCGTTCAAGCTTTAGTTATCTTCCTGTCCTATTCTGCCCCGTAAAGTAACTGAATCAGTAACCGCGGCACGACGTACTGCTGCTAAATAGAAGCATGGGATCCTCCGAGTGTCAGGACGGCTAACATTGGGACCTTCGGTTTCTGAGCGTTGTCCTGTAGCGCGCATAAGTGACCTTCACTATGTCTAGACGAGAATTTCGAAGAATAGAAACGATAGTTTACTGGTGGTTTTTTCTCGGCTTTATGCGAGTGTTGTCGGATCTAGGGAGAAATGCTCCAGTTGGGTGAGTAGAAATCAGCACAACTTTTATATCATTCAAACTGAAAAATACGTTCACAGTCTTGAAATCTTTATACACAAAAAACTGCAAGCTGGGAGACTCGAGAACAACTGTGAAGACCACCCCAGTGCGTCTTTGGTCGGCGCTTAAGGTGCGCGAGCTCACGGCTACCCCTAACTTGCCTTTATCGCCAGGAAGGTTTGTCCCAAGATATACATCCTTTACAAAAACATTTACCCAATTTTCTACAGAGTTTTTATAATAAAAATAGTGCATAGAGGCTTTAGATATTCTGAAAGAAAATGCGTGCACTTTTCTATCCACTGTCTATTGGCGACGTGCGCGACCAAAAGCGCCGCTGTGATCGTCTTTCCACGATTGGTCAAACGCTCAGTGACGTCGTCAGTTGGATTATTTCTGCTCTCATCGACGGAAATAAGACCAAAGCCAGACTCTCAACTCTGACGGTGTTGATTCAGAAATGGGATGACCAGGCTTCCATTGCGCCTTTACCCACCATCGAACTTGTCGCTGTATACATATATATACGTGTTGACACCGCGCGCGTGACAGCTGCCAAAGAAACTCCTCTCCGCGCCTTGCAACCGGGCCACCAGATGACTTTTTAATATGCGGTTAATGGCAGCCTGTCGCGGGCCCGGTTTCCTGTGCTTCTTTACATGTAACATGTTTTAAAGTCGTTTACTGGGTGGGCCAGTCATGTAAAACTTGATAGGGGCACTACGCGTGTTGCTTAGACACTGCAGCTTTGTCATTCACCATAACCTTGTGTATCAACGGCTGCAATAACCGTCTTATGAACGTGATGAAGCGGAGAGATGTCCTGTGCGGTGTTAAGCCAGCATTCGTCGACTTCAGAGCAGACGCTCCGAGCGGAAGGAACACGCACCCAGATGCCATGACCACGCTGAGCAATTTTAGTTTTAACTATATTTTTTTCTTCATTTGCGCCATCTTGTTGGAAGAGACGCTGCCGGCTAAGTCTACTCTGGCGCGCGCCAAGTGGCCTTTATTCGGTCAAGGGTCTCACGGCGGTCGCCATGCTGCTTGTCCACGTCTACGTATACCTTACACCATTGTCCTCATCTATATACAGGGTGTCTCAATTTTAATTCGAACAGATTTATTAACAAATACGCAAATACGCAAAGGTGCACCAATGCGCTTTATGCAAGTGAGTTATACAGCCAGGGGAACATAATGCAGTGGAATAATCCTCACAGTAAGTCCTATAATTAAACAATATAAAATAATTCATTTTTTTATTTATCAAAATAAACACATGGCTCCAAATAAAAACTTTATGAGCGTTATCTAAAAACCGCTAACTCAGTCGATTTTATAATGACGTGAGGCGCATGGGAAGCGCGAAGATGCACCAAAGTTTCCACTCGTGCAACAGGCGAAAAGGCAGCCGCAAGAAGTACGCGGATAATATTCTAATCATCAGCGTTTTCCTACGACTAACTGGGGATGCCCCCCCCCCTTTCCCCTTCAAGGCAAGGATTTCGCGCTGCAAACGCACTGCCATATGCAAATGAGCGGAGTAATCTCCTAGAAAAGTATACATTTGTAAACACCCTCGTTTAACCCCCCCCCCCCCCTCCCCTTAAAATATCCATGCACAGCCAGGGCTCCACGATTTTCGACATCTTCGGCCCGGGCGAGCCCCTCTACCTGACCCCGCTGATCGAGAAAGACCAGCTGGACAGGGCCAGAACTCTAAGCCGCGTGGGCCCCCTGGGCCTCGTCCGGGACGTGCCCAGTTACTCGGGATTTCTGACCGTGAACCCCAGCGTCGGAAGCAACATCTTCTTCTGGTTCTTCTCTGCCATGGTGACGGGCCAACGCAATACGCGCATTTATACGGGTTTGCAAGCAGGCACGCGTTAAAAGCTAGTCAGTCCAGAGTGCGTGAAGAACGATTTGCCAGGGCCACCGGTCTCACTGTCACGCGATCTACACACACCGGTAGCAAGATGGCGGCATCCAGATGCCCTGCTTGCAGACATGTCAAGACCACGCTGCTGCGGTGGAGCTGCTGTCGGCCCGGCCCCGACGCAGACGCTTTACTTTATGCGAATTTCGTTTCTGCATATGCACATTGCCCACACCTGGTGTGGACAGATGGTGACTTGTTTGTAAATAGGCTTAGGGCAGTGAAGTGGAGCCGCGCCGCGTTGGTCGACTGCTAGCCAGTGCGGCTAGTGACCAAAAAAGCAGCTTCGGCAGGCCATGCCGCCCAATGGTTTGACAACAGTGCTGCGTCGGAGTTGCGCAAGACGCTCCGGACGTTTGAGCTTAAGATCGAGACTAATGATTGCTGCCGCGGACCGTCTCAGAGTTCAGAATTTCTCGCACCAATACCTGTCCAATTAAAGTGTATTGCCCGGTCGGTGTGGTCGTTTCCTTGAGTAAGAAACTTAGCTTATTAAAGTCATAACCTTGACGTTAGAAATTTGGTACACTAAGGAGTGCTAAACTTTATTTTGGTTGTCCTGGCGATATGGTGGCCTCATCTTCGCTCCGGGTTGCCAAACTTCTTTCTTACCGCCGATTTCAATGGTACGTCTCAGCGGTCGCAATGTTGGTTTCTACTTTCTGTTTCCAGTATTTTTTTCTTCTAAAATAATTCTGTATATTTTTCTATCAACGCATGCCTCCATAATCTCATATGAATACAAATATAGAGTGAGAGAGTAGGCACAAAGCTAGCTGCCTTCGTCTCTACTAACTGTCGTGCGTAGGAACGGTGAGTAGATTTACTCACCGTCTCTTTGCATGACAGTTAGTAGAGACGAAGGCACATAACTTTGCACCTACCCACTAACCAATCCAATCAGAACTCGCAGCTTTGACGTCACTGCATGCTCACATCTCCTCTCTATCTCTCTCTCTCTCTCTCTGTCTCTGTCTTTCTCTATTTCGAAACCGTAATTGCATTATATTAGCATATCTGTCACTTCTAGCCAGTACGTGTTAACAAGTTACGTTTTATGAATAACTTATCTGAATGGACTTACTATTGTCCAATTAAAATTATTTGCAATGATGTTCATCCAAGGAGGCACTTGGAGGAACCTTCGGAAGCTTCCGATTGGCAGCATATGCTACGCTGAGAGACTTACCTTTTTCATGGCCAAATGACGGTTCTGGAAATATTGTATTCGTTGAGACTGTATGCTCGACTTGCTCTGCAGGAAAACCCCCGGACTGCTCCTGTGCTCCTGTGGCTGCAGGGTGGACCTGGCAGCTCATCCATGTTCGGCCTGTCTGTAGAACATGGGCCATACTTGGTAGCTAAGGGGGGGATCCCGCAGTTGCGACAGGTCACGTGGGCCCGGCGCTACTCCATGCTCTACATTGACAACCCTCTGGGTACAGGTTTTAGTTTCACTCAGCAGGACCAGGGATACACTCGGAACGAGACCGACGTTGGCCGAGACCTGTTCGAAGCGCTGCAGCAGTTCTTCACACTCTTCCCCGAATACGTCGGCAACGCCTTCTACGTACGCCACTGGGGAGTCATATGCGGGTTCGTATCTTTGGGTTTTATCGCAGAATATGATTTATCAGCCGAAATATATGTGAAAACATTATAGAATAACCGTCACGTCAATTTTTACGCTAAATATAACGGGGAAATTATTGTTGCGCAGCGTCAAGTTTTCCAGCAAAATCTATAGCGGCGAAATTCACATCACGTGAAAACGTCAAGTGACCTCGAGTCACATGACTTGAATTTTCCCGCAAGCTTCGGCGGGAAATTGACCTCACGTGACCAGCTCACGTGACCAAGTCACGGGGCAGTCATATTACCTCATGAAATGTGATGTCCATTTCCCCGCGAATTTCAGCAAAACAAGTTGACATGACGTGATCACGTCATGTTTACTGCAAGTCACGTGACGTCACTTTTTGCGAGGTGATTCTATAGATAGCGCTGAACAAATTCTGTGCTTGCCTGTTTCTGTCAACATGATCAAGCTTAACTATTTGTTTTCTTTATTGTAAATAGTTTTTTCGCAAAGGCTGCCTAAAGGACCGTCATGAGGTTCATTTTTTTTTTTACGATTATCATCAATATGTATTTCTTGTTCAGCGGACGAGTGTGCATTGCACACGAAAGCAGATATGCATAAAACTAAAAATGTCTGCACGTCATCATGATCTCATCATGATTATCATCATCATCATCACTGCAATTTTGTGATGGCGACTAAGGGGAAACAGTGGTATTGCTGCTGGATATTTATTAGTGTAATTTCAAGAATCAATGCCGTTAGGTAGTGCATTCTAGTAGCTAATGGTGACTATCGAATGACTATTGGTGACTATTGGTGACTATATTGTGAATGTGATGACTGTGATTGACCAATATTTTCGGAAACCGGCACATTGGCAGACATTGAAATACTTCGTAATTCAGAAGTTTAAAGGACCTTCATAAATGAAAAAAAATTCATACGCCAATTTATTCTCACATTTACTTGACTCGCTCTGTGCTCAAAAACAAAACAGATGCAGTTTTGCTACTCTAATATTTAGACCAGTGCCACGGCCACGGGGTAGGCATAAGACCACTCGCAGTCCTTCTAAATAGTCTTGCCACTACACACCAATTTAAAGGCATACAATACCCTTTCCACACGGCGAAATTTGATCGACATCTTGTAGACCCTATGACGGGAAACAATAAAAAATACATTCGTGTTTTATTGTTTCCCATCTCAGGGTCTACAAGATGTCGATTCATTACCAGCTGGCCTGCACTCTATCCCTGTTTGAAATTTAATGTTATTTCCTTCGAATTACATTTGGTAATCGACGAATCAGGTTGCGATCCTGACTACGAGCGTCGGGCGTGCACGGTCCTGTGTCGCCGAATCGTGGAAAACGACAAAAAAAAACATGGCTACAAAGAACAAAAAAATTGAGCGCACCTAAATTAATATATATCCTAAAAAATACCTTAGGTGCGTTCCGATTATATTTCTTTTTGTCGCTTAGAGCTAGTCTTCCTTCCAGAAGGTTTAAAATTTCCCGTAATTCGGCAACACAGCGTGCACCGTGCACGGCGCGAGGAGTGACGCGCGCCGGTTGGCCGATCAAATATTGTAATTCCATGAAAATAACATTGCAATTCACCGCGTCGAAGGTGTATGGTGTACCTGTTTTCAGCTCACAAACATAACATTTGTCCTAAAGTGAGGCGTCACTTCTTAACGCCTCTTCGCCGCACAGCACGCCACCCGCGACGATATATAGCTGACATGATTAGGTCCAAAGGAAGAACGGAGTTTTCTGCCGCTTCCCCTTGTCCGTCTTTCCGGCTGCAAGGAAGAAACGGCGGAGTATCGTGTAGTAATCGGAGGTCCGCCAGCGCGTACCAATAGCAGGCCCGTTGTGCCTGCTTTAGAATATTTATTTAATTTCCTTTATTGTTTTGGGGGCGTACATCTAAACGCCATAGGCTGATGGTAGAAGTAAAGGAGACCACATAAGAAAATACAAACTTCTATCGACGTTTAATAGTCATTTGCTCAGTGCTATACTGAATGATGGGTGTCATGCCAGGTGAATGATTTTATTTCTAACAGGTTTATTTTAATAAAGCCGTGAAAGGCACACCACTCTGCTCTGTGCAGGTCAGTTATGCGGCAAGGCGAACTTATTTAAGGGGGATAATTGGGACGATGAGCTCGAGTTATAATGAACCTTTGCTAATCTAATTTCAGTTAGTTAAATCACCAGCAGCCCAATTGGAAAATCTCGGTGATTGAAAAAGCTCCACTCAAGCATGTAGTATTATTGAACATCATATACAAGCAAAGAGTCGGTACAACCATATTAAATTAAGGCGGAACGATGCAGGCGGACGGAATCATGCAAGCGTATTGTATTATGGGACACATTATACCAGGATAGTGGATTACGGCGGAAAGATGTAGGTGGGGACGGATCCATATCAGCATATCGTATTATGGGACATCCTATGCACTTTTTCAACAAGGGCGCAGCCATTTTGAATGTCTTCACTTCTGGTATCCGTTAAAACATTGTTTTGATCGCTCCACGCCACTGAATGGTGTTCACGAAAAACGCGTAATTTTCACACAATCTTGATTTGCCTCACCTATATTTACTCGCATATTCAATGTTGAAATGCCTTATTATTTTTTCGTCCCACTTACCACATATGGAACCCACGTGACAGAAAACGGAAGGAAACAAAAAACGTCTGTTCCGGAGAAAAGGAGATATCAAGATGGCCATGATGGTACACATTTTTAGTGGACCGTACGCTAAAGCTTTGCGTACGCAAGGAAATTGCGGGTCGTGAGTGCACATGCGCAGAACGTAATACAAGGGCTAGCGTATTGCGTACGCACACAACGCTGGGGATGTTGCGTTGCGGGCTAGCGGGCTTTGTGGGAAGCTCTCGAGAGATCTCGGGCCCAACGAAAGCGCCAGTTTCAAGATGGCGGTTACCTCGACTGGCGCAGCAAGGGCAACGTGGTGTTCTTGAAGTTCTGTGTTACGTGAAGGGTGAAATAACGTGGTGTTCAGCGCGGCAATTCTTTCCGGGACGTACCGCGGTTGAATCAGATCGCCGTGCAGTTGAAGGAGTGCACAGTGAAGGTGTTCACCGCTCGCAATGTGCGTCAACACTGCGATCTGCTTAACACTAGGCCTATTCGCTCAGTTCATCGCAGACGGACGAACGACTCTTCAAGAAATCGCCGAAGTACTCGCTATGCACTGGTCATCAGTAGGTCATAGATTTCATTCCGTGATAGCATTGATGAAAGGTGCCGTTTCTACGGGACGAGGGACGGAGGCTTCGTGATCGAATTTGGCTACGCACCCGTACTCGTAGCCTCTGTATCCCGCAGAAAAGCGTGCTGGACGAGGCAGCAGCGGCTTAGTTTAACTTGAAATAAAATAATTGGACACGTTTCCATTTTCAATATTTATTTTCAGGAGCATGGTGGCGCCATAAGCACGCGGAATTTTACGGCTCTGGCAAATTTAACCAAGATCATGCGAGGTGTATACTCGGAAACGTAACGCACAACTAAAATTGGTCCGAGCGTGTCATTCTTAGCGTACGCCATACTATTGCGTATTGCGTACGTAACATCCAGCAACGCTTCACCAAAACTGTCTGGCATCCCGTTTTCGTTAGTGCAAGATGTCCCGTAATCCGATATGCTTGTATGTTTCCGTCAGACTGCATCGTTCGGGAGAGACTCGCGGACATCGCGGACGTCGTGCAGTGCACCTTGAGAGACTCGCGGACATCCAGCGTTCCAAAAGAACGCTAGATGTCCGCGAGTCTCTAGATCAACGTGGTGGTTTCATGCAAGCATGATGTTTGGACGCCGACACACTCGTGTCCGAGGTCCTTGTGGAGCAGTGGCAAAAAGTAGTTACTTGGTAAATTCGCTAACAGTTATTAATTTCAAGAATTCCACGCAGCAAAGCTTAAGTGCGCTCGAAAGATGAAAATTTTAAATTCATAACTGACCATAGGTGCCCCTTGAGCTGTCAGATCAAACTCCCACATTCGGCGCTCAGGTTAAGCCCAGCTTCCAAGTGTTCAAGCTCAACTGAGGCACAAGCTCAAGTCAGGCCCAGCTTACAACTGCTAGACCTCACTTGTAAGTGAGGCCCAGCACAACCTCGATGTGTGCTACGAGCGCAACTGCGAAATACAATTTTAATAAACATGAAATCAAAAGGTAAATGCCTCACATGTAATAAAAAGTTAATTAAAGAAAAGAGAGAGGAAAAACGAATATACCGATATATTATAATTCCTTTGGCCAGTTCTCAAATGTTTTGATTTCAAGGAATATTTATCTCTTCACTCATAGCCGAAGAACCCCTCCCAGTTTCAACATTAATACAATAAATCAGTGCGAAAAACTAGATCTTTTAAACAATAATGCACATAAAAATTAATGTTTATCGCATAGGAATGCATGAGTGTGTGTCTCCGCTCTGAAATACATCTGCAGTGAAGAACGTTTTTAAATAAAACTTCTAGGCTGTGAATTCGAGAGTTTAAACGACTCCGAATAACACTGTATGCCACCGAGTTTTTTGTGACACGTCAGAAGTGCGGCAGCACTGTTATCTAATGCATATCTAACAAGAGCTCGCATTGTTTTAGCGCGGCATGTGCTATTCTGATGTCCATACAGCCCCCTTTAACAAGTTTCGTTGTACAGCTTTTTATTGGTTCTAACTTAACCAGCATGACAGACTCGGTACCTTGCACTATCACTCGGCATCAACACTTTTACATATTGCCGTAATAGTAAAAGACGAGATGTATGGGCTTCATGTAGGTTCAGCTCAAAAAGCACATATGAGTAGAAAAGTACTGTCGAAACCTCAACTGTAAAAATAAACAGAATATATATCTTAGGTAGAATGTGGATACAATTATGGATATGGTCATGAACACAGTTAGCACATTCAAGAAATTAAGAATATCTGACAGACGCACACTCTAAGGAACCTCTTGCATCCACGTTCCTGCAAATTAATTCGAAGAACCAATCGCTGCAGTCTAAAGGGAGCTCGGTGAATGAGACGACTGTAAACGAGTGTAGACTTAAGAACAGTTCGCTCTGCGACAGTGAGCATTACGTAAGCACGTGACATGGCATTATTAATGTTACAGCACAGACTGTTTCTTACAGATGTATAGATCTGAAAAAACTGTCAACCGCGTCATTTTGTGAGTGTCCTCAGTACAATACAGGGTTTGGCTCTCACAAATGCTTTGCGAAAAGTAGTTGAACTAAAATTATCTAGTGTAAATCTAAAAAACAAAATGGAAGCCTTTTTATGATCATGAAGATTATGAAATGTTTGCAAGAGACAATGTTTCCTAGAACAGGAGTTCCAGAAGAAAACACTGAGTGTTGCGAAACCATATTGTCATAGCAAGAGTGTATGACATTGTATGACAAAAAATTAAAATTGCGACCTAAAATATTTACAGGCTTAACCAACTCTAAATCAATGGAACATTTGATATTGAAGATTGCTCTTACCATGACTATCTGCAAACTTCCATGTATCCATTTTCATGAACCAATCTATTGCGAGCTCCTACTAATTATACTTATCAGTCAGTCACATATTATCTACCACCCGCACTTACCCATTGTAAAGCGTATATTTCTTCTTGTTAAAAAGGTTGTAGCTTTTATAATGCGGAAAACGGCTGAGCGTACGTGATTTCTTTTGCTAAGCGCATTTTCTTTTTCACAAGCGTTGTATTTTCTAATATATTATGAACAGAAGCTGTGCGTATAATTTTGTTTTTGTGTGTGTGTGTGTGCGCGTGTGTGTGCGCCTGTTTGTGTCCTTTATGTTGTTTTGTTGTAAGATTGTGGAATTTGGGTAAATATGGTTCCTTTTATTAGCGCGTTTCTTTTTTGTATACAAAAAGTTGTTCTGTTTGTCCTGCTGCTGCACTCCAAACGGGCTCCAGACTCCGTCACACTGCATTTGACAACTTTTTGAATGGGGCACCGTTAACTTCTAGGCCAAAAATATAGAATTGAATTGAAATTGAAATACTTGGTGCGAGCTATTTAAAACACCGTAAGACTTTTTCACACTAATAGAAAGACAGCAGTGAATTACAAACGAGGCAGTTTTTACAACATTCTGCAGAGTAATTACCGATATGTGATCCTTAAAGCTAGGCCTTCACTAAATTGTTTTCTCATGTCGAACGTCCTACGCATTGTTCACTATATAAGTCCTTGCAGAGCAGACAATGTGCAAGTTCATGTGTTTTTTTATTGTACATCTTTCTACCCTACGCGCGACAGGTATATAAGAAGAAGAGATTGAAATGACTTTATTTTGGATCAAAATAATACCATAGACGTGCTCCTCCGCTAAGCTGACCAGAGCTAGCTTATCGACGAGAACCACCAAAGCCAGCCACAACCGCCAGTGTGGAGGAGGAGGTTGTGGTGGTGGAGAGATCGGATGGCTGTGGGGCAAGCGGACAGGGTATGCTCAACGTTCGCAAAGGGACAGGGGCAATTGTAATTAGTTAACTGGGCAAAATACAAACAAATAGGCTGACTCGCTCCAAACAATAAACAACCTTATTCGTTTGGTGTCGTCTTCCTAAAATGCGCCAAATACTCTTATACCTTGGCTCAATTTACGTATAATACCCTTTATATTAGTAAAATGCTTCAAATGTGAAAATTGTTAAGACAATTTTTTAAAGGCGGCGCTGTCAGATATTGATACCAAAGACGCTGGAAGGTGGTTTCATAACAGTGTGGTTCGGTGTATGAATGAATCGTAAAAAGTATTAGTCTTACACGAAGGTACGTCCGTATTGTGTTGGTGATCGAGACGCGGTTATTTGTAAAAAGATGATAATAGCTTGGTACGTAAAATATGATTGTGGTAGTAGGTTTTGTAGAGCAGGCACAAGCGGGAAACTTCTCTATGCAGTGCAAGGTTGGACAGGTTCAAATTTGAGTTCAAATTGAATATCAAATTCTTGACCAGAGTGAAGACAAGCTGCGGCCACTCTGCGGGAGCACCGGAGGGCCCGCCGGCAAAGTTGTCTGGAGTGTGAATCAACAGTTGAACCCGTCCTGATGGGGTAGCGATGACTAGTTGAAGTGCAAGTGACCAAGACCGCAGGATGAACAGCGATGCCAAAATCTGCAGAAGGATGCATACATTATTAGAGCGATGCATTCCTAAGCTGTCTCTATGCCCACGCTGCGGTTCTTAATGTGTATACAAGTAAAATAAGCTACCGCGGTTCTTAATGTGAATATCAGTTTTGTTATTGAAAACTGTTGCTTCCATTTCACTACATCTAGCAGGGTTGAAATAACCTCACCCAATTATTCAGATAAACTAAGGAAGGTATTTTACAATTATAGGCAAGGAGAATGTGGTTTATAAGTTTCAACATTATATATATATATATATATATATATATATATATTGTGAGAAGCATAAAACAAAAACTTCCAGCGCACGATGGAACTTTATTTTGTAGCACTCCACTCATCCTGCGTGACCCTGTGGCTTCCACTACGATGCACGGAAATTCGGAGATGAAGTATAGTAGAATTAGTTATGCTTTCACGGGCATAAATTGTCAACCTGGGCGATGTTACTATAAACGCACGAGGACTCCAACCTTCTACTCTGCTTTTAAACACACCCGCAAACTAGTTCGCAGTTATGAACCTGGTGATGTACTAGTGATGTCGCGGGTAAAAGTCGAGCGCCACCAAAGCGCGAGCATTCACTTCCCGTGTTCCGTTAATCCTCGCACAGACGTGATATTTCTCAACTTTTTCGGTCGAGACTCTATAAAAAGAAGTTACAGATGTCTATCGACGACGACGAGGAAAAAGCCATGACTTTCTTGTTGTCCCTGCTGCTCGCCCACTTGCTCTCAGCAATGCTGCTGTCGGCTGCGGTTTCGCCGAGCATGGCATCGCCAGACCAGGGCTGGAGCTTCCGGAAAAGCGCCTGCATCTACAGGCACCTCGTCTTCCCCCACGGCTCCAACTTCTCCTTCCGGAGCCCCTGCCAGATGGCGGTTTGCGACGCGACCAACGCCAGGATGGCCTTCAAGATGTGTCCCAGGATGGAGTGCCCGCACTGCGACAACTACTGCCGCCCGGTGTTCCAGGAAGGAAGCTATCCGCTTTGCTGCAAACAGATTCGCTGCGACGACGCCATGAACTTCCCTCTTATCTGACGTCGTGGCGTCGTGGTCCACAACCCACTGAAACTCGGAGCACCTTTATGTTACAATTTATAGATTATCTGTATTTGACCGAAGGGCCACGACCTTGTTTACGAGGTTTTGTGCCGATATAGTTCACAATTACTAAGAACAAAAGCACAAAACTGCTGGATGGGGGTGGAGCGAGGAGCCGTCGCCGCAGCAACCTTCTCACGACGTACTGAGAGCGAAAAAATAAACGGTACAATTCTGAAAAACGTCAGATGCATGCGATATTGTTCAAGTGGTGTGTAAGTTTTGAAGCTGTAGGAAAATCTCTTGTTCCAACAACCGAACAAAATATTGGACTGAACTGCATAGGTGCATAAAAGGTGACACACACTGAGGCTAGATGTGTTCATCGTGAAAAGCAGCGCGAGAGGGACAAGGACAAAAAGGAAGGACTACACAGCATAAGCGCTGGCTAACAACTGATTTTGTATTATAATGTGCAGATGGCACTAAGTTCGATTAGGCATAGGGCGCACCGTGAATTTTGCACTTTTTCATTCTTTTATTCGCGCTCGACGTGCCAACCAAGATCCAGAAAATGAAGGTCACTGTTAGTTAGAGTCAGTGAAGGTTGGCTGACGCAAGATGGTTTGTTGCTGTTGTTTTTTTGACATGTAGTAGGTTTCCTTCATTTATCTACACGTTTGGTCTTGGTGTTGAAACAATGCGGTGGTGTTGGAGAACCGCGGTTCGCACTCAAAATCTCGACAGTGCATCACTAAATGCGAGTATGTGGTCCCTTGCAATGAGCTTTGGTGTTCTCTTAGTCGGATGTTCAGGCATCGCCTCGTTTGTCCAATATAGGAGCAGCCGCACGAGAAAGGGATCTTGTAAACGGTGCCTTTTACACATATTCATCATATGTCAGATGGACTTGAAAAGGTAGCAGAAAGATATGGAGTGAACGTTTTTTCTGCCCGCCCCCGAAGGCGGCGATCCCATATGCGACATCACATGGACAAGCCATCATGTTGAAATGACGACGAAGCCGTGTCCGAGGTCGGTCAAATAGTGTCTAAACATTTGGACAATTCAAATTCGCTCTAAGCTCGATTCAAGGCACGTTCAAGTTAAAGTGGATTTATGATACGCACTTGCTCGTCTCACACGGACCTCAGCAAGTTCAAGTTCGTCTTCAGACCAAGTCACATCTATGAATTCGGGGATTATTCTAGTCAGGCCCTACTGCAGGGCTCCAGTGCTTTCCGCCGCCAGTCCTGACCACTACACCAGCTGTCGCTGATCTTGAGCCGACGAAACGAGCAGCGCAGCTTCCCAGGTCTCGTGTAAAGGGTCGAGGATGGGGACGATAGGGAGGAAGGAGAGGTTGAGTTGACAGGCCCACGTAACGTGGAAGAGCGACGGAAACTCTGCGCAGTGGGGTGCCTATCCGAGTTTCCGTCCGGGCAAAATTCATGTAGATTAGCTAGACTTTTGTACGTGCTTGTCTGTGTCTCACACCAGGCTGAGGCCACCTCTCGAGACAAGGAACGGCCGGGCGGAGGCGACAACTACGTACGGCCGCGGGGGTGGGCGAGGATTTCAGAGTACTGGTTCGGGACCGGGTGCGGTCTGTCTTGGCGTGACGGCGCCCGGAGGATGCATACTCGGGCTACGGCGTATGCTTACCGGTTTCCGTCGACAGACTCGTGGCCGGGGGTCCAGACCAGTTCCACGTTGAAGATCTTCGGGCTTTTCCTCAGGATGCAGAAAGCCTGCTGTGAGACTCTTCCTTCGCGACACCGCCTATTGGCTGCTTGCGAGTCGGAAAGGTTGTTCAGGTTGTCCGTATTTGTGGGGAGACGATGGCCAGGCCGATTCCGACCTGGCCATCGTCTCCCCCACCGGAGGCCGTGACGACTGTGCCGAAGTCTCTGTCGATCACACTCACCGCCGCAGCGGCTTGACCGGTGTAGAATGCCGCATAAAAACAGAGGACTTCGTTTCCATTGCCGTAAGTCTGTCGCAGAGCCTTGGCCTAAGCCGACCGGCGACCTGGGTGCAGGGAAGGGTTCATGTTCCACGAGATTGCTGCCTCCCGGATCTTTCCCCGTAGGGCCAGCGGCAGCTGGACCGTCTCGCGTTGCGATGCGGGGATAATGATCCCGAGCGAGGACTTGCTGCCCTGTCATGGTTAGGGCCACGCGCTCCCGCTGACTGGCAAGGTGCGCGTCGACGAGTTCCTGGAAGGTGTTGTTCACGCCCAGCCGCAGGAGCTTGGCGTTCACCCCGTACGGTGGCACCCGCAGTGCCACCTTGAACGCCTTCCGGATAATCAAGTCCATCTTGCCGTTACCTCTCGACAGCAGGTAGAGGTACGGAGTTGCGTAGGTGATGCGGCTCACGACGAGTGCTTGAATCAGCCGGATCAGGTCCGAATTCTTGGCAATGTGTCTGCGACTCGGTATCCTGCTCATCATGCACAAGACTTCCGTGGTGGTCTCGACAAATCGGTCAACCGCGTGCTTGGCTCCGCCGTCAGGCAAGAAGTGAAGGCCCAGGATCCAGATCCGCTCCACCACCGGCACGGGGGACGGGGGTACCGTCCCTGAAAGTGAGGCGGATGTCCGCCTCCTTGCTCTTCGGGAATTGGCTTGCTCGCGCGAACAAGCAACATCTCAGACTTTTTTGGGGGCGCACTGGAGGTTGCCGGCCTCGAGGTATTTCTGCCCCGTCTCAATGGTCTCTTTGTATTCGCGACTCCAGCAAAACGGACGGCACCCAATGGAAAAACAGTAAACTGGCCGTAAGAGGTAGTTTCGCGATTTCTGCTCGTTCTTGTGCTTTCCGTGGTTACATGCTGTCGGTGGTTTGCGCGATAGAACAGTTGTCCGAGTGACTCGTCGTAACTGTCGTATCAGCTTGTTCCCAGGTTGGTCAACACGCAACCTATACAATAGCGTGAAGCAGGCATTCCGCGTCTATTAACGTTCATGAGCACCATAAAAGGACAGTAGGCAGTCCTTTCGTCGTTTAATCAAAGAACGGCAAGCCTCTGGAAGCTCGCTTACGCTAACAAATGGTCGTAGGTTAAGAACATGAAGGATAAAAAGCGGGGCAAACATTTTTCAGTCCAACGCTTGCTTGCTGATGCCCAGTGTTGCGCGTTGCGCTGTCACATGGCACGGCACAACCTCTATTAGACCGCCGTATCTGCCCGATAGCGTAAGCGAGGCCGAAGATACAAGCACGAGCATGTGGCCCTGAACGGTGCTTCCACTTAATGAGCGCGCGTGCTTGGCAGGGAAGCTGAAAGACCGGAGCTCGCTCTTGTATCTTCTGCCACGCTCACACTTAAAAGTAAAACATTATAGTAACGTTGGTGACAGCTCTATGATATGCTGGTTATGAAACGGTGATTCGTACGTCTTCGGATTTTTTTCGTATCAAGGTTTTTTTATTCTGATTGCGCACCAGCTCGCCTGCGTTTCGACTCTTATTTCAGTACTTCTATGTGGTGTGTGGAAAAGACGTCCGAGCTCCACGGTGTTCTGTCTCGAACTGTTCGTTTTTATTTCTCGCGCATCAAGAAGCTCGCGCATCAGGTAGCTCGGGCAGCGAGCTTAGAAAAAGAAGAAAAATTATTTCGTCTCTCGGAGCTGGCTCCTACAGGGCTCCCCCCTGGCAACATGGATCACGGAAATGCAAATAAAATTGTAGTTGATCCAATGGTGGCAATGAGAAGAAGGAGGGTGTTGGGAGTTATGGGGCCCATGAAACACTTCTTGATTTCTTGGTTTTCTGGAGTGTTAGAAGTTGCTCCGAGTATGAAGGATGAGAATCTGAGTCCTGAAATGCGGGTTTGATTCGGTCCATGGCGACGATTTCTCGGTGTCCGTTAAATTCAAGAGTCATGGTCTTCTTCGGTGCGCTCGAGTATCTTGAAAGGTCCATCGTAAGGTGGCGTGAGACTCTTCTTCTTAACTTCTTTTCTGACGAATGCGTGCGTGGAAGTTTTCAATTCTTGACTTACGAAGATCTTCTGAGAATGGGGCATCCGAGGTTGTGTGGGCTTCAGTTCTTGAATGAAGTGCCTCAGGTCGTCTAAGTACGCTTGGTGTGGAGTTGTTGGAGTACACTTGGTGATGTCGAAGAATTCTCCAGGGAGCCGGAGTGGCGATCCATAAACCAATTCAGCCGAGGTGCATTCCAGGTCTTGTTTGAAGGCGGATCGAATGCCGAGAAGGACGAATGGGAGATGATCGACCCAGTTGAGACGTCCATCTCGTGCTGTGATTGCTGCCTTGAGCTGTCGGTGTAACCTCTCCACCATGCCATTGGCTGACGGGTGGTATGAGGTAGTGTGCACGTGGTGCGTGCCGAGGAGCTGGGCTAAGGCAGCAAACAGTGAGCATTCGAATTGTCGTCCCCGGTCCGTAGTGACGGTGGATGGACATCCGAAGCGGGATATCCAGACGTCGATAAAGTTCTTGGCGACTGTCTCGGCAGTGATGTCGGCCAGGGGAGTAGCTTCGGGCCACCTGGTGTAGCGGTCGACGCAAGTCAAGATGTACGTGAAGCCTCGGCATGATGGCAGGGGGCCCACGAGATCGAGGTGAACATGGTCGAACCGTGCCGAGGGGGCACGGAATGGTCTCAAGGGTGTGACGGTGTGTCGGCTCACCTTAGAGCGCTGACATTGAAGGCAGCTCCTGGCCCAACCTCGTACATCCACGTTCATTGTAGGCCACACATAGCGAGCTGTCACCAGTCGCTGCGTGGCTCGGATGCCCGGGTGGCTGATGTTGTGGAGGTGGTCGAAGACCTGCCGACGAAGTGCCAATGGGACGAAAGGTCGAGGATGTCCCATGGTCATGTCGCAGAGGATGGTACCGGTGCAGTGAGGGAGGGGAATCCGCTTCAACACCAAAGACTTCAGCGTCTCAGGGTGGTTGTTCAGTTCAGGGTCGTCTTGCTGCGCTGCAGCGATGCGTTCGAAATCTACTCCTCCAGAGAGTGCCGAAAGTGCTTCGACGCGGGAGAGAGCGTCCGCTGCTGAGTTGTCTTCTCCTTTGATGTGACGGAGATCTACCGTGAACTCTGAGATGTAGGCGAGTTGTCGGATTTCTCGGGAGCAGTAGGCTGTGTGATTTCCATGAAACGCGTAAGTCAAGGGCTTGTGGTCCGTTAGGACGTAGAACTCGTGACCTTCCAGGATGTACCTGAAGTGCCTTACGGCAAGGTAGATGGCAAGGAGTTCACGTCCGAACGTACTATATCGCGTTTCCGCAGGTTTCAGTTTCTGAGAGAAGAAACCAAGTGTCCTCCACTGGCCGTCGAGAAGCTGCTGTAGTACAGCACCTACAGCTGTACTGGACGCGTCGGTCATGAGACGGGTAGCAGCCTCAGTTCGTGGATGGACAAGCAGGGTTGCGTTGACCAAGGCTTCCTTCACAGCGGAAAAAGCGGATGCAACTTCATCGGTCCATTTAAGTGACGATGATGGCGCTTTCTTGGTCTTCAGCAGGTCCGTCATAGGCTGTAGAATTTCGGCACAGTGGGGAATAAATCTACGGTGGAAATTTACTAGCCCGAGAAACTCGCGGAGCTTTCGAAGCGAAGTAGGTTGAGGGAATTCGCGGATTGCCCGGACTTTTTCTTCGAGGGGTAGGATGCCCGACGATGTTATGTGGTGGCCTAGAAAGTCCAGCGCGTCGGCACCGAAAACGCACTTCTTCGCGTTGATGACGAGGCCGTACTCCTGCAGCCGGTCGAACAAAAGTCGCAGATGTTGCTCGTGTTCTTCCGGAGAGGAGCTGGCCACGAGAATGTCATCAACATAAGCGAAGATGAAGTGAAGGCCTCTGGTGACTTCGTTTATAAGGCGTTGGAAAGTCTGCGCGGAGTTTCGAAGGCCGAAGGGCATCCGAACGTACTCAAAGAGTCCGAACGGAGTTGTGATGGCGGTTTTGGGCACATCCGCTGGCTCGACTGGAATCTGGTGGTAGGCCTTAATAAGGTCTACCTTGCTGTAGATGTTGGTGCCAGCTAGGCCAGCGGAGAAATCGTGAATGTGTGGCAAGGGGTACCGGTCAGGTACCGTGCACGCATTCAAGGCGCGATAATCTCCGCACGGCCTCCAGTCGTTTGGATCTTTCTTAGGGACCATGTGAAGAGGCGACGCCCAACTGCTGGAGGAGGGGCGGATGATGCCAAGCTCCAGCATGTGCTCGAATTCTCTGCGCGCGATGTTAAGTCGCTCGCCGAAGAGTCGACGAGGTCTCGCAGAGACTGGAGGGCCGTTTGTGATGATGTGATGAGTCACGGCGTGCTTGGCTGGTACCTCCGTGTTGCACGGTCGGGTTATGGCAGGGTATTCTGCGAGGATGGCTTCATATCTTGAAGACGCCGCCAAAGGGCGCATCGGAGAAGCTTCAAGTGACGAAAGAATACCCTGAATGGTGAACGATGTCGTAGCATCCGTGAGGCTTCTGCCACGCATGTTGACGGCCAGGCCGAAGTTCGCCAAGAAGTCCGCTCCCAGTATGGCCTCGCTAAGGTCTGCAACAATGAAGACCCAGCGGAAAAGTCGTCGCAGTCCAATGTCGATGGTGAGGGATCTCTGGCCATAGGTGGCGATGGCAGAGCTGTTGACTGCTCGTAGGGGTCTGGTGTTCTGCGCCTGCTGACGGTCAAGTCGTGACGCTGGCAGGACGCTAACCTCGGCCCCTGTGTCCACCAAAAAGCGTTGGCCAGAGATCTTATCCATGACGTAGAACAAGCGGCTCGGGTGTTGGCCGTAGTCACTTGCCGCTGTTAGTGACGGGCCGTGGGGTTTCCCGACCAGGAGCAGGGTTGATGGCAGCGCGTGGCACGTTCTGCATACCGCCTGTGGTACCAGCACAGCGATCTGTCGGCTGACCGTGAGGTGCGTCGCGAGGATGAACGGGTTTGAGACATATCTCGCCTCGTTCGTCGTGAAGGTGTCTCGTGCGACGGTCTCACAGCGGCAACAGCGCAGGATAGCTGTTCCGATGCGCGCCTCGATGCGCGCCTCGAGTCTTGTAAGGGCTGTTTCCCAGGCAGGCGGTTCTTGCGGTGTGATTGTCGCGATGGACGGCGAAGCGTACTCAGCGGTGCGGTCCGCAAGCATCGCCAGACGGTCTAGCGGCATGTCGTCCGCAGCTGCCAGAACCATGCGTATTCCTTGTGGAAGTTTCTGGAGAAATAGCTCTCGCAGAATGGGGTCCTGGGAGCCGGAGGCTTGGGGACCGAGCAACTGCCGCATCTGGTGAAGAAGTTGAGGTGGGCGGCGGTCTCCAAGCTCCTGGGCTGTGAGCAGCTGCTGGATCCTCGTGCGCTCCGGTGCTGTCGTCCGCTCGAGGAGGACGCCCTTCAGGTGGTCGTAGGCGTCGTCAGGGGAGGCCGGGACAGAATGTCGTCCAGCTCGTCGGCGACGGCCGGAGGGAGGGAGGCGACGACATAGTAGAACCGAGACATCTGCGATGTTATGCGGTGGAGATGAAACTGGGCCTCGACTTGCGTTATCCAGACTCGCGGATTTTTCGGCCAAAAGGGCGGAAGCCGGAGCTGGATGGCCGTGAGGGCAGCGTCGGGGGAACGAAGAGGCGCGCCGTCGCCGGTAGTGGCACCGTCTTGCGCCAGGTTCTGCATGCCGGCTGCGGTCGTGGTACGAGGCGGCGGGGGGCCTTCGGATTCCGGGTCACCAGTTTGTGGAAAAGACGTCCGAGCTCCACGGTGTTCTGTCTCGAACTGTTCGTTTTTATTTCTCGCGCATCAAGAAGCTCGCGCATCAGTGAGCTCGGGCAGCGAGCTTAGAAAAAGAAGAAAAATTATTTCGTCTCTCGGAGCTGGCTCCTACATGGTGTACTCTAGCCTACAAAGATCAGTGATACTACTACCACGGCCTCTCGATCCCCCTGTTGGTGCGGCCTGCCGATTTTTTCCGAAAACAAAAGAGCGCGCGTGAGAGGAGAACTTCTCCCATCTGCCGTGGAGGCGCTGCACATCGGGAGTGGTCTTGTGAGCTGAAAGCTATACTCCGTTTCACCTTATGTTGTACCGCAGACAAGGCTAGAAGCGCGAGCTCATAGCGTTGGGACCTACTCTTAACGCACGAGAGCTTGTGCCGCCGAGATGTGCCCTATAGAGCAAGGAGCTCGCGCTTGTAGCCTTTCCTGCGGTACATCATAAGGTGAAAAAGAGTATAGAAAAGGCGCCCAACGCGCTCTTGCTCCGCGACCCAGAGAAAATATCTGCCCGTCATTGGCTTCGCCGATACCGAGGCGCTGTCGCGGTTGCAAAAGGCCGCAAAAATCGCTTGTCCCACCTTTACACCGCTTTGCGTGGAGAAAATATCGCAGTTTTACCCTGTGCTCGCATGTGTGGTTTGTGTTTTCGATTGTTTTTTTGCTCGTTTCTATAGTTTCATGGCAATAACCACTGACGGATGAGAAAAAGAGACGTGGACAGCCGCCTTTTGTCTGTCTCTGCACAGTTTTAAAGTGTGCAGATGGGTTACGGAGCACGCGATGCCTAAAAACTGTTGCGTGCCGCGTTGTAAGTCAAATGCTGCGAGAGATCCGGAACTCTGCTATGACGAGCTTCCGTCTAGAGAGAAATTTTGGGATGCCTGGTTGAAGAACATTTCGCGAGAAGGCAGCGAGAAGGGCAGCCAGTGGCAACCAAGCTCCAGGAGCGTCGTGTGCTCCCTTCATTTTAAAGGCCGACGCACACTTCGCGCTTTCCACTTTTGCCCGTCACCTCCTTTCCTATATTCTCTTCACGTTTTACCTTGCCCCAACCTGGCTCCCCCTCGCAGCTTAGGAGAGGGGAGCGCTATGTGGATTATCTTCCCTGCAGAAAGCCGAGGTTGTACGTATAGGCCTTTAAGGCGGAGGACTACAAGGTAGGAATGAAGCGGAAGTTGCTGCGACCGACAGCGGTGCCGACTCAATTCCCATTGTATCGTTGTACATGCAACCAGCAGGTTCAAAGAAGCGCAGAACGCTTGTTCGTGTGCCACCTAACGCGTCCACGTCGCATACGAGCGGTAGAAGCCAACAACGCAAAATGCAGTCCCCTGCTGAAAGAAGACCAGCTGTTGATGAGTGCGTGGCTATTGAACCTTGCCTGCAAAAGAGTTTGAAGCGGAAGAATGTCAGACGTCATTCAATTTGACCGCTAGGTTTCATGGAAGATGCCAAGAAAAACGCGCACCGCCTTCAAATGCAAGCCAAACGACTGAACGAGCGAATTAAAAAACTGCGACAAACCTCCGACGAATTTCAAGGCTGATTGAAGCAAGGAAGGCTAATGTGTAGAACCCGCTCAACTTTGCAGGTGGCGTGTCCTGAATGCAAGCTGTAACTTCAGCGAAATGAATCTCGTGACGGAGAAACTCAGTTCGTGTTTAGCCTTGACCACAGAGGACTCAGCTATCCACGACCTGAAGCTGTCTGGCCGTGCAAGCTCGTCTGCACCTTTGTCGAGAGGGCTCTACGGTCGGCAGAGATTCGTCGTTCTGGACGAATTGGCAAGGTTCTCTCGAGCGCTGAGCTTCCACACCTTATGGACTGCCCGCTGATGTGGTGTACTAACTGCAGAGACCGGTACCACAGCTAAGAACTCTGCGAGCTCTTTCTCGGGAAGCTCCTCAGACCTCTTCTGGCTAACTCGGCTGGTGACCTAAACAGCTCTCTAGAAAATATATTGAGACTTTCGCGGAAGCCTCTTTCCCGAAAGGTATTCCGCTTGCGAACTATATGACTCCCTTGATCTGTTCGTGAACAATGAAGTTTATATTGCAGAAGTTATGCACGAGGAATCCGTTTCTTATTGTCCCTCACAGAATAAAAGGCACAGCTCGAGCGTGCTCGAGCATCGGTTAAAATCGGAAATTATACGGCCTAGCTATATCCAACTATAACTCATATATTACAGTGGTAATAGAAACGGGGACAGGAACAAGAAAACGACAATTCGCTCATACTGCCAGCTGAATGCGGCTCTAACGCGCACCCTGCAGCTGAGTGAGCTCCTCGCAGAAAGAATCATGTGCTTTTATTCGACACAGATTTGTCACATCATTCATGCAATCTGGCACTCGTTTCAAATGAGACTTGCCGCTTCACGAAAAACAATCTAAAACGCCACACCAGGCCGCGCCGGGCGGGCTGCGCCTCTCTCGCCTTTCGCCGATAACGAGCGCCACGGCTGGCGCTGCGGGGTAAAGTAGTACTATCGCTCTCACCGGCGGCGCGAGGCATACGGCAGGCCGCTCCCAAGGGGAGTCCTTATCAAGCGGCCGTGCTACTCGACTCGCAAGAGAGCCTGCATTACAGAGTGTGTCCAACTCCTCGATCGGCGTCACGTGGTTTATGGGCCGCATTTGCAACACGAGACGGCTTGGTCGTCTGCGACCGTCTCCGCCTTCCCGACTGCTTTCCTCCTTACCAAGTGAAAACGCGGCGCAAGCGCGCTTGCTGCCAATCTCCGCCATTAGACAGCAAATTCTCCCCGTGGTTTGAGATGAACTCTCTCTATAATTTTGGCTTTCTGGACTCATTGTAAGGTGCTCACATGTCTGTCTGTCTCAAGGTGAAGACATCCATTGTTGCACTGAATGTGTCAGCGCGCGATGCTCTCGCGCACTCGGTGCGTGACCTGGGCGCTAAAATGGCGTCTCTGCATTAGCCAAAGCTACGCGCTAGAGTTGAGTGACACCGGATCGCGCGCACTTCAAAATGCATAAAAAAACGATTGGGCGTAAAAATGGCGGAGATGTCACCACTCAAGCAAAGCGCGCGCTTGTATGAAGGCACTCTAACTCGTTGGTTCTTATAGTGACCTCTAAAGACACACGGCCACGGTTGCTTCAGCAACACTTGTATTCTTTTTTTTTTTTTTTTACGTACGTGGAAAAGTATGCGATACACTCTATTTTACTGGAAATATTTTGGAAATCGGCCGCTTGTGAATATAAAATGCGGGGAAACTAAAAATGGGGAAATCGCTTGTTTTCGGTGACTACACGTAAAGAAATATACAAAAAAGATTTCAAAGAAGAAGAAATCGTGCACGTGTTTCCTTCGTTCCAAGCTCAGTCGTCGACTACAGGCGTTGGCTTCGGCAAGACCTCTCAGGCAAAGTGAGTGTCGTCGGAATTGCGGTCATGCTTATATATATTCCTAAAAAATGTCTAGGCACCCAGATGTATGAATTCGTACTTCAATTAGAAAGTATGTCTCCCTTCTTTAAAGACTCTGGCGTGAACGCACTGCTGCGCAATGCAGAGGCTCCTGGGAAGCTATGTTGCACTTTTTTTTTTTTTTAAGAAAATATTCACAGGGTGTTTGATATTAAGTTTGTTTGATTGATCGAGGGCCCGTACCGTGAGGACAGGGTGAAGTGAGCCAGGAAGCGACCGACGCGTTCCAGAACACAACAGAGGAATGAATTTATTCAAGCGACATAAATTAAGTACAGCAAGAGGGGCGCCACAGGAATGCGGCGCCCCCTCTACATCTCCCCTTTATGAAAGATTAAAAATGGAGGAAGCCCACGACATAAAACTTCAGAAATTTAAATGAATCGGCCGAACAACACGTCGGCCACTACGAGTTCGCACAACACCGTCGCTGTCAGTTGGGACCGGGACCGGCTCAAGTTCCGGGGGCGGCCCTGTCGGGCTTGCAGGTCGTGGTAGTTCAGGAACCAAGACGTGTTGCGCTGGCTCGGGCTGACCTTGTGGTTGTGCCTCTCCACCAAAAGGCACTTCTGACACCATGTTTGATTGATCGAGGGCCCGTACCGTGAGGACAGGGTGAAGCGAGTCAGGAAGCGACCGACGCGTTCCAGAACACAACAGAGGAATGAATTTAATCAAGCGACATCAATTAAGTAAAGCAAGAGGGGGCGCCACAGGAATGCGGCGGACTATTTACAAAGTCGATAGGTAGCGACCTCTACAAAGTTGAACAGATTTATTCTTAAAAAAACACTCTGAAAGGTACATTAATGCGGTTTGTGCACTTGAGTTATACGGCCAAGGAGACATCTCACATTACGGTGCACAAGGACGTAACGGTACCAAAGGACAGCACGGTTGGATTGTATGAAGTGAATGTAACAGCGTAAACAAGCTGGTTTTAAATAAACAGGACATAAACCATGAGACTGCCTGTAAAAACGACACAAGAAGGTCTCGATATCTTTAAGCATTTGTGTTTGTCGTACCTGCAGTCTCGGAGTTCATGTCATGTTCACCGTAGCATTGACTGCGCTGTTGATTGCGTCTCCATACGCCCGCTAAGGGCAGTTCATTTCGGACACATGTCGCTTTCCAAAGTTTGACGAACCATTTCAGAAACATTTAGAACAGCTATCCCGTAATATTTGACGTGTGGCCTTCCTAAATAATGTTTTAGAAAAACATATGTTTTCAATTTTTTTCAACAAACGTGAAGCGGAATTGTTTCCTAAGACATCTGCCTGTTTGTCCGACATACATCTCGGGTATCTTGGGAGAGCGGCTCGATGAAGGTAAGGAGAGGAACCAAAAAAGCGTGACGTCACGAGTAGTGGCTCTAGTATCTTACTATAATACTATCTTGTTACGTCAGAGGTTTTATGGAGCGACAGAACAATAATAAATCTATCAAAATCTTGGCTTCTTTGATTTCATGATTAAATCATATATATTTTGGTTTGACCATTTAGCGGCGAAATTAAAGATGAGTAAAATTTCGCGATGCGGAAATAACTACGATCACTATTTTTAAGTTGGAGAAGCACTTTAATAAAAATACTGACCACTGACTGTAATTTCGAAAATGAAGCCGGCTATTAAAGTGATCTCCGGTTTATTTTTGTTTTTATACTAAGACTATGCAGGTCTTTTCAGACACATCTAGAAAGAAAACGTCAAATACTACGATACAATTCCGTCTATTTATTTATTAAACTAGCCAGCAAACTTTAAAATTAGCCAAGTCGCCTAAATCTCCTATGTGTAGCGTGCGACGTGAGGAGCAATCAACAGCGCAGTCAACATCACGAAGTTGGCGCAGCCAACATTTACCCGCTACGTCAGAGTCGAGTCTACGTCATTCCGACGTTTTCTCTGTTTTTATCCTCGCGGCGAAGTTTAACAATGACTTCATGAGTGTCTCATTCCGGTTCTGGCTTGACGGTGCCCATGTGATCACCAAAACACGGATGGGCTATTTGCACTACCCTGCGCGCGTCTCGCTGCTGAGCTGAGAGCTGGGAGTAGTCGGTTTTGTCTCGCCCCTGTTCTAGTCCGAGAACGATGCTTTGTTTACGACACGAGCGCGGGCCGGATCTCCAATGCCTAGCTGCTAACTGCTGGGGTAATCCAGTAGATCAACTCGAGATTTGTCCACCGTTTACTGTATTGCGTTGGCGTTCCTTCTCCGCGCGCCTTTCCCGAACCAGCCGCTTACACGAGGGAATCGGAGGAGTTACGTTCAGGAACAACTCAGGTTACGAACGACCCATCAGCGAAGCCCCTCCGTCGAATTTCAGACCCGAAGATTAGGGTCCGCATGTTGATTGGTGAAAACCTAGGGGGTTTACAAAGAAAAGTTTTTGCAAAAAACGAAGGAAAAATCTTACGTACGAAGCAGGAGGCCGATATGTCAAGGTCACCCCAAAACGAGTCGTTCGCGGTATCACCTTGAATCGGCTAACTGAAAAGAAAGAGGAGCCTGACCACACAATGCCAGGGCGAAAGAACTTCGCTCTAGCTTCGCGCATCTCCGGGCAGGGCCACGGTCAGTTTGGGAGCCTTTGCGCAATCAAGTTCGCGCACCACGTAGCCTTGACAACGTGTGCGCGAATAAGTGTAGCCGATTGATTAAGTGGATTAAGCACTAAACGCCGACATCGCAGTACCGTTATCATCGTCTTCTTCGTTCTTTATTTATGTCATCGCTTCTTCTTTGTTCTCATCAGACACTAGACTTCCCCCTCTAATTTAGAAAATGTACGCATCGATTTAAACAAACCAAACGAAAAAGTTCTAATATGAACGAACTAAACTTAATCAGTTCTGGATGCAATAGACCGATCTCACCAGTCAGTTTCACTACGGCACCGCTGCCGCAATGCATCAAGGGAACTTTAGTCTTTCTGCACGTGCGACAACCTCGCTGGAGCTCTCCGCGTGTGGAGCACGAGACAGCACGAGCCCTCTCGTGCACTGCCGTTTTCCTCCTGTGAACTAAAGTTATGGCGGCGTCACGCATGCGCCGATTGCTTGGTGATATCGGTCTATTACTCTGGCACAGTGTGCCCGCATCTATCTGGAGGTATTGCTCTCTGCAGCTCCGACGAAGGAGCTGCGTTAGCTGTGTCTGCGGTCCTTGCTGGTCAACTTCTGGTGTATTTGACATGAGTGGTTTTCCCGCCAAATAGAAATTGCCTGGCTTGAGCGTATTATCTGTTTAGAAACACGAGGTTGCGGGTGAGAGAGCATTCTCTTCCTTGGAAGTAATGAACTCTGGAGAGCTTACTGGCGTTACAAACCTTGGAGTCATCGAGCAGGAAGACATTTGGTCTTCGATGATCCAGTATTTTCGTGGTTTCGAATATCGTTAGTCACCTTTAGCGTGATGTCCTGGCAGTTTTTGTGCGGACAAATTCGTCTGGCTGAAGGGCCGCCATGCGTGCGCCTCTCTTGTCGTCCAGGTACTTTCGTGAGGCGCGCTGCTGTTTTTTTACTCGATCTCTCAGCTCACTCATTGCTGCTGTCAGATCGGTGGGGAAGTTTTTCGATGGTCATCCGACAGTTTTCAGCTTCGCTCGGAGGTGTCTGTTGTGCAACAAAGATGCAGGTGACACGCCAGTGGTTGACTGAGGCCTTTCACGGTACACTCCGATGTATTCAGTTTGCGCTTCCTCAAGGTTTTGTTGTTCAAGGAGCGCCAGATGGATAAATTCTTTCATAATTCGGTTGAATCATTCGATCAGGCCGTTTGCCTGCGGCTTGTATACTGATGAAAAACTGTGACGAATGCCATGTTCCCTTAAGAAATCCTCAAGCTCTGTCGATGTAATTTGGCTTCCGTGATCTGAGACGATCTCAGTCAGATAACCTTCACGGCTGAAGAGAGTCCACAGGAATGGCATCACTGTGTCAGAGGTTACCGTATTGGCTAAAGCAGTTTCTGGCCAGTGGCATAAATAATTCATGACGGTTATAACAAAACGATGTCGCTGTGCCGCTCTCTCGATTCGACAAACAATGTCAATACCAATCTTCTCCCAGGGATGCACGGGATGTGGTATGGGATGCAGAGGAGCAGGAGATGTCTTTGCATACTTGTCAGCTGTCTGACAGCTCAGACAACCTCGAACTGCGTGTTCCATTTCGGCATCCATAGCTGACTACCAATACCACTGTCCCAACCTTTGTTTTGTTCGTACTATTCCCAAGTGTTTGTCGTCACCCATTGCGATGATCCTGATAGTCATCGTAGATGGGACGACAACCCGTTCTCCACGTAGAAGTAGACCATCTACCTCTGACAGCTCAGATTGAACTTGGTAGTATGGTAAAAATTCAGTACCCAGTTTAACTTTCGATGGCCATGTGGTAGAAACAAAATGCTAAACTTTCTGAAGCATTGCATCTGCAGATGTTGTGATCTGGATATCCTCCTTGGAGATAGGATGTTGAGTTATGGCCGAAATAAGTTCGTCATCCAGGGTATCAGGTGATGTGGAGGTAATGGTAGATGGGAAAGTGCATCTGTGATGACGTTTTCCTCACCCTTTTTGTAACACACAAAAAAGTTGAAGTTCAGTATACATGCTCTCCATCGAGCGATTCTGAGTGGACGGTAACCCGTGCCTTGAGAACTCAATAAGGTTATAGGTGCTTGATGGTCCTTGTAGAGGGGAAATTGGCCTCCCCAAAGGTACACATGCTAGTGTTTCAAAGCCCTAAAAGATGCGAAGGCTTCTCGTTCTACAACAGAATCTTTGCGTTCTGCTGCTGAAAGTGTTAGTGAAGCAAATGCAACGGTTTGAAGGTGGGAACCGCTAGCTTGCTGGCGGACAGTGCCGATTCTGTATCCAGTTGCGTCTGTAGTAACAAGAACTGGCAATTCTGGATTGAACATAGAGAGCGCTTTGCAGTTGGAGATCGGCACTTTAATCCTCCCGAAGCACAGCTGCGCTGCGTTTGTCCACACAAATGCCTTCTCAGCACGCAGTAGATCTCTAAGCGGTTCAACTTCGTCCGAGGAATTACGAAGAGACCTGGAGTAGTACCCTGCAAGTCCTTAAAAAGGAGCACAGGAAATGATGATCCGTTGAAACAGGAGCATATCGTATAGCTTTGACGTTTGCTTGCAGAGGAGTTACGCCTTCTGGCGTGACAGTCTGTCCAACGAACGTCAAGCTCATGTCTACTAAGACACATTTGTCATTGAATTTTGGGCCAGTTTCAGAGATGCGCTGCGAAGCCTTCAGCAGGTTTTTCGCGTGGTCCTCTGCGTCAAAACCGAATATGATGATTTCGTTGAGATAGCAAAGGACACCACCACATCCGTGAAATACGTCAAGCATCATCTTCTGGAACGCTGAGGGTGCTGATGCTTAGTCAAAGCATACGCTCTTGAAACGGTAAAGGCTTTCATCCGTGAGAATTGCAGTGAGGTCACGGCTTTCCGGTGGAAGAAGGACTTGAAGGTAAGCTGCTGTTAGGTCCAGTTTTGAGAATACCTTGGCCCCATTCAAAGCTTTCAGCAGCTTTTCTGTGTTTGGTACTGTAAATCTACAACGATTGCTTTGTTTAAAGCACGGAGATCCACAAAGAGTCGTAGCTTTCCATCTTTCTTCTGACAACGACAACGGGCGACAACCATTAAGATGCGCTGACCGGTTCGACAATGTCCATTTTTAACAAAATGTAAGGGCGCAAACGAGCTGGTGTATATTGCACATGGTTGAAAAAACCCGAGACTGCGGGTAAACGACACAACACAAAAAAGTCTCTAAAGACTTTTTAGTGTTGTGTCGTTTACCCGCAGTCTCGGGGTTTTTTCAACCATGTCCATTTTTAGTAAAAGCTGAAACACTTCTGATACTTTTTACCGGCCGCAAGTTGTTATCGACAAAGGGTTTTCTGCAACAGGTGGGACTTCTTTCTTCACCTTGACCTGATACTGGTATCGCTTTGCCAGACCTATTACTGGGGCGAACAGGGGGGCATAAGTAGAGTCCACGATGGAACTCACGTCCGTTGGAACTGGAGCCGATGTCTCCATATACTGTAGAGTGGATCCTTCAATGCGGAGACGCAAAGCAGAAAGTTCATCCAGTCCCATCACTGTTGTCCCGTGTGGTGCGTTAAAGCACAAGTGGTGCAGAGGAACCCTTGTATGTGACAGTTGCCACAAAAGTAGTGGAATCCGCTGCCTTGAGTAGTTGTGTAGTTGTATTGGAGCTGTTTGGAGTGGGTGTTTGGTAGAAACTTTCTTCTGCCAGGTTTCATGTGAAATAATAGAAACCACAGAACAAGTGTCAAGAAGGAACTTCATATTTTGATCTTCCACTTGCATCGTCACATAAATTCCGGAGTTGCAAAGTTCTGCAACTTCTAGGTCTTTTGTGGGAGGATCACTTTCTTTTCGTGTCTCACATGAACTCAAGTTTACGTTGTTACTGGAGGTGTGAGAGCTAACCACCTCCATTGTTGACGCCTCACTCCGACAAACAGAGCTTAGGAGCCCTTGCTTTTGCATTTAGCGCTAGTCTTGTTCTTTGCTGAACAGGTAGCCGCATTTGCTAGGCGATCTGCTGATCCACAACGGTAGCATATTTTCTCTTGATTGGCTGAGAAGTCAACTCCTTGTTGATATTTTTGCTTCGAGTTCTTTCCTTTGACTTTTTGAAGCGTTTGGACAACCACCGGAGGGGCCGTTGTGGCTTGTACATGCTTCTTGGCTGCTCCACGCTGCGCTGCAATTTCAATGCCTTTTCAAGGATAAGTACAGAGCCTTCCAGGAGGTGTTGTTCCCGGGCGCGGTACCTGGAAGCGCCTTCTACCAGTTCGTCTCGTATTGTCTCGTCCGATGACGCACCATAATCGCAAGTTTTTGCAACTCCTCATAATGCAGTGAGGAACTCATCAATTGTTTCGCCTGGAGCTTGAGTACGTTGGCAAAACTTGAAGCGTTCTGTAATTACGTTGTACGTCACTGCGTAACGTGTCTCCGGAGTTGTAATAGCATCTTGATACATATTAGTAGTATAGATACCACTTGACGTGGACGCCGTTGCAGTAGGGCGTGTAGTAAGGGAAGCGGCAGAGGTGAGGCAACGTGAAGACTCGCTGTCCATTTGTTCCTGAGGCATTTAGCAGCAGTGCCTTTTTCCGTATCGGCGTAAGATAAGCCTCAACGACACAGTCAAGGTAATTTTCGAACATGCCCTGCCATTGGTCTTATGGGACCGCAGATCTCCCACACCATTCAAGAAACAAAGGAAGCGGCGGCAGCGTTGCGTGACTCATTCCGAACTTCGCATGGCAGACGCTGCGACGTCAATGAAGGTGAAGACCACTCTACGTCGTCGCTGAATATAGTGTAGCCAATTGATTAAATAGATTAAGCAGGAAAGGCTGACATTGCCGTACCGTTCTCATCGCCTTCTTCGTTCTTTATTGATATAATCACTTCTTTCTTCTCATAAGACACTACAGGGCACTGCCGGTTTAGAGCCTTTGCGCAATCGTATTCACGCGCGGCGTGGCATTGAAAACGTGTGCGCGAATACGGACGGTTGCTAGAGCTCCTAGTTATGCTGCACCATCTAACGGCCTTTGCCAGAAATGGGAGTGAATCTTTGGCATACTTGCTGCGTGGCCAGGCAGACTTCTATTTTATTCTGCCGCCACTCCCACAGACTCATATTTTGGGGGGTAAAGTTTATTGGAACTTTGACCAACGTTTCTTCGGAAGTTTGAAGTTGGTCTAACTTTAGTGCCTACCAAATTAGAAAGTTTAGGAAGTTAAACAAGTTGAATGTTGGTGCGTGATAGCTTTGGGAGGGTAAAAAATTGTCGAATTTCTTCGTGGATAAACTTTTTGAAATTTTAAAAATAAATGACTTTTTCGCCAGTAAAGTACGCAAGTCTAACATTTGTCTCATATTTAATATAATTAGGTTTAAAAAATATTTGTTCGTATTCCTAGTTATGTCTCCCCAATTTTCTCCAAAGTCCGCCGCAATCGAGTCGAGTGCGGGACAGCAGAAAGCGGACGGAAGTCGTCATGGAGAAAACCAGCCTTTCCTCTTCACTCAACTCCTCGTCGCCACGTGAGTATAGCTGGAGCATTCGGCGCACTTTTTCGATGAGGCGGCTATTCTTAATCTGGTTCGACATAGGTTGCAGTGAAGTTAATGTTCCATGTAATATGTTTTTGGAACACGCCAAATGTTTATGTGGATTGGTGATTATATGTAAAATACGGGTTGTGTTCGCTCAATTGTGTTATATATAGAACACTTAGGTGCTACGTGGATCGTCGTTCCACTTAACTGCCGCTTCACTAACCCTATTCCACGTAATCGTCAACATGTTCCACCTAAAACTTTGAGCAAGTATTTTTTTTTGTTACAATTATCGTTTATCAATTATTGGGAATACTTCTCTGTACTAAACTATGAAGATTAACAAACCTAGCAGGAAAAACAATTTCTTTGCGAGTAATAATGTTCAAAATAGTGTTGCTTTTGATGGGCAATACTGTGTATTGCCCATCACGGTTGATCACGGCAAAACAAGTGAAGCTTGTTTTGCAAAACATTTTCGCTTATATCCACGACCTGAGTAGAACGAGATTAAGAGTGCATCTGTCACCAAAAAATATTCGTTTATTATAGTTCCGTTGAGTTGAGCCAGTTGATGGTACTGAATTTCGCCAGGTGGAAAGTATGGGAAATTCCCAAACACTTTTGTAGGCGGTTTTAAAACAACTAAGTATTGTTTAAAATTTGTTATACACTCGAGATTGAGTGTAGAAGCTTAAAGCTACCATTTGAAGTAGAACTAACAAAGAAAAGGCAATAGTAACCAACGTTTGAAACATTTGTTTCTGTCGTTGTTTCCCCTTTTTTATTTACTTTGGTGGCTTCACGTTTTTCCATCCCGACTCAGGTTTTCTTTTTAATTGTAAACTTACACAAGCTCGCCTGCGCCTTCACTGTATTAACAAAATATCGCGCTCTGAAACGTCGCCCTAAGTACAAATAAAGGTTGGCATTGGCTTTGTCCGATGCGCTTCAAACGTCATCCTCGGGTTTACACTTCAAGAAAACACGGATTGGCCTCAGTAGCTTTGGAACCTTTCGTAGCCTAGTTCAATTGATTTTAGCGTACAAACTACTACTAACTTCCGGACACAAGCCCCCCCCCCCTCCCCCAAAAAAAAATGAAAAAAAATCTCCATTTCTACAGTCCCTTTGGGAGAGCTCATCGAGGCCTGCCTTTCTGTTGCAATCCGGCTGCCACGTCTACGACATTTCGGTGTACGACTTGACAGTGTAGGATGTTTATACATATTTTCACGTTACGATGGAGCGCAAAGGACGCTACGAGCCACTGGAGCCAATGCATAGCTCGGAGCGTGTCATGTGTCCTTCCGGTAAGGCGGAGCGACGCGGAGAGCGCCAAGTCTCGAGGCAAGCTACGAACTATGGATTGGCTAGTGTAAGTCGTGGCTTCCATTGCAGTCCATCGTATCGTGAAACGGAGTATCGGTGCTGATGCTTTTGAAATCAAAGTTATATCTTGATTATTTATGAACGAACGTCACATATTTTTTTTACTGGCACTGGTTACACTTACATATTCGTACAATACTTCTGTGGCCTCTCGGCATGAATGACTTTCTTTATTGCATTTACGAAGAACAATTATTTTATTGGCAATGTTCTTGAATCGGATGACTAAGTGATAATCTTCGGCTTATTCGTTCCCATTAGTCACCCTATTTAAAGTATGTGCTGACTTCTTTATGCCATCGTTTTGCCTCACTTGACCTAAAGCAAAAAGCGATCTTTAGAATACCCTGAAAGGGACACTGACCGGGTGTACATACTTGCTGAGGTTTTCATTTGAATATAAATGACAAAACTCCAACAACCCAGAACACAATTTGCTGCTCAAAATTCGTATTCCTGCGGCCCGAAACACGCCAGTCGAGAACCGGCCGGTTTCAGGCGCGCTCACTTCCTTTCTCACAGTCAGGTGCCATTCAAACTGATGCATAGCAAATGTATTCTAAGTGGTAGGTCATCTAAGGTACACATTCAATATTAAAAATAGCAAAGAATGTGAAGCCCATATTTTGCGACTTCCAAGGACCTACAAATACGTTGTTAAAAAAAATGTTGCGCGGATCACATGAAGTAGATGCACGTGTCATTTTCAGTATGGCCAAGTACCACGGGCTGGACGACGCGATGGCTGTGCATGACGAAACATCGTTGCCATGGGTGTGGGAACGCCACTTCTGAACTGTGGTTCGTGGTAATGGCCAATCAATCTTCAAGCACAGAACAGCGAGGGAAAGGGATCTAAGTGCGAGGCAATAGCATGAAAAACGGTTCAAGCAACGTCCTTGTTGAGGTCGTTTGCTTCACACACCCAAGGAGCGAAGGAACGAGAAAAAACCGGGCAGGCCGCGATAGCCACGTCACTTCTGGCAAATCTCTCCTCCGAACCTCCGTCCACGCGTTTCGGTTTTGCGGTTACGAGTATTTACGCTGTGTATTGTGTCTTTCTTTTTCTACTTTATTAAAAAAATGCGTGACTCCAGAAAATTATTGAAATATTATTTGGGTAGTCTTTTCACACCATACCAAATCGCTTGGCAAAGATATAAAAAAAAATGCAGCCCACGGGGGGGGGGGGGGGGGGGGCAGTGTCCCTATAAATTGAATCAATGTTTGTCGCTAAGAAGACGTAATTAACTTTTTTTTGTAAAATGTATCGATTGCTTAGTCTCTTATAATGACTGCCTTCACAAATGTATCCAAAAATATTTGTGCGGATTAAAATGGACCTAAATATATCTGGATCAAAGATGCAATTAAGTAAATAAATCTGGATCAAACACGCAATTAAGTTTATTTGTTGAAGTCTATATTTTTTTGTATTTTTCATCATGCACAAAAGCATCAGCTGAATAAAGACTAACTGCAATCACTATAAATACATTCTGAACATTTTAGGCATCAAAATATTAATGTTTGTTAAGTTCACCAATATCTGCTGGAGGTTCAACTATCCATTAAAAAATATAACACATTCAATTCACGCCGAATGTCCATGCACCAAAACCTCCGTACACCGAAACGTCAGTGCACCAAAAGTCCGTACACCAAAACGTCCCTCCACGGAAAAAACCGCGCCGTAAAATTCCTACACCGAAATGTCCGCATTCCCGGGTCATTGTGCTCGATCCAGTCGTACTGGACCCGCAAAATTACAAACCAATAAGAACCTTTTTTTCTTTTTTTTTTTGCTCTAGTATACGAAAACATGATTGTATTACTTTTATCGAAACGACTCAGGAGCGTCAAGACAAATTACCATCAATTTATCCTTCGGCAAAGAATGTTGACGAAGTTGCTGAACAGTGTCGTTTACGTAGGCGTGCGTTAGGAGCATGACTTATGACTTATTTTATTTTTTACAGATATTGGTAAGAAACAAATACCATTACGTGTCACCCTATTAATGTGCATTTGTGCGAATTTTTACCGGTGCAGAACAAAGCGGAGAATTTGAATATCGTTTGTGTAATTTGGACGTTTTCCTGATTGTTAGCATTATCAATTTTGTTCGACTGCTGGATGATTCTCTTCTTTCAATTGGTGTCTAGCAAGAGTAACAATGGGTGTCACGCGCATAAAAATGCCGTTCGACAAAAATATTCCCTGGAGAAGGGATTATTTTCGTCATTCTTGTCCAGCTCGCTCTCACCTTTGCATTTAAATGCATTATCGTCATAATTACATTTAATAAGGTCTGTGATGACAACCGAATTGGCCCATGCGTTAAATGCACTAGGTTTTTCATTTTTATTACCAAATCACGACGACAAAGTTTCAAAGCATTTACGTTTATCTTTAGATCAGGAGGCTTTTTTGGTGTTCTTTATTTATAAAGTTTTTCCAGTCGACGGGGTTCACTAAACGTTTCGCTCGTGAATTCATTTTGCATGATGGCATTGTTTTTATTTTTTTTTTCAGTGAAGGAAACTGCACAACTATAAAATGTTTTCACGTCCTTGTACATTTTTTTTAAGTTGTGGTTCCCCAAAACCGCGAATATTTAGTTCATTTTAATAAAAACAAATTGTGTACTATATGTTTTCTGTGAGAACCAAGCCACAAAACCAGACGGCAGTTTTTCGTAGTTTGTCAGCCTGGATGATTGGATGGATAGATGCCATCGTCCATACCTTTTATAACAGGCGATCGGTCGCGCCATTCAGCCTAGCCTAGCGTTGACGCCACACGTTGTCAATTTCGCTGGGGTCGCCAATAGGTGCCGTCAATTTCGCAAAAGTCTCCACTGGCTTTCTTTTAGTTTGTCCTGTCACAAACAGTGGAAAATTCGTGTCTTTCTTTCTAATTTGTACGATAGCCTATGTCACCTGCACACTCAGTATTTCGTTGCCTGCTAAAGCGGAATGACATCTTTTTTCAATAGCGTATTTTTATGTGTTGGTTCTAGTTGTTAATTCGCAACTCCTTTTCTTTCTACATTTCGCGCCTGAATCCAGAGTCTAGCTTGGGTAAGTAAACTCGTTGTTGAATGAAAGTGGAAACGCTGGTGTATTATTCCTTACCCAGATAGCACCCTTGAAAAAAAAAAACCTAGCTTGACACAAGCTTGAAAATCGCTAGCCAGTCCACTCTCCTGGCTTTGAAACATGCACTTCTGGCGCGAGCGCTCGTTCTTCGGAAGAACGCTTCAAAGCAGCGACCTCGAGCTCTCGAGCTTGTGCCAATGGCTGCAGTCTCAGGTTAAGGGTGAACGGAGTATATTTTGCTTCAAGGCGCTAGTTAGTAGCAGAGTGCCCTTCGTTGGCGTGTCTCTAGCTTTTCTCTGGTTCGCCACATAACCGCAATGAAGTCTAAATCTGGCCCTCTGGCAATTTAGGCCCGAACTTGTCACATGAAAACCCAACATACAAGTAAAACCTAACTCTGGCCCCTGTTTGGCGATTTAGGCTTAGAGATACCGCATGAAAGCCCAACAACCTGCAGTGAAGCCCAACATTGGCACTTATTTGACCAATTGAAGACAACACACCCAGACTCTGGCCCAAGTTTGGCTCAACCATGGCTTCCTTGGGCGTTTTAAGGCCCTAAATTTCCAAGCATAAAACACAATTTGGCGCAAAGGACAACTCTATCCGCACACTTTAATAAACCAAGCATTCAGGCATTTGCTCTACCCTAATAAGAAGTGACAAAAATAGATTACAGTCCCCGACAGTACAGCAACAAGAACGGCATGGATGTCATTTCGTTCTCCTTCCTCCAGCGTGCAATTGCTACCTCTGATGCCACTTCGGCGTCTGGCCATCTTTGAGCGTACATGCGCAGCCGAGTCACGACGGAAGGCAAAGAACGCTAGCTGGAAACTGGGCATCCAAAATAGATGGCCCGCCGTTCCCATCCTGCCAGTGACGATTGGCGACGCTACGCTGGGGTGGGCTCTCCTGACTGGCAAGACGCTCACCATGGCGCCTTTAGTAGAATTGATTATATTTTCTTCGACTGAATTGAGAATAATGTCAGACCGTCTTGGATGAAGAAGAAGGAGCTTCCGGCGTGCTTTTTACAAACATTATCGTCCTTTTCGTTCAAAGCTGATGATAAGTAACCAGGATCATAGCTCGTGGTGATGTCGCGGCGAGGCAAATCCTGGTCCTGACGTCATTGATGGGAGACGTAAGAGGGCGCCACCAAAACATCTCCGCGCAAATGGTGCGTTATTGGTTAGGAAGAGAAATATATGCTTTTACAAATCCCTCCACTCTTTCCACTTTAGCTGACTCCTTTCCGGTGAGGAGGCGAGTGGGCAAGAGGAAACCACCACTCATGTCGAGCTTATAAGTTTCTGGGAAGGGATTGTCCTGCTATTCTTAACCTGGAACAGTCTGTGTAGTGGTCGATAGCTTGAATAGTGGCTCGAATGTTTAACAAGGCACAGCGTCTTAGAACGTTCTTAGCAAATAATTTATCTTAATCTAAGGTGTTGTTTTATTTTTACACAGCCACTGCTTAAAGGGACGTGGAAGCGAGTTTCCGGCTCACAGTTGGTGACGACTGTTTAAGGTATTCTCCCGCTGCTTCTGTAGCTCGTTTCCCTTTGGGTCAGACTGAAGCCGACGACACGATCCCAACAAGCCAATTAAGCAGCTCAAAAAGAGCGTCGTCACAGCTTTGTCGGTTTGTCTAATCCCATCACGCACAAACAAAGGGCAGGATTGAGGCGCATTTACTGCGTGGGGATTGGTTTAGTCGGTCATGCGTTACGCACAAAAGCTGCGGGCCTTGTGATGAGGACGTTTTGTCGCGGTGACGATGCTCCCTATCAATAAGGTGAAATGGTTGCGTGCTGTTTTGCAGCTTTAACGAATGGAAACTTGCTGATTCGCGCGCGCACTTCAGCACGGCTTCCGCAAGGGTTTTTCTTATGAGATCCAGTTCTGTGAATATATTCATGGGTCACAGACTAACACTGGATGCCATGTAGATAGTGACGCCATACTTTGCGAATTTTTAAAGAGATTCGGTCGTGTTTCCCATCAACGTCTTCTTTCTAAGTTGTAACCCCTGCAATCAGGTTTCATCGTATTTCCTGGATAAGTTGTTTTCTTTCGTCTAGTGTAAAATACAAAGTCATTAACAATCATGAATCAAACCAAACAAACGTCACCTCATATATACCACAGGATTTCTTTCTTGGACCGCTGCTTTTTTGCTTATAATCATTACCGATCTTTCACAAACATATCCTGTAATACAGTGCAATTCACTTATAACGATACCACATATAGCGATTTACTGGTTATAACGATCAGTTGCTAGAGTTTCTAGATTAGAAACAATCAGTTTGTAGTCCACATACAACAATAATCGGCTATAACAATTGAATTTTCGAGTTTTCTCATTGTCGTTAAACGTAGATTTCACTGTATACGTCTATTCGCAAATGCTTGAATTTTCCATCACATCTCACATCGGAAACGGATAATATCAAGCCCCAAGGTGGTCTTATAAACATTAACATTAACTACAGGTGCGAAAAATGTTTGATATCGCTTAACCAATCGGAATACAAACCAATCCAATTCTCTCGTAAAATGTCTTATTTAACCCTTCAATATGCTAATGACAAAGACGTGATCGATGCTGCTTCAGCGTATAAATATCTTGGCGTAAAACTAAAGGTCTGTTCACACACTTGTGCTTGGCTCCGACCGACTGAGACAAAACCGGCTTTTAAACCCCTTATCGCGACTTGCGACCGGATGCGCAGCAACGCAGCCGGTCGTATGCCGTCACAAAAGGCTTAAAAACTTTTCTTGTCACAGTCGGTCGGATTCAAGCACAAGTGTGTGAACGGACGTTTACCTTCCATGGAAATCTCGCATCGAAGCCAATGCTTTCGTGGCTTCCCAGACACTCGGATTCATTAGATGTAAGTTACAATATGCCCCACTAATTTTCAAAAGATGGCCAACAATACATGTGTGAAACCAAAACAGCAATGCGCTTCCTCCAAGTTGAGCCCTCATCACGTCCACTTAATTTATAACCTAGAGCCGTCCGGTTCAAGAAGCCATGAGACGTCGAGAAACCCACCTGACTTCCGGCGAGTTCCTTCTGCCGAACTCAGTGACGTCTTTCAAAAACCCTGACGTCACAGATGCTGACGTCACTCGGAAACGCGTGGCGTCCCAGTGTACCGCGTAAGCCCGCGGGAGCGTTTTAGTTTCGGTTTGTTCTGTTTGCTCTAGGAAAACAACCAGGCTTCTTTGAAATAAAAAGAAAATAATTGGGTAGTGACCTAACACCTCAATCAATTGCCTCGCATGAAAAAAAAATATATAGTTGACCTTTCAGTGCCTTTTAAAGGGGCTATAAAATTGGTATTGAATTTGGGCGTTACAAATTTTACATGCCTGCACTGGCACAAGTGTTAAACCACAATAGTCGGACGAAAACAAAACTGATTAAGAGGGGGAATCTTTATTGTCGCTGATGAATTAAAGAATCAGGAGTCATTTAGCTGAGTCTTTTCTCGCAGAGTTGTTTGACGTGGTCGTATGAATAACGATATTGACATGGTCGTATCGCAATGGAGGGACGTTGTTCGCAGGCGGATCAAGGGTGAAACACGAGCAGTGTAGGACCACTTTACATGCTATTGGTTACAGTTATTACAGTGACCTAGAAGAGGGTAATGAGTTCACCGCACTTTCTTGCTTATGCTTCGAGGTAGGTGAGGCGGTTTATGTCGGAGGCCGACGGGGGCGCTGCTGTCGACTCCTCCTGAAGTGTCCTGCATCCCGGCTACGCCCGCCGCCGCTTGTGTTTACGTTCGGCTTCGATATTGGCGTTGAGCGAGTGACTGCATTTGCCGTGTGCTCGTCTGCATGCCGTCGCCGTGTGCTCACTCTGATTACTGTTGCCTTGCGGTTCTGTTCTTCGACTTAAATGCCAGAATGCCTAATCGCCGGCGAAACTACTGTTTTGCGCCTGGCTGTAGAATAGAAAACGCTCGCATGAAGGACACGCCAATCGTGTCTTTGTTCATTTAACCGAAGACGAGAAGACGAAAACACTATGGGATAAGAACGTGCATCAAGCGGACAAGACGTTGGGTGATACCTCTGCTGTATGCGAATCACATTTTGAACTACAGTATAGAATTAGAGATTACGTGTACGTCGTCAACGATGAAGAGGTACGCATTCAACGTGGGAAGCCAATGCTTTCGGCCAACGCGGTCCCTACAATTCTTCCAAATCCTCCCAGCTATATAGCGAAAATCACACCGACGCACACACACGCTGATAAGCACGCGATAGCAGAAGCGCGCGGGATGGCCTCACAATAAGTCGACCGAACGCCATTTCCACTTTAGACATAAAGAGTCTCAGCAAGCGGGCGCGGTGATCCCACTGCCCCATTCTAGACCACTCTGCAATTTTGGTGCTAGAAAAACGTCTCCGACTGGCGCATGTACTGCGTTCTAGAATGTGGTCGCCAGATTTCTGCCCGATGACGTAATAGAATTGTCGTGTTCCCGCCGACCGCGATCCTGGCGGTCTCCAGCACCGGTGGTCGATGTAGCAGACGCTTGTTTTGCTGCAGGTCGCTCTCTATCTTAACAGTCTGCAGACGCTTTGGCGGTCAGGAGTTGGGACTCCGCAACACGAGCGACACTCGCGTTCTGATCATTCTTTTTTTTTTTTTTCGGGACTTCAAGCACCAATTTCCAGGATCGCGACATCCGGCAAGATAACACACCTGCCTCCGTGACGTCTTTTGTTTGTACTTGTGGACCACCTTGGGTGGGCGATAGGGTGCTATACAGACAAGCCCAACACGCCTTCCAGTAATCGTAGTTACGATCAATGCATTGGCAGACGTAGGTTGAGAGCCGCGTTTGATCACTGTGGTGACGGAAATGATCGAGCTTTGTGAATATCGAAGCGCATCGTGTGGCCTGCGTACTGCCAACTCCGGCGCGTAGATGTAATGAAGATTGCTGGTGTATAATCGGCATCGGGTCAGGTGTCTGCTCCGCTTGGCTGAGAGCCGCGCAAGAAAACACTACTTGTTTCTCTCAAAATGTTGCTGCAACAGCGAGGGTGTGGAGGCAAAAAAACTAATGCGCATTTCACAGGTTATGAACATAAATTATTCATGTATTTTTGAGAAAAAAATATCGTCGTGTTTTTTTTGTTTTTTAAGTAAGTATGGAACAATTTTGTTGCTCCGTCAATAGTTGGTCACTTTCACATTGTGCGGGCAAAACTCCAAGTTGCCTAATGTCCTTGTCTCTGCCATTTTTATGCTAACTTTTTTCAGAACCCATTAGTGACACGGGTGGTGGAGGCAAGTATAACGGGTACCTGTACGCGCTTTTTGCATTTGTAACACAGGGGCGTCATGGCGTTTGTGCCACGAGTGGTAAAAAAAGAGGTGCTTTGGGCCGGGTTGTTGGAAAATGCGGGTATCTCTCCCCGTGTTTAACATAGCCGGAAATGGCATTTTGATGTCAAGTAACCGTAGTAAGTAACCTGTCAAGTAACCTGGCGGGAACTCTCATAGAACTTGAGAGTGTTGGCCGCTTGGGGCGACTCGGGGACCCACTGCCGATGACGTCACGCGTGGGCCTTGCCTTCTAAGTGGTGTTGATTCCTTGCGCCGGTTCTCGGGCAAGCATAGGCCACGCTGCTGAGCGCGTGGCTTGTGCAGCCTACGAGTTCCGTTAAATTACAAAACTGGGGGCAAACTTACGGTTCAATATTACACTACTGGAAATTATAAATCGAAGCAAGTAAACGGAAAACAACAAAAAAAAGAAAGACAGCGAACTTTCCGGTAAACGAATTTTTACATTTGCCGCATGGACCTAACTCGTTGCACATTTTGGCGTCCAGATGACGAGACCAACTTTCCCAAGACAACCGGTAAGTCATCCTCACACGCAAGGCTCATTCGATGTATGCAGCGTCAGGTGACTCCTGCTTACACGAAAATTTAAAATGAAACGATAAATAACGACAGACGATTATTTTAAAGGAGAAGTTGCATATAAAATAGGAACAAAAATCGGACCTGTGCTTCTGCGGTGCTTCGCTCAATATGAAAGCACTTCTGCTTTTCTATAAAGCATATATTCTGCTGATTAAATTGCAGCGCAGGGGTCTCAAACACGCGATCCGTGAATCGCTGGGACGCGGCTGCAGGCAACCTGCTACGAGTCCCGGTTCCATGTCTTGAGCGCTAGAAATGGCATGCGCCATCGTGATCTCATCTCGCCGATTATTCTTCGCTCGCAAAGTCGCTCCGCTCTTTTAACGGATTCGCAAAGTTATTACTTATCTGTGTTCATTTGCCCTCCGTTTCGCTTTATCTTTGGTTTCCTAGCTTTTTGTAATGTACAACAATTCCGCTACTAGGCTGCAAACGCGAGCTCTATATTGAAGGGTGCATCTCGGCTGCGCGAACTCTCGATCAGCCGGAACAACTGCCAGAAATAAAGCTACAAGCTGAGAATTCTCGCCTCAAAAAAAAGTATATATCACCATGAATAGACACATATAGGTGTTTTAATAGAAATCGTCAGGAAAGCAAGAACTGTGAAATAACTGACTGTTTTTAGAGACAGACATGTTGAGCTTGGTTAATTACTGACTTAATTGAGCAACGAAAACTTGCTCCCTTGTTCTATGAAAAATGCGAGCACGTTGGCGAGGCGGTGTCATTCTAATTATTGTTATGACATCAGGTCAGGGCCCAAAGTAGTCATATAAAAAAATCAAATCTAAAAATGTCGCTTGCAAAACTGAGTTTAGAAAAAGCATGAAGCACGAGGTCTCTTCTTTTAAATGTCGCTGATGTCCGGACTAGAACAAACCTCAAGTATTCGGCGGTACCGTCCCTCTGCACTTGAAAACAACATTAGCCGGTTATTCAAACATTCAATCATCCGGTTTTTAAACTCGAACAATTCGTAAATTCTAATAGGCCGGATGACCGGTTATCTCAAAAACCGGTCTGTACTGCTCCTTAGTAACTGAACATCAGGTGTCCGTATATTTTTATTCAAGAAAGATGGTCGTACTCCAGCACGTCGCCAGTTCTGTTCAGCTATCCCCTCTTGAGCACACCCCTTCCTCTTGCGAGGCATTATGAAGACTGTTGCAGAGCCAGTGAGCGCTTCGTCCAGCGACTCGCGCAAGCGCGCGATAAGCAGAGAACAAGGGCACACAAAAAGCGTTTATTTACTTTCTTTACGATCACCCTCAGTGCTTCACGAGTAAAAGGCTTCAAAACCTTCCACTTTGCCCCTGATTTGTTGCCGATCCTGAACGGGCTGGTCAGGTTAAAATCATTATCATCGGTCTGTGTCACTCGTTATTCGACCGATATATTCTTTAGAAGTGTATTTGCTGTAACTCTTGTAGACGGCAGACGATGCCTGGCAATAAAGGAAAAAAAGTCTCCCACTTGGCCCGGTGGTTGAACGTAGGGCTCATAATCTTGAGGACCTGGATTCGATTATCCTTGGGAGACGCTCGGAAGTTTGTTTTTTCATTCTCAGTTTATCTACTTATCGCTCTTCCATGCATCCGCGTGCGTTACGTGTTTCAGAACAATATTTTCGGGGGAAAGTTGTTCATAGACATGTAGAAATATTTTTCAAGATTTCTGATTGGGTTATGTATATCACATTGTGAAAATGAAATAAAGTTGATACGAATGTAGAAAAAAAAACTGCTACAGCGCTGACTTTCTCGGCTACCGGAAATACTCGTGCAGCCAAGCGGAAAGAAACGCCATGTCCGGCACTAGTTCCTGTGTTACGTGACCTTCGATCCGATTTTTGTTCTCAGCGTTGAACGTCAACTTGTCAAAAGCCGATCTTGTAAATTTTTGAAATACGGGACGATTTATTAATCTCCTTCGTAATTAAATCCCGATCATAAAGCATGCACTACAGAAACAGGATTTTACGATGCACATTCGGAATATGGTAATTTTGCCGGCTGTGCTATCAGCACGTACGTACTGTGTTTAGTGCATGGGCAAAGAGTGCCGAACTGAAATTTGGTATGAAAAAAAGGTAATCGCAAAATTATGTTTCAGGGTTCACACATATGCACTGTCGAACGTCGCACATCTTGAATAAGCGCGGTATCTTTTATTTTTATTTTGTTAAGACTGAAACTTATTATTTCATTACTCACGCCGGCAACACCTCGGTGCGAACAAGAACATAGTGCTGACGAAACATAAAGAAGGCCAGCGTGGGACATACACTGGACAGGAGTGCTGCGTCAGTATTCCGCTGACACTCGTGTTCAATCAGTGAGAACAGGTGTCCCAGCCGAATGCTGAGGAAAGCAATCGTATACAATGTATGTCCCGCGCCGGCCTTTTTTGGGTGACGTCAGTACTACGGCCTTGTTCGCTACGAGGTGTTGCAGGCGTTAGCTGTGAACTCGTGACTTTCAGTCTTTAAAAATACCGCTCCCACTCGAGAGGTGCAAGGTTTGACAGTGCATATTCGTGAGCCCGCACTCAATAATTTCGCAACAATTTTCCTGAATACCATAGCGATTTTCATTTTGGCTTAAAGGGGCCATGAAAAGATTTTCCCAACTTCTTTCTCGTCGGCTTTCCGCCTCAACTCGAACGCAATATGAGAAATCACGTAGTCGTAACGTAGCATTCGACCATAACCGGAAGTTCTCCCAGCCGTCTGGGGTCGGCATAGTTAGCCGTCAGTGTATACCTTGCGTCTGGTGCAATCGTCGATGAACGTTGAGCTCGAGCCTTGGGTGAACAGTTGTCAGTGTTTTACGAGCGTATACAGCCAGATGCCGCCTCGGAAATTATGCCCGTCTCGCGGATTTTCTTGGCTCTTTGGTAGGTCGCCATCAGACGCCGCTCTGTACCAGCGAGCACGAAAGGGTCACGCTCGTCTCATGCTTGCAAAAGAGCTGGGAAGTTCAAATAGGCCAATCAGGGCCCTGGATTTCCTCCATGGTTTTATTCCGTGAGGAAGCTCCCTATACGCCGCCAGAACGGGCGCGCTTTCCGCTCGCTGCGTCTACTCCGGCCTCGACAAACGCTGGCTTGAACACCGCGCCACTGATGCATCGGCTTCAACGCGTTTATAAAACTGTTACTGCCGCTATAGAGACACAAAAAGTTTCAGCCTTTCTACTCTGATGAAGAAGGAAGACCAACGAAGCTGTACGCTCGTCCCGTGTGTTTCTTCTTCGTTTTCGTCCGTTTTGCGCGCTGATTTCTACGATGAATTCCCACCAACTCGCCCTACTATCAATTCGTCTATGGTAGCTGGAAAGGTTGCCCCAATCTATGAGCGACGGCGGCAACCAGACTCGTTGTCTTGTTGCCGCCGTCGCTCAGAGATGGCGGTAGCTGTCCAAAGTTTTCTATAGTTTTGTGTCGACATTTGTTTTGTACCGGACACGAAACTGGGGAAACTAGCCTTTAACAGCTCCGCTGTAAAAATGAGGCCAATGACGAAGCTGTTTCTGAGCAACACGCTTAGCGCCGCTAACAAGTTCTACATGACGCCGCATGTCCAGAACACGACTTTAGAAAAGCATGACTCCCACAGAGAAGCACGAAGAACCGTGCTCGCGACAGTCAAACACTAACAGCGTTTCAATGAGTCATTTTTGCAATAATCCTTTGCATTAGCCATCTGGTGGCACCGTTTGCAACCAGCGAGAGGAAGGTACTTTATCTCGCTGGTTGCAAACTGTCTGCATGCGATGCGCATGGTGTCCTCGCCTTTATATTTTACACCGTGGCTTCAACCAACCACAAGCGTACGCTTCTTGCCCTGATGCCACCATTCGGCAGGAAAGCGGGAGCGCCAGGCAAAGCTATTTTCCCGGGGTTGTGTTATTAATTTTAGTTCACGGTAAGGTCAGACGAAGTATCGGCTCTTCGCTTGCACTACCGTTTTGTGGATCCCATTTTTGTGTCAGTGCTTCCACGTGTCACTAAGTGGGCCATGACTGTTTCTGGGAGGAATAACTTACGAAGTTACTTAATTAACCGGTATACTATCTCATTTTTCTCTCCCAGAGGCCGTCGCTGACATCGACCAAGAAGGTACGTTGACTTGAGAGCATTTCAAAGCTATTATCTTGGACGGTGCTGAGGCTGTTCAAGTTAGGCACTTTGCAGCAGCAAAAGCGTCGTTATGAACAGCCTCAAGTCTATACCACAAAGAAAACTCTAAGGTCGGTACTCGTCACACCCTGTGTTTCTTAAGGCTCCGGACATAAGGCGGCCATATTGATGGCCGCCTTAAGCAACTAGATGGCGGCACCGATCCATGTGGCCGAAAAACTGTGAAATATCATAAACTGAGCGTGTTGGTAAGCCTCATATGCACACAAAAGAATAAGCGTATAGGACACAGAACACGGCATATTCAACTCTGCCTCGTAGCAGCCAGAGGCGCCCAACTCGACGAACTAATGGGGCCAATCAAACAGAGTCAAAGCGCAAGTCGCTAAGCCTTCCTTGACCGTGATTGGTCCAGCAATAATAAACACGTGCATACACATTTGGAATACCATGATAGGTGCGCTATTGATGCTCACTGATTGGTCCCACCCACCAGCACGTAGCGTCCGCTGCATCCGCCCCTCAAAGGCGCCAATAAATCATGGAAATAATAATATTTGTGACGAAAAGGCGAATGCCCGAAGGAAAACGAGAATAAAATACGAGACTATTCTGTTCCTGGAAAGTGAGATTACAAGTTTGAAAACCCTAGCTTCAGGTCGATGTGTAAAAGAGTCTGGTAAGTTGAGGTTTAAAAAATTCGACTTCTGTCTTGTGAGTGAGAGTGAAAAAGCAAATACAGAACAAATTGTAAAAAAAATATATATATAGGCCCACGCTCTTCTGATAGTCAATAAGCCTGATAGTATTTTATTTTTATTTGAACATGCGTCAACCCTTTCCGGCACTCTTATACACAAAACTGAGGTCAACCGGCAATCGTAGTCAAGATCGAACTCCAGAATTTCCAAGCCCCACGAGCTGCGATGCTCTGGTGCAAATGCCCCAATGCCGGATGGTGAAGCTTATCTTTGAGCAGCGAAGCGCTACAGCGTGATTGCATAGTTTACATGATAATAAATATTTGTACATCCTCACATCAAATGCTAAACACGCCAGCCGAATGTGTTTCAGGGACTGTAGCATCAGGAGGTCTCGGAGCGGAAACTAAGGGCTAATCAATACCATTGAAATATAATATGAACCATGGGTTAATTATTTTTCAGAACATCTCGAAGTCACAAAAATACATCCGATATAATCAAATATAAACAAATCTACAGAACTGCAAAGAAGAAAGGCATGAAGATGCAAGCATTTAACTATTCAAAATTGTTAAAGCTGTTGGATGGTGCTCTTTATGGTGGGTGTTACTAGAGGAAAACAATGCGAGAACCGAGACTACATTACAGATGCTCAAAGAAGTCTTAGGTACTTTCATTTCATTTCATTTATTTACCCTCAGGGCATAAAGCATTACAGAGGGGGAGTGGGGAACAATGAGTCGCTACTGAAAAGCTCACGTGGGAAAATTTATAAAAATCATGATTAACAAAATCAAGTAAAGAAAATAATCAACGCCGTATTGAAATGAGCACTGTCAACAATTGAAACAATGAGGGCCGGAAGGTGGTTCCATTGATGGGAGCTGCATGGTACAAAAAAATGGTAAAAAGCATTGCAATTTGAATGAGGGATGAAAACTTCATGTTGATGATCCACTCGTGATGAAACATAAAAAGGAAGTTCAAAAAGCCTTTTTCGCAGTGTAACATCAGTGTAATAAATTTTGTGAAACAGGCTAAAGCGAGCAATTTTTCTGCGTACTGAGAGATGTGGAAGTGAAAGGTTAGCCTTGATTAACGATATACTTGCCGTTCGATGATAGATAGAGCAAATGAAAAGTACTGATCTGTTTTGTATGTCTTCAAGTGATGCAATTAGTGAAGACTGGCCAGGGTCCAGAACAGATTATGCATACTCTAGCTTTGATCGTACGAGAGTTCTGTACAGTATCACCTTTAATGATTGGGGTGCCAATGAGAAGTTTATCTTCAAGTATCCCGGCATGCAATTTACATTGTTAGTTACGTTATCTAGGTGATGTTTCCATGTTAGATCAGCCGTGATATGTACACCAAGGTACAGTGCTCAATAAAACGAAATGGGCCAGGGGAGCGTGTGACTTCCTGTACTGGAGGTGCCAATTGCCGGTAGAAACTGCGTGTCTTGGTGTCGCGAGTCAAACATGCGCCCAGCTGAGCGTGCACATAGTGGCTGTTCGCGCACAGTCTCCATGGATAATAACTTCAAGCCATGAATCTCCAGAGTGATCGCGTTCTTTTTGTTTGTTTATTCACTGCCCTATATAATATGACGATGTGATAAACCAGAATGTTTGCGTGTTTTGTTTCAGTCACAATACTTTGTCTGGCATTCGGACGTTCACTGGGAAAACTATAAACTATATAGAATTAAGAATCCAAAACAATTTAGTCAGTATTCGCGCAGCTCTAAAGTACGGCGATGCTGACGTGTTTCCAGTATTTCCAAAGAAACAACTCGCATTTTCACTATTTCTTTTTATGTTTGGGGGAAGATAAATTCCTTCGCGACATTACCATATTGTAAGGTGAGAACCAAATAAGAAATATGGCGTGTTCGCTCTGCAGATTCGTGGCTTGCCGTTATTATCTGGTGTGTGTGTGTAGGGGGAGGGGGTATGTGCAAATCGCGAAGAGCCACTGCATGCTCGGTTCAGCTTTGCGCATGTCTTACTCGCGAAACCGAGATGTGCGGTTTCTACTAGCATATGACACAGCAAGTACCAGAGACGAAAATCAATGGCGCTCATCTGACCCATTTCGATTATACTTCAGGGTCGCCAAGTCTTAGCAGAAGAGATTCTGGATACGATAACCAGCCTCATTCTTCTCTTGTTTGCTTTCACAATTTGAAACTTCTAACTCTTTGTGGTGGAAAGACATCGCACTTGAACACAAAAAACGTCGAAACGCAAGGACTACGATTTAACTGGTAAGAAATTTCTACAAATTTGATAACCCGGACGACCCACCGATTTACTTTGCAATACCTCGACGTGAAAACGAACAACTAAGCGAGAACGCGCAGCACACCAAACACAGGGACCAGACGAAAACACTTTCTCAATTACCACCTATCTAGCCGATTAACCCTCAGGTTTGGATCACCCATGTAGAGGTGTACCTCCATCTGGAAAGAGCCACTACGCGGATCGCGTTTTTATCAATGTCGGCCCGCGCCTGCCACCTCAGGCCGCTGACAAAATCAACGACAAGGTGTCTCAGTACTCCACCTACAATTATCTCAAATCTGATCAATGTAATTGGAACACTCACGGATCCAACGGCTGCTGACTGAACAAAAGCTTGGGGACGGTCGAGCCTTGCAGCTCCTCCATCAAATGAGTCGGCCGCTGGGCTCACAAAACTCTGGTGATGACGATACGATTCTGCATGAGCTCTTTCTGCAAAAGCTTTCGGAAGGGATGAGAATGATTCTTGCCGCTGTGGAAGACATGCCGCTGGATCACTCTGCAGAGCTAGCACAACGCATTGCTGACTATTCCGTGCACGCTGTTCACGCAGTCACCAGGATGCCTCACACACCTGGGTGATGGTGGCTGAAACGATGGTATAAAACATTGAGCAGTTGGCTGCCGCCATTGCCGCGCTGGCGACCTTCCCAAGACCGATCAGCCAGATTGAGGCAGCGTAGTACCTATTGTGTTCGTTCATCCTGTCGCCGCACTTTCAAATTCAGTGAACGGTCGACGTGCTGGTCCCATTGCGGCGTAAATGACCAAGCCATAGGTTGCACTCTCCCTTGATCCTGGATGGTAAATGCTGATGCCCCACATTAATGGTGCCAAGTGCTCCCGACCAGCCATCCAGCTGCCTGTTCCACTTTTAGGACACCCTACATGCTCCCAGTGTCTCGTGAACACTGGTGCAAAAACAAGCATGTTATCCGCTTTCTCTTCTGACCGTGAGCTGCAACCGGCCAAACCGTGATTTTGGCTGCGTTTTAGGTCATCCCCTGCAGAATAGATCTTTCAATCTGCATTGCAGTTAAAAGGCAACTCTGCAATCTAGTACATCTGGAAAGAGACATCAATGCACAATAAATTAACAGTCTTAATTTTCTGAATCAACCACCTTGCCAGCACTCCTTCATTGCAGTAGCCTACAGACTTGAAGGAGAAGGGGTGAAAACGCCATGCAATACTAACTCCAGTCCGAAGGTCTGCTCGCTCGAGGAAAGTTTCGGCTATTCAGGAGGCCTGAAGAGAACGTCCATTTTTTATCGTTTTAAAGCTTTCAGTTACTAAAAGAAGCAAAAGCATTCATTCGGTAAACATCCCCTAAAACCTACAGGCCAAGAACTCACCTTCCTCAATCCAGAGTCGCTGCAGCGACATCACCGATGTGAGCGGCGCAGTGGGTTGACGCGACAGTGGGCATCACACAAATGCCGCGTGACTGATGTCCAATTTGCAAACATGAGGTTCCCCTGGCCGTTACTGGATCGCAAACTTCGTTTCAGACACAAAGAATAATAAAAGGCGACTACGCGCACGTCCAGAGACCACATGTCCCACGGAATAGTCACGGAATTTTCCCTGTACACTTGCCGCACTGTTGAGACAGCCAGATATATAATGGCTTAGAATTACGGATTATCTTTACTATTCATAGCAATGCTCGGCTAAAGATGCCATCAGAAACATGGACAGGTTCGGCAATCCTCTTCGCAAAGGTGTGGCAACTTTTTGCAAAAGATTATACGTCAATCGGAGGAACGCACGGATAGTTGCTCGATGCTCACGACCGTTTTCAAATGATATCTCGATAAAAGTCGCGTTTCTTTGTTTGCAGAACGTGATTGAACAAAGAACAGCGTAAAATAGCGTATAAAAAAAACAAATACAAAACACTCATCGAAGCACGTATTCCAGCGCCAGCGTACACAAAGTTCCTTCATAACCGACGATTCGTTGCCAGATGTTCCGTCACGCATAACGGTTTCGTACACACGCTCATAACTGGTTTTATTAATATTGGGGCATCATATATAAAAATGACGCTTGTTTTTATGAAGTTTGCCTCAACGTAACGAGCGCAAAAATTTAAGTACTTCCGGTTTCGACCGTACGATCCTTTGAAGTGCTCACTCAGGCACGGGCGTAAGCGCTTCACGGCTCACACCATACGAATGCTACGCAACACCCTTAGGGTGTTGGAGAACATCCTAAAAACAGGGTGCAGACAATCTTAGCATCATCCAAGGATGTTTTAGGAGCAGCACGTTTACAAGCAAGAAGCACCGTATATTTTCGTTACATGCACAGAAAAAGCGTGATAAATCACGCAAGAGTGAGGAATCATAACCTCGTAAATGCTTTATCGATTTATGTACTCCACAATTGAAAAATAATAATTCGCGGCTGATCACTTTGACAATTACGAAGATTACACGTATGTTCCTTTGTTCTAGTGAATATTTCGTGTAATGTCTAGCATAGCTACGTTCAAGGATAGTAACTCCAAGTAAAAGCATTGCTACATTAAATACTTTTTTGAGGTTGTAACTAAAAGAGACAGGTTGCCTCACTTCACCATAGGACCCTTTTCCAGACTCTTTTACAACCTTAAAAAGTCAAGACTGTTCAGTACAAGAGAACCCTATTTTACGACAAAAAAGTGTGCATTTGTTCAAAATAAGATGTTGAAAGGATGTAGACATGGGTGTAAAAGCGCGTGCACACATGCAAGTCACACCTGTCCCGCGACAGGTTTTCTTGCAAAAGCGACAGTAGCAAGTAGCAAAAGCGATCGGTTTGGGGTAGTCGCTTCCAGACCTATTTCTGCGACCGGTCGCCGAGTCGACCGGAGGCTGAAGCAATCAGCGCAACTAGGAAGTGACTTTCGTCTACATCCGGCACGCATTTCTGCGTTTCTACGGGAGAAGAATCGACGCGTCACTGTGGCGTCCTCCCAACGATCTGTTTGCGGTAGCGGCCATGGATAGAACCAAGGATCGAGAGTCTATGCGGCGGCTCTGATCAGCGCTAGTAAAGCATGACCATTTCCTTAAGCAGCACCCCTATTTTAACGAGCACCCGAAGAAGAACTCGTCCTGGCAGCAAATCCGTGCCACTTTTGGCTTGACAACTTTGTACTGTGCCGCGCTAGCTCCAGCGAGTGCACACCGATGTGGCGCTTGTGCTTCATTGCACGATTCAGAAGGCGTCCCGTAAAAAAAAAAAACTGAACGAGAGAGAGAGAACAAGTAGGCATACGTCAGTTCCTCCACTTCTACTCCCAGAAGGCCTCGCTCGCACCGTCTGCTTCCGGCTGACGGTTCGCCCATTGGCACGATCAGGGAACTTTGTTCAAACAAATAAAATAATCCGATCTTCATCCATCTCTATGAATCACATATTTTGGTACTGTACCAACCCGGGAACCTTGCTCGGTCATTATTGTTGAAACTTCACATATTGGTTCAGTATCCCTTTTATTTATACACTGACTGCTAAGATGTAACCATTCACGGGTGGGGACTCACTCCTTGTCTGGCGTAAACAATCTTGCGACCATAGCGACTACCAATGGCGACTACCAGTGGCGTTCTTGTGGTACAGTCGATCACATGCTACAACATCGCCTTTTTTGTGCTAGGACCGCGAATAAGGTAAAAGCGGCACCAGCTGTTTGGCGACGCAGCCTTGGAGACAATCAGGTGGTCGTCCTGGTATGCAGAGGACGCGAGGATGGGGCATTTGGAAGCAACAAGCTGCTGTTCCTGGTCATTTGCTTCACTCCAGGACTGCTGGGAGCTCTGGGCCTGTTCATTATCATCTTCTTCTCCAGTACGTTACATAACTAACCTTCACGCTCGCGTCGTCGATAGAGGAATCATGTTCACGACAAATAGCGGGCCACAATGTCAACCCAGGCAGCACGTCAGAAACAAAACAAAAAAACGCACGAGTTTGTCACTCCATAGGAGCTTAACTTGGGCCTGACGAAGTTTTGCTCCAGGGCACTAGTTCATGAAGGCCTAATTACACCTTATGTTTCACATAAAATGTCTGCGTCGGTGAAGTGTAATATATTCATATCTAAACCCAACAAAGTCAAGCGCATTCGAAAAACTTTGCATTTTTCCATCCTTTTTAGACTGACTTATAATTCATTGAAAGAATCATCGACTGAAACTTGAAGCTCGTGGTGCCGTCCTTTACTTTAGACGCATACGTATATGTACTAGTCGTATCAATTGATTGTTTTAGAAGAACGTCCTGAAGAACTGTTTAGTGGCCAGCTGTCGCATGATTCAAGTGGGCGCATTTCTTCCTTGCATGAAGGTCCTGTCCCGCTGGTCATGAAAACAAACTATGCAGACTTATGCTCCATGCATTCATGTGTATGGAGCAAAAATTCTTCAAAGTGCTTCAAGTGTCCGCAGATATTTCTGTCATAATGCCTGTAGCGAACACTGTCTTTTGTACGATTAATAATAATGTTATAATTTAAATATACGACAGGCAGAAGCAACAATAAAAGGCTGAAAAACAGCTTGACGAGGACCCTTGCTTCCTTACAAGTTTCAAAGGCATAAAAAATTATAAAACATAACACGGGCAGTGCGCCTCAGGACTTTAGAGTTTCTTTGACAAAAACTCAATCATTTCAGGGTCGGGAGATACTGAAAAAGGTAACGACCATCCCGGTAAGCTTCCGGGTGGGCCCAATTATTTTTATATTATTTAGAACCCATTTAGTTAACTGTTTTAAATGTTCCCAGGGGGTGTCGCAACGTTTGTAAGCATTCACATTCGTAAATAAATAGAAAACAAGCAACCTAAGATCGCGTTATACAAAATGGAAAATGAACTTTTTTATATGTAATAAATCATACAATCTTAATAGTGACACCATATATTATATCAACCAGGAAGATAACCTCATCAGAGTAAAAAAACGTCACAAAACATAAACATAAATAATAGTGGCCAACGTTTCCCATTTATGCCACACGGAGGCGTCAATATACGACAGAATGACGGTCGCACTGGTAAGGACTTGATTCGAGAACTTGGTTGTACCAATATCTTGCAAGATGGGCGAAACATCAGGAGAAATAGGCACAGCTTCTCGTACAAGTCACGGGGCAACAAAATCTTTAACAATGAACCATGTGCAAAAAGAAGCGTCATCTAGCGTACTTCAAGGGAGCGGTGCAACGATATTCAGTTGAAATATTTTTTTCACCTTACACGAGCTTACCGGCACTAGTGAAACTTAAGTCTTCACGCAACAAACGCCACCGACCAAGATACTCCTCTGTTGCGGTGTGATGTCAAGGAAACAAAAGCGAGCGTTTCCGTTCAATCTCCCCATCGCAAAACTTGATGACGCAGCTTTGAGGTCGCAGTGTTGGCATGGTCCCCCAGTGACGATATTTGAATGCGGCTCGAATACTGGACCCGAGCATTGCGTGGACACTCGATTTGAGCTCGTGATGATCAATAGCTGGACAAGCATTCGGGTAATGACTCGTTTCCAATCGCTGCAATGAGGACGATTGCCAAACCTTAGCATTGTCTCAAACGGCGCGCGTCCTATGTTTTGCCGAGCCCAGCGCGTGGTTATGACAAACATTGGCGGCACATAGTCGGCTCCAGGTGATGTGGCCGCATGTTCTGGCTGCAAATTAAGAAGGTAAACGCCTTTTTTTTCCACGACTTTTATTTTGTGAGGAGAGAAAACTGATGCGAGTTTCATAGGTTTGCTCTTGCATTTTACTCTCATAATCAATATACGTTATTGCCTGAGGCTATAACCCCATTGCAGTCATGTGTAAATTATTTTGGGCATACATTGTGGCAATTATGATAATTTTATAGAGGCAGCTGAATGATATGATTATCCATTCTTAGTAGCGCATAAGTGCTAGATTGTACACGTCACCTAAAGAAGGCCAAGGAGGGGCACATATTAGGCACGAGTGCTGCGTCAGCGTTGGGGTGGGACTCGTGTTGGATCAGTGAAAATCCAAGGAGTCCCAGCTGAATGTTGACCCAGCACTCGTGCTGCGTCATCATTCTACTGTTGCCCCGCGCCGGCATCCGGTACGCGTTAGAATCTATAGTAAGTTACAGGTTAAGAAAGTTTTCCGAGGGAAGGGAGGGATCCCCTCCCAGCCCACCTTTCCCTCGAATACTTTTCTTAACCTGTAAGTTGTAACTGACTATGGGAGGTGCTGGCTTCCGTAGGCTTGGCACAAGACAAGGGCAGACTAGGGGTCGCTGTGTCCACACAGCACTAGTGAATGACCGTGGTGTTAACGTCATTACGTTCGGGATTATTTCATCATTTCCCAACGGTGTAGGTTATTAGAGTAGCATCCAAAATTCAGCATGTCTCACTTTTTACCCTCGGTCGACTGGAAAAAGGATTACAATTTTGATGCATCCTGATAGATCAATGAAACGTCTTGAGCATGACCATCGAAAATTGGGCATTTCAGAGTGTACCAAATGGATCAGAAACCTGTGCCAATATTCATGAAAAAATTCCTGTTGAACAGGTAGTTGGGATACATACTGTGCTTCTTCCGGCTACAGACACCGAGAAGTAACGATATTCGGGCGAGCCTGTTTGAAATTTACCCCCCAACTTAATGATCTGCGCAAAATATTTTCACCCCACGTAAAGCGGTTTTCTCAACAAACACATTGAGTAGTAAGTTAGTAATAAAGTTTAGCAAACCAAACATTTATCTCTCACGCTTAAAATTAGAATTATCGGTGGCATGGTATCAAGTTAAGTTGATCTCCCGATGTTCAATTTCAGAACGTGCCCCAAATATTTCGCATATCCGCGGAAAGTGCCATTTTGTGCGTTGCACAAGTAGTCAAAGTTGGACATTCTTATGCTTGGCACTACTGAAGCCACCATCTATACTTTCCTACTGCTCCTTATAACCGAGGTGGGACTCATGGGAGCATTACATGCCAGCTCAAGCTGAGCATGCTCATCGCGGTTTGGACCAACGGGAGCATTGCATGGGCAGCCCAAGCGGTTCATACCCGCGCTGTTTCCGCAGAGCCCACATGTGTGCTAAATGCGACCCCGCATAGCCATGGTGCCGGCCACGGGGTATTGCACGGGCAACCCACATTGGGAATGCCCACGCGCTTGATTCTGGTGAAGCCCACGTCTGTCCTAACTCTGCCCCCGCATAGCCGAGGTGGTTGAACCCACCGGGCACTGCACGGGCAACCCCTAATAGACTACTTCCATAAAGCCCCGGCGCAACACGGCGCGCGTTGCACCTTCTGGGAACTGGAAGGCCAGGAAAAAAGAGTGGCACGGTTTCGGTTTCCTGATCGACACGTCGACAAGAGATTATACGCAGGGCGTGGACTCATAAACGGCTGCTATTTCATGTTTTCTTCGATCCCGAGAGCGTCATTTGTTGTCTCTAAATCCAACCTAAATGACCAGACCTCGTAGGCTTTAGCACAAGCCCGAGACGTATACTCGTGTCTGCAACGCATGCTTGTTGTATTTTTTGTACTTCAGCCTTTCTGTTAGCGTTTTGAGGTATGTGGACGGAGCCAGCGCTGGGAATCTCGACGCTTGCGGAGTCTCCGGTATCTTGCTTGTGTGTCGAACCAATGAGCTGGTAGCAACCAATAAGCATGCATACATCGAGCTCGCGCCCTTCACATTAGTGCTTTACGGATCAGGAAGTGCTTTTGTCCCGCGCGTCCATAGACGAAATATAACTTTTTGCAATTACTGTTTTTTCTACTACGCCCGAGTACGCGAGGTAAAAACTCCTTGCAGTCGCCACTGAAAAAGCCGCATCGGAACACACTTCTCATCTCTTATCTGTACTGCCCCGCAGCACTGCACGAAGCGAAGTCCCCACCCGCTTGCAGTATTCCACTAAGGATTCAACGTCGCATATGCGTATAAACTTATCCTGTGTAACCAGATAGGCACATTCGCACATACAAATCCGTCGGCAAGAAAGCAAAGTCGAGCACTTGTGTGAAGAATGTCGCACCGTCTCGCCAGAAGTGCGCCGGACGGGCATGAACCTCATGCGGGTGCGCCGAACGAACGAAATTATTCAAAGCACATTTGACGGTTGCTAATGGCCATAAAATTTGGCTATGCGGTTGCTTTCTTTCTGACTGAGTATGCCGAGATAATTTCCTGACACACCGTTCAGTCACAGATCTCGGGCGTTAGGTGAAAGCCTGTCCGAAAAGGCTTAGTGAGGAGTAGGGGACGCTTGTTTGGGACTCCGTCGTAAAGCCAGCAGGTCTCAGTAAGCGCTATGGGAAAAACTTGACCCGGCATCAGCATAAAATTTGAGTGGGAGATATGTGATGACAACGAGGAAGACATCATAACAACCATTGTGCAGTAGTGGGGCCGAATTTTTTTATGCGTTTCAAAAGTTCATGCGCCAACGCTGCTCAACTTTGAGACTCCTGTGAGGATGCGGCTTTGCTTTTCGCCTACGGAAGTAACAACAAGCGGACATTTGGCAAACAAAATACGTGCAGGGCTCAAGGTGCACTCAAACTTCAGCTGTAGTTCACTGTACTAGACGGGATTGCCGACACAGAGCTCGAAGATGCACCGTGGGGTGAGAGGAGACTGAGTCACGTCTTAACTACGTTTGCATAGGCTCTACGTTAACATCCGGTGGTTTGGGAACCGCGAAAGTGTGCGCCCGGTCTTCATTTTGTATCGCTCTGAGAATGAGTGTATTGCCAGAGCATCTCGTAAAAAGTCAGATAATCAAAAACGCAAGCAGCGCGGGCCTGGTCGTGCGGCGTGATATGCACGAGATGAAGCTGCTCATACGCAGTCCGAAACTGAGTGGCCACCATAGTTCCCAGAGCGCACTGCGTGTGCTGGCTCGCCGCGATGGGGCGCGTCGGTTTTGGAAGAAGTCTCACGGGGAATGCCCACAGTCAGCCCGGTGAGACTCACGAGGTGCCCTCGATTTGCCCGGATAGTACGCTAAATTTGCCCGGCGCATAGCTGAGGTGGACCCACGGGTGTACGACAGGGCCGCTCAGCCCACTACGCCCACGTCGGGTCCAAGTGGGACAATCCTGTGCTATCTGGGATGTGCGCGTTACGTTCAAGTAAAGTAACTAAATACCTTTTACTCGTTACTCGCTCACACAGTAACCAAGTACGCTTAACTGCTGTTCGCAACCAAAGGGGAATGCGTTACCTCAACTTGAATGTAAGGCGTTATTTTCTCGTTACTGCGATTGTGTGGTTTTGTCTAAGCAGTAGCCGCTCGCGATATGTGCCGCCGCTCACAGTGGCCATACTTACATACCATGCGCATATTTTTTTTTTAATAATATATCTCAGCGTTATCTCGTCGTGCAAGTTACAGGCGTGAGCTCGGGTGAGAACTAGGTCGGAGACTTGTAATAGCACACGTCTCCTCCATAATTTACTAAATATCGTTACACGTTGCTTTGACGAAAGTGTAACTAAAATGCTCCGACCGTCCCTCCTCTCAAAATGTAACTAGATCCTTACTTCCTTAGAGCAGATGTCAACTAAGTGCAAGTAACGCGTTACGTACATGTCTAGACCGAAATATATTTAACGCGACTTTTTCAGTTTCATACAAGCGCACAGTTAGTACGCTTTAGATGTTCTTCTGCCAAGGGCCCAAACAGTTCGCGGCAAATGTAGCAACACAATATGTCGCAAAGGAAATCGCATTGCTCGAGCTCTGGTCGTTTTGCCCTGGCAGGAAAGATTCCGGGCTTCCTTATCTGCTCCATGGAAGGCCTCAACGAAGCACAGTGGTCCTCGTGGCCAGTCTTTGTTCGCACCTCATCTATGCCGGGAACATCCCGAGGTTATCCTAAAGGGCAGCGTACCAATATTGCGTTGGATGATTTTATTTCTTGTTTTTCACTCCATATGCTTTAAGGCCACTAGTGGGACCGATGTAGTATTCACACAAACATGCCACCACACTCCGTCTCTAGAGGCACGTTCGCACAGTTGCATTTGCTTACGCATCGAGCTCTTCTGGTCTCATTACGGCGATAGAACACACACTGGCATTTTAGCGCGAGCTATGAGGTAACTTTGAGACTGTATTTCTCACTAAAGCGAAGGTTTGGCGGTATTTGCAGATAAAACGTACGCACCATCCTATAAGAAATTGTTGTTTATAACATTCTCAAAAGTTTGCTCAAGCCAAGAAGAAAGATTGATGCACGAAAAATAGGGAATGTACAGAAAACCGAGTGTTCCCGGGTACACGATAGATGGCGCCAGTGTGTTTTCTCGGCGTAAGACGTTTTCAAGGCTCGTTCACACCGTTGCGTTTGACTTCGCTAGAACTGCTGGCGTAGAGCTGTTTCTAAGGAGACTATTACAACGAGGCAATGGGGAGGTATTCTGCGTCCAAAACATGACCCCAGCACGCTCGAAACTTTTGAAGATCTGAAGAAGCCAGAGAACAGGTGCCCGATGAAAGCTGACCGGCATAGTAGGGAATAATATAAAAGAGGTACATTTCGTAGCCAATAACATACTTTATTCGTTAGGCTTTTAACGTTTTTAACTGCTCGTAAAGATGCACGCGGGACGGGGACATTTTCATATAGTGACAGGACTGGCATATTAGCAATATAGAAGCGCCACCTTAACGCTGGCTATCTTTAAACATCTCTTATATTGCTTTCGATTGTGATTTTGCTTTAGAATCGTCGTCGTTTTACACACCTGCTGTTTAACAAACAGACTGTAGTTGTGGGACTTCTGAAGAAATATTATATAACTAAAAAAATTGCACATTAACGAGAAAAAACATAGGCGCATTTAATAAAAAATAATAGAATTGAATATAATTGTGTTTTAAAAGGTTTGAGCGCACTCAAAAGCAATAAAAGTGAGCTCTATGCTTTTAGCGGTGCGCTTGGTCACTGGAAGAGTAATTCAGGTAGCATGCTCGCGCTTGTGTGTTCCGCTTGCCCACACGATAAAACAAAATACTTTGCTGGTAATGTATTTAGTAGCAAAGTTTACCTTCTGCATGATAAAATAGTGGGTTGTGTGTATGTTTAAACAGCCTAGAACTTTAGTCTGCCTTAACAGGCTTAACTTCTGCATATGTTCAATGCCTCTTCAGTACAGTTCTTCACGTGATTGCACACTTGTTTATCCTTACTGTTTTCGCCTCCCAATGCGCTTCAGCTCGTGCTCTTTTCTGCGCTACATGTACACACTAAAGTCTTTACACTAACGTTGAGCGTACCGAAAGTTAAGGGTGCACCGAAAGTTAAAGCTTGCGCACAAATACTGCTCAGGCCGAAATGTTAGAATGTTCATAGTACTTTATTACCCTCAGATTTGGTGTGTTGTCTCCTGACTGCTTCGCAACAGAAAAGAACGAAACATTCTAACTCTGGGCTGACAGAAAGATTCCACCTGCTGACAGGCTACCAATCATGTCGGCGCCGATTATGAGTATTCTGTGCATGCCAACAGTCGCGTGCTTAGAACGAGTTTTTCCAACGTCATTTCATACAGTCGCACTTGCTCTGGACAAGCAACATTGTACGCTCACGCAATGCGGCCACATGCGAAGTTTAGAATATGTTGTACTGATTGGGGCATACGTGGCAAATAGCACAGGTTTTTTTGCGATCTGCAAAAATAGAATGCTCCTGGCTTACCTTGGTCTCTAATATATGTAGCACGCTAAAAGAGCACGAGCTAAATCGCAGAAAAAATTTTTAACGGGTTCACGAGATGCATTTAACTTAATACACCTTCGTTGGTTCCAAAATGCTATGAGTATTTTCGTCCAGTGTTGCTACTCGGTTTAACACGAAACGCCCATATAGACTGTATGGTGCGCGCTCGCACCTTACACGTTCATTCAGTCCATCTGCTTCAGAATGACACCTTAGCGGCGCAGCGTCAATCCTCAGCTGTCGCTGTGTTTCACTTTGCAGGTGGCGTAAGTGTTTACAAATTTTTAAGTAGTAATTTGTTCGGAAAGCCTCCAATACCATAGTTTTCAGGTGTGTTGAAACATTCCTTTTAAGTGCGAGAGAAGCCAACGCTAAGAGCTAATGAGTCCAATCATGCCGCAGCAGAAGTGTAGCGTCACAACCTAACCAATCAACCGTAGTGAATGCTCCATAACCTTGCCCGTTTCAATACGTGGGTGTACTTGTATCTGGTGCGCCATTGACTATGCTCGGACGTATAGTACTAAACCAGAATATCGCTTGTAAATTCCTCACCAAATGTCCTTTAAATATTTTCACGGGCATCGAAAGGACAGGTGAAAAGGAACGTTGGGGCAGCGGGGGCAACGCCTCGAGTATCCAGCGAAATAACAAGATATCGCATACCCCGCCAGTGGCGCGACACAGCAGTACCGTCCCAAAGTCGTTGCCTCCGGTCGTCCTCACCGTTTTGCCTTACTTTGTATGATAACTGTCATCGTACACATAACGAGAATCTTTGGTGCTTGCTCGTCACCGCTCGGGGATTGTTCACACTTACTTCACGCCCAAGCTGACAGCCCGACGGAATCTGTATAAGGGCTCGTTGTACCGATCACACGTCGATCAATTCCAAGTGGTCCCGCTTCCCTCACATATACCCACGGGCAAGAGCGAGGGTCACGTGATGAAAGGAGGTGGCTGATTGGTCCAGCAAGCACCTACGACACCCATTGCACTGTCAGTTTATAGGTGAGCAAAGAATGAAGGGACCCTTCCAAAAGTTTCTCGGGAAGACTTCGCCTCTAGTTGTCGGGTGACCCTGCCTATGTATCTCTGGCGTCTTTTATAAAAGTACAAACTTGGTATACCTTTTACTGTATTGCTTTTGCCAAGGGCTGAAGGGTTACCATCTCCCTCGCGATGCGGGAGAAGGCAGGCAGCTCTCTCCCCTTGGCCCTTCCTAAGACAAGAAACAAGCGGGAGCAAAGTAACCCCGGCCCGCGCCAGTCGGGAGCAGGGCCCGAAGGGCGAGCAGAGTGCGGCCGAGTCAATAAACAAGCTCCCCGCGGCACGCTTCATTTTCCGAGGAGCACGCGGAGTCTTCCCTCCCGCCGCCGGCCACGGGGAAAACGGACCAGAAAAGGAGATGCGTTGGAACGCCCGGACTCGCCGGCGCCTGCCCCTCTGACGCGACTCGGCCCATGTTTTGTTTTTCTGGGGGTGTGGGCCCTCTGCCGAGGAAAACATGCCACGAGTGGAGACCCTAACCAGTGACGACACCGTTAACCTCCCATAGCTTCATGGGCCTCGAAAAAACACAACAAATTTATAACATCATTTATAATACCTTGCAACGCGGTCTGAAAATGCTTACCAGTGAGTAACCATATCATTAAAAACAAGTACCTTCCTTCTCCGAGAAAAAAAAATGCTTATGATAAGTTTAGAAGGGTTGGAGCGCGCTGGTAAGTTACAGGGATAAAAGGAAAGCGACGTAGAGGACGGAAGAAAGGACAAAACACCTTTCCATGAATGGTCACACCGCGTACACTGTGCTCATTCAGATCGAGATGGGTAGGGGTAGGAATTTTACCTGAAAAATAATTAATAGGAACGACGGGATTGAAATGACGTTTTCTGCAATAACGCTGTCATGCTGTCAAACTTTGTGGACGATAGCGCTCTCTTTTCTTTTGTTCTTCCACACACGTGAGTTGGGAAGCGAAGACGGCGCGAGTGAGATTGAGGCAAAGGATCGGTACTGTACAGCTTTCTAACAAAACAAAGAAGCAGCTAAACGGCTTTGTCTTCAACGGAGTAAGAAAGCCCAAAGGATTCTATAATGCGTGGGAGTCCGTATTTAAGAAGCGATTGTTTATCTCTGCTTAGACGACATTGGACAGTCGTTTCAGAAATGAAAAACCGCTCATTAAAAAAAACACGTAGCGTACAAGTTTTGGTTAACAACAGACATTTAGAAGTAATGGTATTCTATATTATTTTACTGAAGGCTACGCCAAATGTAGTAGTTCACACGTAACCTATAGACCTTTTCTGCAGTGCGTCATCATCTTGGATTGACATCACTTCCAGTATGGGCGAAAACATTGTATTGCTACACGCCAACAGAGGGCATTTAGGATATAAGCGTAACCGTCACACTTTCTCATTTTGCCTCCCCTTTATTTTTACTATTTGCAGGTTGAAACGTCGGATTCTTTTTTCGTTGCCCATACCGGATACGCCTATCAGGTGGCTGGGGACGAGTACACAGAAAAGGTCATAGGCCAAGGTTTCAGATTCTTGCGTTTTTATTTCGAGGTGGTTTATTTCTCCGAAGAAAAAACCGCCGTTGGTCTTTATCTACTTAGCGCAGGCAAAGCTCCTTTCGTAAAGTCGATAAAATAAAAACTAACAGGACGTTCAAATCGAACGAAGTTTTACGTGAACATATATTTAATAACTAGATGAACGGAACCCTCATACAAAATTACAGTTAGTTAAGCCTCGCGTGTATGAACCTACTCTTTTGCAGGCGTCTTTAAACATGAGCCTTGCTTCGGAAATACGCTCGACAGGCATGTCGACGCCTTTACTCAAACTTTAGACAATATTTTATAAACAGAAAAAGCTTGCCTTTAGTTGCGTTGGTTTTTATGTGCGTATTATTTCTGAGTGCATATGTTGTAGAGTGTTTTTTTTCCCCCGTGGCAAATATATCTACGTGCATCACTCCTGTTAACTTTAAAATATTTGAAAGTCTCGGATGTACACGCAGACATAATCATCTTCGCGCAAGTGCTTCCGCACCTCCTCGCGCATGGAGAGGGTGCTTTTCCTCCTGATGGTAAATATCTCTATCTCTATTCTGCACGCAAGCTTCTCACCTTTATCTGCTACACAAAACAATTTAGGGCGAGTACCCCACCTGTTTGGGCAACAGCTCCTAGATAACAACGCTGCAGTGCTTGCTTTTCTACGTCTGCTACCAGGGGCCAGAGCTGTGCCCTGATTGGACACGAGAACTGCACGAGCGATTCGGCTGGGACTCGTCTTCTCGATGATTGGTCACGAGTTCCAGCGAACACTGACGCAGAGCTCGTGTCCAGTCAGCGCCCAGCGCTGGCCCCTCCGGAAGGTGACGCGAAAAAGCCAGTGCTACCGCCCTGTTCTCTAGGAGCTGTTTTTGTGTGAGGGCTAGTTATATATTTCGGGAAGGTCCAAGGAAGAGTACCCATATGGCCAGCGCCACAACTTCTGGATATGATAGATGACTACAGGGCGCTTTCAAGAAAATAGAGCAGTATTTTCCGCACAAGGGTACATAAGCTATAGACTCGTAGAAAGCTCAAACTCCGTGACAATGTGACGCTACCGGTTTAAATAGAACGCAAAAGTTTGAGGATGACGTTCCTGGATGAAAAGATAATTCAGAAGAACGGAATTTCTCTTTGAACCGACGTCCACCTACACATAATATCGTCAAAACAAGAACTGCCCTTGTAGACTCATGTGGGATATATATCGTAGCAAGAAAACTCCCGTCAGCAAGAAATATAACACTATTTTCTTTCTAGCTGGTAATATTTTTGGCGCCCACAATGTCATTTCTTGTTTTGACAGTATTAGGCAGGCATGCCAGGGGGGGGGCGCCATGGGGCCCAGTCCCCTCCCCCCCGAAATCTTCCATTTAGCTGGGGCCTCCTCTCTCCCCTCCCCTCATACAGCATTTTGTCATAGACGGCCCAGGGGGAGGGAGAGAGGAGGCCCTACATGGAAGTTTCGGGGGGGGGGCATGGGTCCAATCCCCCCCCCCGAAATCTTCCATTCGGCTGGGCCCTCCTCTCTCCCCTCCCCTCATACAGCATTTTTTCATGGACGCCCCCCCCCCCCCTTCCCCCGAAACGAAATCCTGCCTACGTGCCTGGTAATAGGCTTAGGTGGGTGTCGACTCATAAAGAAATTTCGTCCTTTTCAATTATCTTTTGATCCAGGTAACGTCATGTTCTCAAACGTTCGCGTTCTGCCGCAACCACTAGCGTCATATTCTCACGAATTTTGAGCTTCCTGCGATGCATAGTCTAATTGCCAACGTGGAAAAATACGGTTCGCTTTTCTCGGGACCTCCCTGTATATTAGATGGCAGGTTAAGAATCCAGCAGATGCTACGCCTCCAGAATGCGCTCGGTGCCTTCCGAGAAGCTTTGGATTCGCGTGCGACGAAGTGTCACCAAAGGCAGAAAGCTCACGCTGAATGTGAGGCATCTACAGGATTCGGAACCTGTAGATGATATCAACTTTTTTAAATGAAAAAAGCTCTCCAAGATCAGTCGATGGTTACGATGAAAGTTAGCTAAGTTATACATTACGTATATCGGACGCCATCTCTACCGGGTGTCTCAAGTAGCGGCCAGGCTCTTTAAATCGACCGCAAAACTCGGTTTCTTAGCTTATCGCGCTACGATTTTGTAAAGTGTTGCCCATAGGTGGTGCATTTTTTTCTATAAAATTTGCAAGGAGTGAACTTACCTGAGGAAAAAGTAAAGAAAGAAAAGGCTTAACTCCTATGAAAAAAAAGCGAAGCTACCGGTCTTCAAACAATAGGGAACCCTATTGATTGAAGACCGGTGGCTTCGCTAGGTTTTCGTAGGAGGAAGAGTTTTTCTTTTTTTACTTTTTCCTCAGGGTCATTCGCTCCTTGAAAATTTTATTTAAAAAAATGCACCAGCTGTGGGCAACGCTGCACGAAATCGTAACGCGATAAGCCAAGAAACTGAATTTTTCGGTCGATTTAAAGAGCCTGGCCGTTATTTGAGACACCCGATTCAATACTACGACCACGACACCGCGAAAGGGGATCGTTTTGTTGTGTTTGTACTCAAACACAGTAAAAATGCCGTAAAATTAACAACATCTTTTTAGCTTCTTAGTAAAGCTAGTTTTGTCGTAATCATGCTGGCTTCTTAAGTATCATTCGCCTGGCTTCTTAAGTATCTTCGACATTCCAACGCATACTCGTAAAAACACCCTTTGTTCAGGAAGCGTTCTCTAAACTGAGGGCGCCTTGCAGAAATACTAAAATATCTGACAAAAGACGAAATTATGGACAATAATAATGCTACCCACAAGAAACCCACAAACATAGAGATGCGGTAAATGAACCCTATACAGTTAGTTTGCTGCAGTCTTAGAAGAGCAGGACATGTCCCTCAAACAAAGACCTCTCTGCTCGTAATAATTAATGGCTTCCTCCTCTGCCCTCCTCTGGCGTCTCCAGCTTCCGGCGCTAAAAGAGAAGAGGTGTGGAGGCCTCTTGTGGGAAGAGCTTGTACACCGAATAGAGAATCGGATTTTCGGCAGGTAGCCGCATTTATCACCTCTTCGCCAAAAAGGTATTTGGGTTCTAAATATTACCGGCGGCGTTTTTCGGATCACTGCCGGAACCGAGACATTTTCCAGTAATAATAATCTTGTTTCTGGGCGTCTCTTTTTCAGTCACATGCTAGAAAATCATGGCCCTACCGTGGTGCGCCGAAGGCAAATATAACCCGCGAAACAAAATGAGCCGTCTTCGCCAAGTTCCAACTTCCGCATCGCGGGAGCTGGCGACACACAGCTGCCAATATCGGAAGATGCCACTACAAAGAGCTGAGGAGAACAGTAGAAAAGTAAAAACAGGACGCAGCCACGAAAAAAAAAGGTAGCGGGAAGACAGAATAGGAACGGAGCTGTCGACAAAGGACCTCAAGGAAGGTCTCGCGCGGTTCGAAAAACGCTTCTTGAAACGGGTTTTCAACCTTTCGGATAAATAAAAACAGATAAACGAAGAGCACCAACTCACCAGAAAAAAAAAATACAACGCTCGATACATAAACAAGTAGGAAGAAGTCCCCCCCCTCCCCCCCCTCTCTCTTGATTTCCAAATTCGGGGACACCGAAAATCTATGCGAGTGGCGACAGCAGCAGTTTTTTTTTTTGTCCGTGTGTGGTTGCGTGTGTTGTGTATATGTGTTCCTTGTTTTTGTTTTGTAGAGTCGACGGTCTTCATTGCCGAGCAGCGAATGCACGCGTCGCAAGAACTTGCTTCGGTTTTCAGTGCACGGTGTAGTGGCCATAGAGGGCGCGCTTGTTGAAGCCGGCGAATGCAAGACTACAAGCAATTTCAAGCCGGGTGGTCGCAAAGAACGATGTTTTCCTTTTCCGATTTTCTGTTTCAGTCGATTCTAGTAAGTTCTGAGAGTCTGCGATGTTGTTCTAAAAAAGAAAAAAAAAAATTAACTGCATTTTCTTAACTACTATAGTCGAACCATTGATCGCTCAGAGTTCAGAGTAAACAAGAATATTTACTCCATGCTGCTAGGATCAGATGTTTCAGTTTCATAACTGCGATGGATTTTGGAGGAAAAAGCAATTTTCATAAATGAAGAGGGTGAAACGGGGTTTTGCTGCCCGCAAATAGATGGCGACGATCAGCGTCTGTGGTTGATAAGGAGGTCATGCTCTCATTCATAATTTCCACAAATACACCCCTAAGAAAAAGGGACGTGACTTGCTCCCTCAAGGGAGCATATACGCTGACACAACCATTGCTCCCCTAGGGGAGCAACTGTAACGGAGCAACCTTGCTCCCCTACCGTTAGTCCCTCAAAGTTGAACCTCCAGGACCAACTTTGCACTCCTTGCATTTAGGCCACTGGGACTAAATGTTGCGCCCTTACCCCATTTATTACTAAATTGCGCCCTCACACACCTAGGTGGCGCTAGTCAACACCAAATTCAAAATTGGAAAAAATATCGTTATCGCTTTTGACACTCATCACATTGCCATATGCACAACGCTCTCATTTGCGCACTTTTGTTGCACGTATTATACATTTTAGCATAGACAAGGAGTTAGAACACAGATGACACACGCATAGCACACACACACACATGACGCGCTAATTCAATTTTTGTTTTCTTTATTCTCCCACGCTAATTCAGTCGCCAACACCGAAAGCTACCCATGCGCCTTTATAACTGATCAAATGAAAGGAGTCGTTTTGTCAGTGACCATGTCAACCGTGATCGATGTTACAAATACGGTGCTGCTTTCGCACTAATATTGTTCTCCAATATTGTTGCTAAACTTTCCAAGGAGTGTATCTCTTACTAAGAAGTGACGGTACACCAGTAATTATTTGTGACAGTCTAGAAACAGCGTCCCCATAGGCTCCCAGGAGCCTGTGTTCTCGCTTTCCACATAGTTTCCCCACTATGCGCATGCGCGTCTCCGTGGCAACCGCATCGTCTCTTGCGAAAAAACAAAACAAGTAGAATACAAAATGAAAAATAAACATAGAATGAACCTTTTTCTGTCTTTGGAAACGTTTTTAAAACGTTCTATGCGGCTATTTTATCCAAGTTAAACCAAAAAGAAAATATAAACGCTTTCAAAGCACGTTTGAAGCATTACAGAGGAAGGACGCCAGGACAACGGCAAAAGCCGATATGGCTAGCATCAACAATGGCGACGCGCTCGAGTCAGCGCTGACTGACGACGTGCTGGTAATGAGGCTACGATCGTTACTAAAGCGAGCTCCAACCCTTAAACATGGCCCTCCTGCGATTTTGATGCTACTGATGGTGTCTGTGGATACCTCCCCTGCGTTCCAGAGCAGGTAAGTGCTCGCTAACGCTGGCCATTGGCGATGGCAGACGTCGCCATCCTGTCCCCGTTTTGCTCACCACTGTTGCTCCGCGCGCCTCTCCGCTGCTTTTGCTCCCCGCGCCCCTCATGTGAGTCCCGGTCGTGTGCAGTTAGTCCTCAGCGTTTGCGCACGGTACGCAGCTCGAACCAGATGGTCTCTTCGGGGAGCAAATGGGAGTTGAGAGGTCCAAATGCCGTTAGTCCTTTGGGACCATCTTTTTCTTAGAGTGTAGCTTCAACCTTGGAAAGGACATAAGGCACCTGAGCTCTGTAAAATACCTACAGTGCCCAACGAAACAAAGTGGACCAGAGGAGCACGTGGCATCACGCATATACAGTTACTCTAGCAATACTATAAAAGTAACTAAAAGGCGGAACCGTGTGGTTACTTCAAATAGGGTAACTGTATAACCTCGTCAAGCCGCAGCATATACACTTACCTCCATAGTCCAAGCGCTCTGATGGCCCTTTAGACGTGGAGCATCTCTTGCTCAGGTCTAAGTCCCGCGGCATCGTAGTCCGCACCCACACTACGCACGCGCAACTCTCCTCCTTCCCTTCTCCAACAGCTGCGCGTTACTCTCTCCGCTCTCTCTCAACAGCTGCGTGCACTGCGTGCGTTCGCTTCTACTCGCACCGCGCGCGCACGCGCAACTCTCCTCCCTAGTCCTCCTCTCCTTCAAGTGTGAAAAAGATAAACGGCGAGCGGCGAGCGTTCCAAGTTTCTCTGCCGCGAGCCGCGGCAAAGGCTCGCGTACGGCGTAACGCTAGGGCAGTCGGTGGCGCCATCTCTGCGACGTCAGCACGCAACCGACTCTTTCTTCGGAACCAACACGATGCTCCGCATCACCCTACGGTTCCCCTCGGGAAGATGGTAGCACTTTTTTTGTTTCGTTGACTACAGTACCTTTGATCCTAATCACTGCGGTGTTGCATTCCGGTATGAAACCTCAGCTGCTGAGTGTAGCTAGTTTGTTTGTTTGTGCTAATTGCTGATGACGCCCATCCATAGGCTTCTGGGGGCACATGGTCAGTTTACATCGGGTTAAGGTTTTCCAGAAACGACCTGACGCTCGGCCCTGCAGGTTTACTTGTTTCACCATGAGTCAGTGCGCAGCGAAAGACTAGAACACACACAAACGTATGGCGTAAACGCAAAGGGACATAGCTTCACTCACCGCCCTTGGCTCGTTGAATGGTGCGTTTACACATGCGAATTCGCGGGCGCATCAGCACAGGCCGAAAGTGGATTTCGTAGCCGGGAGGCGAAATTTATAAAGTTCCTAGATAAGGGCTTCATACAAGTAGCGAGCATTCTTTGATGCGCCGACTGCGTGACGGTGCAGGTTTTAGAAAGCGAATGGCGGTGCAAAGTGGAAGACTGAGCTGAATGACGTCATTTTGTTCCAGCGGAATGTACCTTCGTCATTTGTATTTATTGTCGTCGCTGCCTGAAAAAGTAGTCATCCAGAGGCTTTAGCGAAATCGACTCGTCGCTGGGGGAAAATTTGAATATGGGTCCGTGACTGATCCAGATTTCCCGCCAGCCACGAGTCCATATTCAATTCGGTTCCAAAATCCACTTTCTGCCAGCGCGGATCCGCCCGCGAAATCCGAAAGCCTAAATGCGCCATTAGGCGGTCATGGATGTACAGATATACACAAACAAAAAAACGAGAAACGCCATGACGCAGCGCTTTTGCGCTCTTATTGGTTCCCTAGACAGCGACACGAGGAGGAGAGGGCACGGAGGGGACGGTGTGCCCCCCTCCTCACGCGTACCCTTCTCCTCTCTAATCGAACTCCCCCGTGCTCCTCGCCTCCTTTCCCCTTCTCCTCCTTTTCCTCCTCCTCCATCCTCATCATCGCCCGCCATCCGCCCCCGCCCCCCTCACGCCCGCGTGGTGCATTACGAAAAACGTCCCATAATGCAACGCGCGCATACGCGGTGCATTATGGGACGTTCCCATAAAGCACGCGCGCACTGACGCCGACGCGTTATGCCATGCTGCGTTATGGGTTACGCCTACGGCGATGGAAACGCCGACGCGTTACGGTTACGCCGACGGCGACGCCGACGCCGCTCAAGCCGGAAACTGGCGCTCAAGAGCTGCTCTCTAAAATCACCTTTGGCGCACTGCCAACTTCGTCTATCGGTCTTTGGAACATGTTCTGGGCAGACGTTCCGGATCTTCTCTGTGAAATATCAGACGCCGCGTTTGCGTCCGCAGACAGCTGACTCGACGGTTCGTGCCTGAGCGATAAGCGCTGCGAAAGTGCATACAGATGCAGGGAATTGTATGCGTCGTTCCACCCCAAGGCAGAACGCAGCCGAGACGCTGAGGAAAATCAAGCGGCGCCAAAATATGAACGTCCCGGCGCTCGTCCTTTTTCAGTGCGTATATTATTATCACTGGCTGACCCAATCAAGCGCGGGACAAACACCGTGACCTAATCCTTGAACCTTTACATATTACCCGTGCTCATCGCATTGGCCATTACGCCCCCAACAACGCCCTATAATTGTTAAGTTTTGATTAGGTAAAGTCCGACAGCAGGTTTTCTCCTTCCGGTTTTCATCACGAGGAACGAACATCCCGATAGCAGAAGACTTCTCGCAAAGTACACGGACCGCACGAAGCAAACTGATCGAATATGGAAAGGCACAAGCAGCTCCCTTTAAGATTTCTTTCAACGAGCTTCCATTGAATGGACCATGTTACACGTACGGTCGATCTAACGATTACGTCTTCGAACGTCCGGGATTGCGACCACCTAGTAAAAGTTTAGCACAACTTGCTACTGTAATCACGGAACCGTCAGCATGTAGCGATGCGAGCGAGGCCAATACGTTGTATTTTTGGCACACCAGTACCAGAAGCATAATACCAAAGCGTGACGACTTAAATAAATTAATCGATTAAACGTTGAAGCTATCGCACTAACTGAGACCTGGCTCACGTCAGAAATAACTGATAGTGAAATTTTCTGGGACTCGAGTCATAAATCTTCGTTTGTTACATTTCGCAGTGATCGGGTTTCAGGGAGAGGCAGTGGTGTCCTCCTTCTTGTAAAAATAATCTTCACCCTCGAAAAGAGAACGTTTTATCAGATCACTGTGCGACGTGAAAACGACGCACAGTGCGTCAATATTGAAATTTATTGAAATTGGTTTTAAAGCGAACATTTTAACTACTCAGATATTGAATGGGGCGAAGATCTACCGTCGGCAACGGCATCTCAAAATGAATCTCAACTTCTTTTTTTTGGACATGTGACTAACATTTAACCTAGAGCAACTCGAAACGCAGCCAACAAGGGTAGCTGAATCGTCACCTTCAATTCTAGATTCAATTCTCCCGTCGAACACCAAAATAATAAACAATGTAAACATCCTTACTGGCCTGAGCGATCACAAGATGCCTACACTGCTCTTTGAGCATTAAAAACAACACAGCCGTCAAATCCAATCGGAAAATAAGAATATACGGAAGAGAAAATTCTGATCTCATCAACCTTGGCTTCCCACTAATACAGTTTCGGGAGAGCGAGTCAGCCCCCTGGTACACCCGAGAGCTCAGGACGCTTTGTAACCGGAAAACAATATTGTGTAGACGAGCTCGATGTCGAAACACCGATAGGTCTTGGTCCTGTCTCTCAAATACTTTCAAAACGTACAAGTGGACTGTCGTGAAAGCTAAAGCAAAACTTCACCAGAGCGATCTTGCCGCTATTCTCAAAAGTAACCCTCAGAAATTTTGGCAAATATTAAATCCCCACTACCGTAAACCGTTTCTTCTTTTTTTTGGTAAATGACAACGGAATTGATCTCGCTGGTGATGACGCTGTTGAAAAGTTTTGTGGTGCATTCGCCGCTGCGTTTAACAGTAGCGTCATCACACCAATTCCGGATACTGTAACCAAGTCATCTCCACAAATTTATTCCATTACTTTCGCGGAAGACGGCATCAGACGTTGATAGATCTTATCATCACCAAGGGATGCCGACTCAAACAGTAAAATGCTAGAAATTACGAAACCGCTGTCAACTGTTTTGGTAACCTTTTTGTTCCAACAGTTTTTAGATACTGGCGCTATTTCTGACGACTGGAGGGAAGGTAAGGTCGTTCCGGTTCACAAAGGTGGGAATGTATACTCCCCTCTAAATTAGCGACCCATATCATTAACTTCTGTTTGTTGTAAACTCATGGAATATGTACTAATTCCCAAGTTATTCAATTTCTAGAACAAAATAATTTCTTTCTTCTTAACCAACATGGCTTCAGAAAACATCGTTCCGGCGAAACACAGCTTTCCGCTTTTAGCCATGTCAATCATAACTTCCCTAGAAACCGCTCCTCAGGTTGATGCCATCTTTCTCGATTTTGACGAAGCTTTCTATTGTGTTGCTCGTAAATTCTACTAATAAAACTGTATCCACACTTTCTCTTAATTCTTCCGTTCTAACATGAATTGAAAATTTCCTCCTTTATCGAACCCAGCATGTGCACGTCAGCAACTGCCTTTCCCGAAGCGCCCCTGTAACCTTTGGCATACCGCGAGGAGCTGTTCTTGGACCCTTGCTTTTTTATGTACAGTAATGATCTCCCCATTTCGCTATCCTCCATGGTCCGCCTGTTTGCCGATGACCTTATCCAAGAAGAAATCCCAGCAGCCATAATTCAAGCGTTGCAGGTGGCCACACGTGCCACCTTCATCACAAAATGGCTCCCGAAGTCAAGCCTTTCCTTTTTAAACCTTCAAGCGACACGTACAAGGCCGCAGAGGAGGTACTCCAGATGAAAAAGCCCGAAGACAAGACCAACTTCAGCAGGGTGTCGGCCAAGTTGCGAAGGCACGCAAAGGTGCTGGTCAGGAATCGACGGAAGCTCATGTGCAAAAATGCCAACGCACACTCGTCCATGACTAAGATGTGAACCGTCCTTGACAATGACTTTGAAAACTCTTACAAGACAGACCCTGCAGGTCTTAGCACGGGCGGCCAAGGAAACGCCAGAACCAGCAGTGGAAAGACTGTGCGCCCTGTACGCGTCTGCAGGAGCATCACGATCGCCGGCGACACCAAACACAGTGTCGGGGCCTCTGGATACTTATTTCACAGTCCAGGAACTTCAAAGTGCACTTCGAAAATGTCTAAAAAAGAGCGCAGCCAGACTGGACGGAGTCCCCTACCAGGCACTCACGCACCTCACCGAAGAGGCCAAAGATGCCCTTGTCAAACGGTTCAAAGCTATATATAACTCCGGGGACATCCCCGACGGGTGGAAAGCAGCTATGACGATTCCTCTGCTCAAGGCAGGGAATTACCGCCAGTAAACGCGGAATCATAACGTAAAGTTGCACTAAAACCTCGTGCATAAGCTATAGATAGTTATTCGAGAGGATGGTCAATGCGCGGATATGCTGGTACCTGGAAGAACATCACTGTCTCCTGAACTGCATGACGGCTTTTAAGAGATGGCTGGCAGCCAAAGACAGTATCCTGGACCTGAAGAGTGATATGAAGACCACAAGAACAGGCGCATGAACACGACTGTGCTGTTTCTGAACGTGGAACGAGCTTACGACAGCGTGCCGCTCCAAAGGATCCTCAGGAGAATGACCGATATTGGGCTGACTGGTAAAATTGAAACGTTCCTCGCAAATGTTTTGACCGGGCGAAAAATTCAGATCAAATCCGAAGGTACAGTGTCCTCGCCGATTGTGCTGCATAGATGGTTGCCACAAGGAAGCGTGTTGAGCCAGGTGCTTTTTAACGTCGTGATTGGTAGGCTATGAAACGCCATCCCACAAACCGCACTCCCGGTACAAGCGTCGATCTATGAATACGATATGTGTCTCTGGGTTGCAGGAATATACACCGCACAGAACCACCGGAGCATACACGACGCCACGAAAGCGGTGGACGGCTTTTGGCCGAAACGGGGCTGTCCCTCCAAAGAGCAAGACCCTCTGGATGCCTGTACGGGGAATGGAAGAAGGTTTCAGCCACCGGGCACCATGTGTGGTGTGCAAAACATCACGAAGGTTACCAAGCAGAGGTTCCTGCTAACTGTCCTTACAAAGAGGTTGAGATGGGCACAAGCCGAAAAAACGACATCTGAAACTTGCAAGCCTGCCATGAATGCTGTTTGCCGTATGACGGGGACCGCATGGGGATGCGCAAAGCGGACCATTACAGCTGCCCGCACGGCGCTTGTCACGTCAAGGGTAATGAACAGACTTCCTACATGGCCCCATCCGGGACGGACCTGGAGAGTCTGGAAAAGCAACATCGGCATGGACTACGAACAGCACTGGGGATGCCCAATGCTGCCAGAAACGAGGCGGTCCTTGAGGAGGCGGGGGCAGACTCCCTTGCAAGACAAGCCAGAGGAAGGGGAGTTAACCAGCTGGCGTGACTATATATGACCCATTCGACCAGAATGGATCCTACATTGAGCCCAGGCCCGGACAAGCTCCGTATTGAGCGAGGCGGTACATGAGTTCTTCAGCGCCACGTACACACTACCGACGAGGTCGGACGAAGCAAGGATGGCTCCCTGGGACGTGATGAAGGTGTCCAGCGACGCGCGGATCAAGTAGCTGCGTTCCAAAAAGATAGGCCAGGCATCGTCATCAAAGAAGCGGGGGAAGCACACTTGGAAGAACACCATGGAAGAACACTACGCATATACACGAATGGGTCCGTAAACAAATAAAGAACCTCCAGCGCGGCGGCCTACGACACACCAGAGGAGGGCTGGGAGTTGGGCGGAAGACATCAAGCGCTTACATCCATCACGATACCCGAACTAGTGGTCATCGATAAAGCGCTGCAAACGGCCACCCTGCTGCCACCACAGGGGATGGTGGTACTCACGGGGTCCAGATGCGGCCTCCAGAAAATTGCTAACGCAGAGTGCGGTGACCCAGCAATAAGCGCCGCGAGAAAGACACTCGCGTCGTTGGAAGCGCGCGGATCAACAGTGTGTCTCCACTCTCCAGGGAATTCCATGGCATGTGGGGATCAAAAGGAACGGACAGGCAGATAAGCTGTCCGCAGTTGCTGATCTGGAAACCCCGACTGTCCTTCACCGGCCAATCCACAGCAGGTGGCACTCGACGACTGGTGATATCTTCTAGATGAAAGGAATGAGTCGGCGCTACCAAAATGCACTGTCTGGATTGTCTGGGGCCGCGGTGACCCTTGAGCGACGCTTTGCACAACAAGCACAGCCAACACAAATGCCCTTCTCGCCAAGATGGGAAAACGGCCGATGCCTGAATGCTTGCAGTGCGATCGAGGAAGAGACGCTGCACCGCGTTCTCCACGTCTGCCCGGTATACGAAAAACAATAAAAGTACTATATGAACATATCGACAAGGAAAATCCGGGAGCAACAGTCAATACCCGCTTCCCAGACGGACCTCGACGGAAGCGCCGGAACGTTTTGAAGGCGGTATGTGCTTCCTACGAGACAGACGCTTGATCGACCGCCTGTAATTAAATCCAAAACAAATAGTGCTTTTTGTGCGTTTTTATAAGCTTTTTTATTAAGCGCCGTTCACATATATGCAACCGAGTAAGACCGAGAGAGATCAGACCGGTTTTTAAGCCTCTTGCGACGTCCTAGGACCAGCCCCGCTGCAGCGCATCCGGTCCTAAGAGGTCGCAAGATGCTTAAAAACCGGTCTGGTCTCTCTCGTCGTGCTCGGTTGCAAGAGTGTGAACGGACCTTTAGAGTTCGTTATCTGCCCAAGCCAGCTAAATGGGGCTAGGCTAACCTAAGTGACGTAAAACCTAAACGGCGCACCAGCACCATCGTGCGTGTCCAAGAGGGATACTATTTATGCACTGCATTTTTCTCGACACTTTTAGCTGTAGCTAACCTGCTCAAAATTTACGATCTGGTGAAGTTACGTTGTCTTTCCTTTTCGGCGCGTTTTCAGCGAGGTGAGATAATTTCACATTGCCCAGAATGAATTAAGACGGGCACATTCGTGTTTTGAAATATCGATGTACATGTAATAAAGATAAAGAAAGAATACATCAATTTCGAAATAGATGGAATTAAAGTACACATAGAAAGGCTTGGCACCGATACTGGGGGAATATCCCGGTTTCCTGGCTGTCGTATGATTCGAAAATAACCCTGCATGAAGGACGGCGAAATTATGGCGTTGCCGTCTTCGACATTCGCGTACGTCTAGCGGCTTGGTTTCAGCGCACCTGTCAAGACATCCCTTTAGGGAGATGTCGGAATCAGAAATATGCTCATTAAGCGACATTTCACATGTCGGTGCTCTATTTTTTTCTCTTCCTCTTTCTTAGCATACTTTCGTTTTGTACTTTTTTCCACGCTGTTCGAGTGAGGTTTATATAAATACCCAAGTTCAACGCGCGTCAGTATAATGGGTTCCTCTGATAGATACATTGTATAAACTCGATGTAATGAGCTTCTTTATGTACCTTCCATCACGTATTAATCTATGACGTATTTTTTCTATCGTGCACCTCTGTTTCGCGTTGTTTCTGGTTGTATCGTATCATGCTCTGTTGTATCATTGGCTGCAAATTTCATTGTGGAAAGGACTTCTTATCCTTTGTATCAGTTGTCTCTAGGGTGTCAGTTGATGACGTATTATTGAGTCACTAGACCTTTTATCACGTCAAATAAACACTTCGGTGAAGTCATGTGGTGAAACCGCACGTGCGTGTAATTGCCTGTGTATTCACGTAACTCACGTAAAAAAAAAAAACATTTGAAGGGCATTTGGCATTTTTTATATAATTAGCTTCGAATAATTAAAACAGCAAAATAATTTGCCTGTTTTAACTCGAAGAAATTTTAGAAACATTATTTGGTACTTTTACAGCCAAAAATGTTTTGACTGCACAGTCCCGTAAGAAAAAACAAAACAAAAAAACCTAGAGCACCAGGATAGATTCCGACGTCAGAGAATCCTAAAGTTGCCGGCAATATCGCTCTCGTGACTACGCGTTCAATGTTTCTTCCACTCGACGCGTTGCGGTCTTTTAATAGTAACAAGAATTACCTTCAAGTGATTTCATTGTTTTTTAACAATGAAGATGTGTGTTACAGACTATTTTTGTTTTTTCTGAAATAGTTTGAGTTCTGTGTTCTCTTTTCACGTGGATGGAAAAAAATGAAGAAGCTCAGGGACACTTCATCTTAATCTGGAGTGTTAGTTAAAAAAAAAAACATATATTATAATCCCCAGATATTTTTTTTTCTTGATACGCGACTGTTTGGGTCGCGTTTCTATAAATATTTGAGCATACGTATGTCGCTTGTGCGCTCAAAATGTGCTATATATTCGCAGTGAGGCTGATACAGAAATATAATTCTATTATCAATCCTCCCTATGTTATATATGGTTTGCGCCTGACTTCATCGTACAATGATTATGATCATGCCTAATAGTTCTTGACGAAAAAAAAAATTCGGCGGTGCAAATTGTGTGTTCCGCGAAAGGGCGGAAAATAAAAATCAAGATGATTTAAATCGAGATTTTGAGCCATGGTTTAAGCCATAACTTAAATCAACTCTGTGCCTAAAATAACCCTGGAAATATTTTTATTGACCATTAATCTGTAATTTGATTCTTTCTTTATATGTGCATATGCTTATATTTAAATCAAATATTCCGCAAGGAGGAAATATTTCTATCAGGCTGAGCAGGAGCAAAAAGCAGTGCATCTTCCTAACAATCAGATCGTTGGGCTTTCTTTCGTACTTCCATTGCGTTCGTCAGTTACCTAAACCAAAACGTAAAAAAAAAGAAGCACGAAACCTAGAAAAGCAAGGTATTGCAAGCAAATCACAACAATAAAAAGAAAGCAGGTAGAGCTTTCTAACTAAAACGCAAGTTCATTTTGTTCTAGTAAGGCGAGCTTACATTAAAAATGTTGTTAATTAAACTACTCCAAATGTACAGTACTTATTTTTTCCGCGTTATTATCAGTGATTGACCGGATGGTCAATGAATCTACCATGTTTGAAAATACGGATTTCTTTTTTCGAGCTGCAGTGATTTTAATCGCGTTCATGAAATATAGATCAAAATAAATATTATTGAAATCCAGTAAATATCATTTATATCGCATAAATCTAATCTTAAATAAATGATTTTGATTCATCTAATATTTAACAAGAAATTAAAATTTATTTTTCCCCTGGTCTGCTATGTCAAGCCAATATAATATGTTTTCTGTTGTCGCGTCAATGCAAGCCATGAATTTATGCGTGAATCCAAAAGATAAGCGTGACACGCATATGTGTGCAAAAACCTCGCGTCGTGCCGCCGAGCGGGGTAACCATAGCAACAATCCCTCCGTGCGGGAACTATAGGGGCCGCTTCGAAAAACGCGCGTAGCGCCACTAGCGGAGGAGCTGGCGTTCGACGGTGATGAGACGCGTTCAGCTGCCAGCGGCGCCTTTTTGCGTGCAAAGCTGTGGCAGCGGAAGCTTTCACGGACGGACCTTTGGTTCTTTGAGCCGACACATTGAGGGTAACGTTGCATGAGAGCTGGGGAAGACCTATAGAAAGTCATCTAGCTGTTCTTCGCTTTTTATATATCCCAGGAAATAAATTTAACATCTTCTATCAATCACACCGCACGCTGTCTTCCGACGAGAAACATTCCCGGCTTCTACAAAGTGCAACCACTGCATCTTTTCACAAAATCGACGAGGTAATGATATCCTGAATTTAATCTACCATGAATCCATTGAGTTCAGGGTAGAGAAAAAAATCAAGATGATTTATATCGTGATCTAAGCCACACCAATCTCCCTACCATGATTTCCCGCAAGAATAACTCTTTCACAAAAATCCTTTTCCCGCAAAACTAATATCAGAAATACGTTTTCATTATGGTTTGTCTGTGATTTGATGATGTTCATGTAATTTTATTTTGCTTTAAATAAAAACAAAACATCAAGCAAACAAAAATGTAGACCAGGCTTAACACGAGCAAAATGTGGTGCTCTCCTGCGCTAATCGGAAAGGTGAGCTTTGTTTCTATCTTCCACTTCTTTCGTCAATTACGTGGCATCTATATGCAAGCATACAAGAACGCGAAGTAAACAAACAAACAACTTGTATGCGTGCGGGCACACACAAACAGACCGGCAAAGAGAGTGGCTGAGTGTGACAAGCACAGACATATCTAATTGTACATGCAAGGTTGATCTAAAGGCCCGTTCACACTTTTGCGACCGAGTAAGACCGAGAGAGACCGGACCAGTTTTAAGCCTCTTGCGACTTCTTAGGACCAGCTCCGCTGCAGTGCATCCGGTCCTAAGACGACCCAAGAGGCTTAAAAACCTGTCTGGTCTCTCTCGGTCGTACTCGGCTGCAGAGTAGTGAACGGGCCTCTACATCGGTCAGTGCATAGACCCTTTGTTTGTTTAGAAACATGAACTGCCTCCTGCGTCCGAAGCGACTCCTGGTCGCTCCGTCTTTGCAAGCCTCCCGACTTTGCTTTTGTCACCAGGGTTAGAAAGTATAAATGCTACAGGTACATCAAAGTTGGATATTTAACGAGGGCCTCCGGCTGTACATTATTACATCTTGGAGGAGGCAAGGTGGTTTACAAGAATATTTAAAGGAATTTAACTGATCTCGCGCTCCTTCGTTCTCTTGGCGTTCACCTGAAAAATTGGTTGTTAAAGGTTTCATTGACATTTCGAGCAGCGGTGTTAGGGTGGGCTTTATTCATTCTTTTTATGAACCGGAAGTTCTCTGGGGCGTCAGAAGACTGCAACACTGCCTGGTGGCGTTTGCCATGAAAAAGGTATATATATGTTTTGTCGTACACGATCGAGCTTGCCCACTTTTTTATGAGATTATGCCCCGCCTTGCGCACTTTAATACAAAAAAAGCCACCGCCATAAACAACTCGCGAACTGTGCCCGAGCTCACAAACCATTATTCAACGTCTTTGTTTTTTTTTTTTTACTTTTGGTGTAGTGGAGATACCTTTATTCATTTGTTTCGTACCGGCCTCAGAAGCAATGGGCAAAAGTGGCACCCTGTGCACAACTAATAAAAAAAATAAAAAAAAGATTGGCGGGAACGATGGATTTGTTTCCTCGGTGTTTTCATATAAACTTCGGAGGTCTTAAGTATTACAGCACATAAAAAATAACCAAACAAATAAACCTGCTTTTGTTGTAGTATAATGTCGTTTATATAAAGAAAAAAGTTTTGACGTAAAGTGCACTTTACGATGTAGCTAAATTTACAGTGAATTTTTCTTTTCCACTTTTTTCAGGGATTGTGCGGATTGAAAAATTAATTTTCCGTGCTTGAAAAGACTAGTGGAAAACAAATGTCTTTTCTTGTTTGAGGTAAGCCGCACCGAACAGTGGCAGACATGATCGGGAGACCAAATTTCTTGCATAGTACGGCGCGGGTTCATCGTTATCGCTGCCCCACAAAACAACGAGGAGTTGAAAATTTTTGAAACTTTGTCCCCACAACACACGACGCATTACTAATTGGAGCACGTACGTAACGACGCAGCAGTTCATACTGTCAACCCAGCGCAACCGCAACGCTCCGACTTCAATTCGTACCAATCTACGCGACGTGGTTTCGTTTCGCAGGTATTCTCACAGCCTATTTTCGGTAACGGCCGCGGGGTGGCGCGCCGGTCGCGTCGCACGAAGTGTATAGTTAAGTCGCTCGGCGAACGATGTCACGCGATATTTGATATCCTTTCATGCAATACGCTTCAATACCTGTCTGAGAATGTGCGTTCAGTTCCTAAAGCGCTATTCGCACGGTGGAGAAATCCGCACACGCATGTGCGTGACGTCGACAGCAGACGTAATTTCTTCGTCTGCTTTGTGGTCCACTCGCACGACGTGTCGGGGTGCAAGATGTCAGCGTTTTTGCTCTCCAATTTACCGGTTTCTACACTCGACACCACCGCAGACGAATTGAGCGAGCTCTACATTTGACACCAAATAGTTGAACGACAAAATGTTACCGAAGACAAACTGATCCGCCACCAAACCAGGATCGTCTGTACCGCCCGAGCATCGCTCACTCCCTCACCTCCACTGCGTATAGATGATGTCGCAGCGCCGTGTAGCAAAAAACCTGACGTTTTTGTGGCGTAATGCGCGCGGCGATGACAAATCCCTGACATTTCTCCCTCGCGCGAATAATACCCCTTTAGTGGATCTTCTTCCCAAACGGCACGTGCCCACCTTTATAATCACACGATGCGAGGCGAGGCCAATTCAATAACGGCTCTCTCGACATACACTTTGTCCGTCTCTACAATACGGGAAAAGACAGACCCGCAATTCAGGTGCCCCCCAGGCCTCGGCGCAGGTGCTGCCCCGCGGCGGACGGATGGCAGACAGAGTCGACGCACTTCCGGCCCTCCGCTGCCGCTCGCGCGTGACGCGAGGAGGAGACGCCGCAGTGCCCGAAGACGATGTCAATAACTCGTCCGTCTCCTACGTGACGCCGCTGCAAATGTCGGGGCCGTCGCGGGGGCTTTGCAGGATTCACGCCCAGCTCCCTACAGACCGCCTCACCCCCGTAAGCTGACAGCGCGGTGAACGCTATACGGCGCTCGCAGGACCAATCGTCCGCCTCCTCATCATCACCTGTCGCCGCTCTCTGCGCGGGGGTACGTGGGCGGGAGTGTGATCACGTGGAAGAAGGATAAACCTACGGCTAACGACCTAACGTACAACTGGTCCAAAAGAGCTTGTAGCTTTCACGGCGCTGTCAGCTTGGAAGGTGAAGCGGGCTGTATGTTCCGTTTCACTTGAGGATGGACCACGCGGGACGCTAAGAAGCACCAGAGCCAGCCCTATGGCGCGTGGGTGTCACGTGACCTTGGAAAGGGCGCGGGGACTCGCAGGACGCGTGATCACGTGATACGTTCGACGGCCCCGGATTGGCTGGGTTTTCGCTCGCAGCATGGGCTGCAGTCAATCGTGAGGTGAAAAGGAGTTTAGAAGGGACACGATCGGCAATGATGGCCCCGGGGACTCGGATGGAGTGGTGGGCTCTTCTCCCTCGTCCTAATGTTCCTCGGAGTGAAATAAAATACAAAATCAGAACAAAACGAGACGCGTCCGTCTTTTCCAGGCGCGCGCGCGCGGAGAGCACAGATAGGCAGGAAGGCCCGCTTTGAGACGCACTTTTTGAAGTTTGGGCAAACGTCCGTCCGGTACGTGCTCCTGGCTTCCGTTCGAGTGGCGACTAAGTAAAGCGCTTCTTCCTCTCCGGGGACGTTTTGCGAGCGGCCTTTTACGAGGCTCTCTTTCGAGGTGCCCTCTTGCTCGGGGCCTCTTTGCTCGGGACGCTGCCGTCTGTCCTGCCGTGACGTGCTTCGATGGCAGTGACCTTCTTCTCCGACGAAGGTTCGTACGTTTCGTAGCGACTGCCAGTGGTCGTCCGTAAGAGATAAAAACTCAATTATCTTATCGGTACACTTTAAATAAACATTAAATACAACTTCACTTTAAATAAACATTGAATACAACTTCCCATATATTACCCCAGTGAGAAATCCTATATGTACAAGAAATTTCTTGGTCCAATAAAGGCATATGATGAAATAAGATCATATAAGGGCATACAAGTACCTTTCAGAACATATATAGTTATATCAGCTGTTATAAGAAAGTGATAAAAAGTTTCTTATAGCTTATTATATAATCTCATATTGTTTTTGTATGTTCTAATAAGGGTCTTGTAGGCTTTTATGTTACCTTATTTGATCATATGAGTTTATTGGACCAGGAAATTTCTTATACATATAAGATATTTCACTACGGTATGAAAAACGCGTGATTTAATTCCGACAAGGGTCGCGAAGGTAGCCTGGCTTTCATAAAATGTTTGAGCGTCTGAATTATGTTAAGTTTTTCTTTCGAAAATCAAAACACAAAAGAAGAATTTACGAATAGTTTTTTTTTCTCCATCATTTGACGAGTGATTATACAATACTGGACACACTGCTTGAATACAAATGCCCGGGAGGCGACAGGTTTTCTGTCCAGAAGCAAGCAAAGAGATGCGCTAGCCGACGGACCAATAACCTGGAGACTTTGGAGGCTTTGTGTTCTGGAAGATATCGAGTATTCAGAATGCTTTTTGTCCTCCACCAAATACGACTAATCATTAGCAATATGGGACATACCGCCTGAACAGAAGTGCTTTTTACGCGCTAGGTTTTCGTTGCGGAAGCTAGCGCCATCTCAAGGTTCGGTGTGTTTCTGATAGTTCCGTCTCTCGCAAGCGAGGAATGCGTCCAGTATTGATACTGCAGTATTCTTTTCGTACGTGACGACCCCGTCCAGTAATTGATGCAGAGTGTTCTCCGGAAGCAGAAACTTCGAGATAGCACGCGCTTTCATGTTGTATATATCTTAATCCAAAGCACTTCTTGAAGCTGCGGATATGCTATCGATTCGAGGGAATTTGCCAGCATTTGGAAGTCATGGTTCCAGACTTTTTGCTATGAAAACAGCTCGCGTGACACAAACACACGAGCGACCACGAGAGGGTTTCGAGCAAGGGGATCGTGCAAGCGCTCGTGGTGAGTGCTCGGATTCACTAAGAAAACCTCTCGAACCACCCACTTTTTCAAAAATAGTGGATATCGCAGTGTCCATATTTATTTTACTAATTTTCATACTTCAACTGTGGCGTAACGGCAGTTTCCATCTGCGTTTATTGTTAGAAGACGTCCCCAACGGTGCTATTTAACCCTTTGGGTTAATTACATTGCTTGTCTCCCGCCGCGACGTCCGTCTTCCACACATAACCGCGTCAGTAGGAGGATACCGTCGAGAAACATTCACCGTGAGGTGAAAACTCTAACTTAAATGTCAGTAAAGAAAGATACGCTTGATGTTGGGAATGGAAGCCTGACAAAGGCAGAGCTGGAAAATTGGAGAAATTCAGGATGGTGATGTTTTCAAGGGTTTAATTGGTAGAATTTAATTTTTGCAAACTAGGAACATTCAATTAATTATACAAAGTTTGGGATTACGGTACCATTGACGAGCGAAGAAGCGCTAAGTCGATACCGAATACGCACTATCTCGTAGGCGTATTTTTGCTTAAGCAAGGCTTCACCTTATCTCTTTCTGGCCGGAACAGGCCAATCAGTTCGAACCTGGCTAGTGCCACATGGTGCACTTGCACCAGGCACGTAGCCAGGATTTTGTTTCGGGGGGGGGGGGACGCCCATGACAAAATGCTGCATGAGGTGGGGGAGAGGAGGCTCCAGCAAAATGGACAATTTCGGGGGCGGGGGGGGCCTGGCTACGTGCCTGACTCGCACCCAACAACACCAGACCCTTGAGTCCTCAACGAACAACGCGGAATTCCTCGTAGATTCGGCGCGCGCATTGCTCATCCCAACTATGGCGGCAAGCCGGGAATGTGCACGAATCAAATGGTTCGAGCTTCGAACAACCAAAACGACAACGCCGCAACAACAACAAAAAAAAATTAAGAAAACATTACACGTCTGCGCTGTATGCGCGGAACTATACAATAAAATTAAATGTCTAAAAAAATCATCGTCAACTTTACAGTGTTTTTTTTTTATTAACCTTTAGATCAGGGGTGCACAACTCAATAATGACGCGGGCCAAAAATTGTTTATTGGAAACTGCGCGGGCCGCACCTAGTGTGACACGTTACACCTTTTTGCTGCAGACAGATTTTCAATATCCGGCATCATCGCACTGGTGGCCGTCTTCAGCACATCTCGCAGTCTCATGTCCGTCATAGAAGATCGAAGACGGTTCTTGTTGAGGGTCATCAGTGAGAACGTCTGCTCTCAGACATACGTGCTCCCAAAAAGTGATGCAAGCTTCAATGCGTGCTCCACAAGGTTTCCGTACTTGCTCCTGTCAAGGCTTCTGTAGAAGTCAAGCAGCTGAGACTCACGATGCATACTCTTCAGTTCTGGCGAGCACTGGAGGTCGATGAGTTCTAGCTGCAGCGTCGGACCTGTGTCTTCCGGTGCGACAGAAAACGGATCGCGGAACAAATCGTAGTTACTCTTCTCACTTTCGAATGCCTTGAATCTTTGCTGGAACTCGGAGAGCAGGTACTCAACCTGTGGAGCGTACGTCGCAGCTACCGTCTTCCGATTTTCGCCGGTGGGAACGAACTTCTGGTAGGTTGTAAAGTGAACTATGTTACCACCCCAAGCTGCAATTTGAAGAGGTGCAGCTTTCCTTGAACGCAAAGATCGCGCTCACCATGTCCGAAATGAGATGGTCATTTTCTTGGAGAGCTATGTTAAGCATGTTCAGATGGCTTGAAATATCGGTGAGGAATGCCAGATCCCACGACCATTGTTCTTCCTCCAGCTCTGGTATGTGTTTCCCTTCCTCATGCAAGAAAGCGATGATGTCGGCCTTCAGCGCGACGAAGCGACTCAGAACATTCCCACGGCTAGCCAGCGAACTTCAGTGTGATACGGGATGTCCATGTGCTCACTCTCCATTTCTTTCAGGTAACTCTTTGCAATTTCCTGTGCTTCAATCCCCGAGCACGTATAAAGTTGACAACTGAAGTCACGACCTTCATCACATGGTCAAACTTCATCCCTTTGGCACAGAGTGCTTCCTGGTGAAGCACACTGTGATATTGCTTCAGTTCTACACCACTGAACGCTTGAAGTAAGGCAACGGCTCCGTTTCTCTTTCCCATCATGGCTGGGGCTCCATCGGTGCAGACACCTGCGAGTTTTTCCCATGATAGCTTGAGCTTCTCGATGACGTCTTTGACCTCCTTGCTGATCTCTTCTCCCGTAGTCCGTCCGTGCATTGAGCAAAGCTCTGCCAGCTCCTGAGTCACTTCGAAGTTCTCGTTCACACCACGGATGAAAACAAGCAGCTGTGCTGTATCTTTGATGCCTGTGCTCTCATCCAAAGCAAAAGAGTAGTAGACAAAATGACTACAACTTCTCTCCAGCTGTTTTGATAGGTCGTCGGCAATGTCATGCACACGTCGTTGTACTGCCATTCTTGATAGGCTCAAGTTTTGGAAAACCAACTTCTTGCCGGGGCACATCTCCTCAGAAGCAATCATAAGACATTCCTTGATGAAGTTGACATCATTAAACGAACGAGGGATCTGTCGAGATATCTGAAAAGACGCCCGCGTGGCAGCTTCAGATGTGTTCTTTGCTTTCGTAAAAATGCTTTGCTCAGCAAGCAGAATTCCGCTTTAAGTCCTCGGACTTCGTTTTTCTCTACGAATCCGAAACAGCGCTGAAGTCGCGGGCATGTTTGGTCTCGCAGTGGCGTCGAACGTTGTATTCTTTAGGAGCCGCGAGAGATTTTCGTCACACAAGACATAAGCACTTTGATGCGTTCTCAATGAAAACTTACCTCCATGCCCACTCCTGGTTGAATTTCCGGCCCTCCTGGTCGATTTTTCTCTTCTTTGGAAGTGCACTCGTATTCCAAGCGTGACACGACTAGCTTTTCTCTATCTGCAACAAGCTGTCACTGATCATGTCCCAAGAGGAGGGGAGAGGGCTGTAGCCTCTGTGGAGAGAGGGAGGAGGAAACGGGATGAAGAAGAACTGGAACAAGGATAGGGGAGGGAGGCTGTTAGGGGTCATAACAACGCACTGGATGGCTGTACAGGCTTTTGTATTGTTGTTTTCTGTGGGTCTAGTGTAGAGGGAATATTTGAACTGAGGACGCAGAGTTTGCCCCCGGAAAAGAGGACTCTGAGAAAAGTAGGTCAACAGGTTCGAATAGCTTTCTGCCAAGTCAACAGCCGCAGTGCATTGAATGACACGGTGAGCGGTTTGTGCGCTCAGCTGGGCCGCGGGCCACACAGAAAGTGCCCGCGGGCCGTATGTTGTGCACCCCTGCTTTAGATACTTATAATCACTGACAAAATTCGAGTGCGCGAGCACAGCCAATGCACGCTGAAACGACACAAGCGTGTGCTGGATGCTGGACATCCAAGGAAACGCGCCCTGCTGACTCTTGCATGTGTCGTACTTTATTTATTTTAACTATCTGAATGAGAAACGACAAACCTTCAACTTTCAAGAAGAGACTTACAATTGAAAAGCCAGTGACTGTGCAGTCAAAAGAATCACTCAATTATCCCCCGATTGTGCAACAAACAACATTCCTGTACACGAGACTAAGTGGCCTGGCACGGAGGAAAAAGCAGCTATGTGTAACTATATCATTGCTGTTACTCCTAAATCTCGTCTGCGAGACGTCAAGATACCAGAAGATCGCAACTGCGAAAAACCAATTACACGTTCTTCAGCCCCTACCGACATGGCAACGAGCAGTTGAAACTCGAAACTCTCCACTCCCTCAGTCAAGAACAGTTGTTACTAGCTGTGGCAAAAAGACGCGAACAGTACTACAATGTCGCGCGCAAATAGACACCCCCGAACAAAGAGCCAAAAGCGACAAATCAGACCCGTTGCTTTCACCTCCTACTTCGGAATGCTCTCCGTGTGTAGCCCTCATTAGGTCCCGGGACGCGCTGTCAGGCTCTCCTCTGTACTCCCTTCTAACATTACAATGGACCGAGGAAGAAGCTACGAGCCATCTCAGCCAATCCGATGCCGAGTGAATGTCACGTGCCCTTCAAGAGGTTCGCAGCAACGCGCGAAGCGCGAACTCGCGCGATACATTCACAGTGCTGGATTGATTGATTAATTGGGCTGGGACGGCCAGACAATGAACCTCAGCGGTCGTTACAAGCCAACTGAAGCCAGCCCATTGCTGCGCCAATCTCACATGGTCACCTGACGCTCACCAGTCATCAAACTGGCTGGGATGACTCGTAGCCTTTCCTGCGGTCCATCCCAAGACGACAGGGAGTATGCGAAAGTGAGAAATCCTCGGCAGGCAGCTGTATTAGCTTTCCAACTCTCGGCGACTACTAAATTTAGCCCGCGTCGAACGAACGCCGTCCTTCCAATTAGGAGAGTCTGCGTGAAATCGGGTACGCCACTCGAATAAAAACGGGGCGACGTGAGACGCGTGTAAAAGAAGGTTCCCGTCGTCGTCGGGAGGAATTTCCGGTGCAGGAGGAGGAGGCAACCACCCTTTTTCGGGCTAAAATGGACGGGCGAGCGAGCGAGGACCACCACGGCCGAGGCAGACACACGGTTGCCGAACCCCTATCTCGGTCTGGCGGGGGTGGAGGTCATCCTCATCCCGTTCACCTCTAAGCTGACAGTGCAGTGGACGGTGTATACGTGCTCCTCGCTGGACCAGTCGTCCATTTATCATTCGCTCTTTTCACCGCGTGATGACACTCCCGCCCCTTACCCACGCGCAGAGAGCGGGATCAGGCGATGAAAGGGAGGCGGTTGATTTGTCCGGAGAGCGAGTAGTTTCCCCCGCGCTCTCAGCTTAGGGGTGAACGGAGTCGTGCGTCCCGTTCGTCGATTATTTGCTTCCCGCCGAGCTCGTAAATCGGGCACGGGACAGTATCGTTCTCGTGAGGGCACAGGCGGCGGCGGCCTGCTTCGTCCGCTAGTCGAGGCACGTGACACACGGGACAGAAGGGTCTGCCTCGAGAGGAACGGACGAGACGGCGCTTTAGTCCGATCGGAATGGCCAGTGGAGGCGCCGAATTTATTCCTGGAAAGGGGTCATGGTGCCTGGCTTGACTTTTGGAAACGCAGTGCTATGCGTGAAATCCGAAGTGCATGCAAGACTAGAAATAAAACAGCGCGGAGTAGGTAGGCTGGCTTTGGGGGCACATTGCAAAACGCCAAACCAGGGAGTACAAGGAGACATGGGATGGGCGTCATTTGAGGGCAGGGAAGCTGTGAGCAAGATAGAATTTGAGGATCGGTTGAGGCAAATGGCACGAAAGGTTTTCAGCTATTTATACATGAGGAGTATAGACACAAAGTGGAGACAGCGCACTTGGATATTAAGAGGAAAGTTTTTAGGCTATAGTGGAGTTACGGAAGAGCAGTCTATCTATGCTGGAACGCAAACTACATGATGTAGAAAACTGCATCGGGCGCTGATTGGCTATTCTCTCGGGTCACGTGACATGACGTTGAAATGTAGTTTTTCCCTATGCAGTTCGAGCTATGCTCGTAAAATGATGCAGTTGGCGGTGATGTCAAAATGTCGTCACGATGCACTTTGGCCATGCAGTTAACTGAGGGGTCGAGACGAAGCCGGAGATCAATCTGCATTGTAAAAGATGGCGACCCTAACATATGCATCTCTACTGTTGGGGTCGCCAACGGATCGAGTTTTTAGAGATCACCGGGATGCCTTCGACACGAGCGATGCGAGGTTTGTGGTGGAATACCGGCTGACCAAAGGGGTGACTCGCTGACTGTGCGACCAGCTTCGCGGAAAGCTCCAACGGCGTCGCGAAGGGCCCCGTGTGCTGACGGTCGAACAAGTCCTCGCAGCTCTACGCTTCAACGCCGCTGGCAGCTTCCAGGGAACCGTCGGGAGCGACGAAAACATTGGTGTTCACCAGTGCTCTGTGAGTCGCGTACTTGTTGATGTCACCAACGCTATCATCGATTGCCTCGGATCGAAGTGGCTGTGTTTCCAGCAAACTCAAGCAGAGAAGGCGCTCACAAAAAAGGAAGTTCTTCGAGCGATGCAAGTTCAGCGGCGTGATCGATAAATATCCTAAATACTCTTACACGATTCAACACGATTGTGTTTTCATTTGAGTGGACCCCATATAAGCGATTTGGCTGAGCGAAAAGCCAAGCAACGGTAACAGGCTTAAGTTGAGCTAGTTCGTTCATACTTCAGGTAGAGAGAGATAGATATACTTTATTTTAAAGCAACTACTTCAGGTAAGGCCGAGCTGAACTACGGAGTCCGATCGAGAAAAGTAAACCCTACTTTTCGGCCCGCGTAAGAAAACTACGCATCGCAGAGCGCTCATATCTCCGCCCTAAAGTAGAGCTAGAGGTCACAACCGAGATGCCAAAGTTTCAGCCTTATCCGATAACTTAATCAAAAGTTATAAGTGATTTTCTGAAAATTTCAATGGGAAAATGACGGCCACATTTTTGCCCGTTTTCGGTTTCATGGCGCCAGTAGAGCCCCATGTGTTTGAAAACATCCGTCGGCCGCCATATTTACCATTGGAATTTCTCAGAAAATCACTTATAACTTTGCTTGACATTATCGGATCGGGCTGAAACTCTGGCATCTGGTAGTGACCTCTAGCGCCTACCTTTGGGCAGAGTTTGGGCTATTCTGCGATGCGCAGTGTTCTTACTGCGGGCCGAAAAGTTGGGTTTACTTTTCTCGATCGGACCCTGTAGAATAAACATACACATAAAGAAAAGACCACACACACCGTGGGACTAACAACTGATTTTCTTTTTCCTCCTCTTCTACTACGAACCCAACTTGAGGGAAATATTCTCTTTTCTTCTTTTTTGCTTCCTACTTCACCAAAAATTTAATCCCCGATGGAACATTTTTTTTTCTTTCTCGTGCAGCACGAGAGAAGTTGCACTAACGCAGTCATAGTCAAAAACTAAAATTTTTCGTTAGTTGGTTATACAGTAGGAGGTTTCTGCACGCTCCACGTGCTCCGAGCTGGTGTGCGCTAGCCCACTCGGCGATTCTCCGAAATTCCCTGTAGGGAAAACAAAAACGATGTAGTTTCAACTCAATCGTCACTGTTCGGCGACGTCACCGGACACGTCACGGTGCAGTTCTATTCCGATGTAGTTTTGTTGGCGATGGAGATTAGGCTCCTCCCACCGGCGACGTCACGATGCAGTTTCTCCACCGCTTTTTCCAGCATAGACAGACAGGTCTCAGTTAAGAAAGAAAGTTAAGGCCACAGAAAGAGATCGCTGGCTAGAGGGAATGCAGACAAAGACGGCTCTGGAAAGCTATAGATTAAACAAAACAGTTATTGCCAAGGAAAGCATTTATGACAATTCTAGGGGAAGCCCATTGTTGTTTGAGGCAAGGACAGGTGTTTTGCGAACCAGAACATACAGAGCAAGTACCAGGAAATGGATACAGTGTGCGCTGCTTGTGGAGAGGAGGACGAGACGGCTGAGCACTTGATACTCTACTGTAAAGGGCTTCACCCTATGCCTACCAAAGACAACATAGATTTAATAAAGTCATTGGGTTTTAGAGACAGCGAAGGAAAAGTGGATTTCAAGACAGTAGAGATTACCAAGCAAAGATTAAGTGAATGGTGGCAGAAAGCGAGAGAAAACTAGTGTATTTTCTTATTAACTGATGGCAAGGGGTTTTTATAGCCTCACTTTCTTCTCAGTGCGGAGTGAATATCAGTTTTCACATTTAAATATTCTAAGCTTAAATGGTAAAACAAAATGGCTAGGTGGCGTAAGCTACCGCCTGATCCAAAGGGCTCAGCCGGATTCATCCATCCATCCATCCGTCACAAGGCCAAAAACAGGTGAATTTTGGTACCGGGAATGCAGCAGGAATATGTGATTTCTTCTTTAAGACACAAAAAAAAAAAGAAGAAAAATCCAAGCTATTATTCAAATAGGGGCAATGCCGCAGGCTAACTGGTGAACGGTCGTACTTATAAAAGCCCGAGAAACGAGGAACAAAGAAGTCAAAGAAAAACACAACGACATCTCTGTTGTCCCTCTTTCATTTTCTTCGTTTTTCCCTCTTGTCTAGGGATTTTATTAGTATTACCCAAGCTAGAGAGTATTAGGTTTAGGAGCGCAAGACAAGCAACAAGCAGAAGTGGAAAGATTGGAGGAATTTGTCCCGCTATTCTTAACCTACAAGAAACCATGGCGGTGGTAGAGCACTGGACGAATTTCTTACTTACAGTGTCAACTAAAAATGGAGCCCATGTTTTCTAAAAGCCTAGCGCCTAACTTGTTTTGCTTCTTTTCTTTTTTCTTGTGCAGTCCTCTGCTATTAGTCCGTTTCAGTTTAACTCCGACTGCAGACGACGGTACGGTTCAATGAAGCGAAACAAGCAACCCCAAAAATAAACCGTCAACGCGGTCTTTTTTTTTTTGTCTTTTCGGTTTGCTATTATTGGCTCGACAATGATCGCTGAGATGACGGAGGCTTTTAGCGCTGCTTCATTTGCTTTATTCGATCGTAGAGTCAGCTACGGTCGGACTTAAAGTACGTCCAGCATAGGACGGCGAATCCCTAGGAAAAGCTGTCCATAAGAGACTCCCTTAAATGTTTCTCAAGTTAGGTTTGACTATCAAATTAACTTGGCCTTTATTTCAACGGGTTTCTTTGGCATAACTCGCGACGGCACAGCAACATTATCTTTATAGGTGGCAACCTCTTTCCACTCTGCAAACCAGCTTAGTATTTTTTTTTTTTGTGGCAATAAATTATATTTGCGCAGAGCGTGGTTTAGTGCAGGAAATACGTCACTCGAAACTGTCTTCAGCTATTTACACGCCGCCATAGCTGTGCACGTTGCTGTTAGACTCATGCTGACAAAGCGATATTGCCACGTTCACTCGACGGCCTGACCGACAGATGTTAAAGGCCAACTTACAGAATAGGCTTCTGCCGCGAAGAAAACTAATTTCCAGTTTTCTTCTCTCCATTTCCTCTCGCCCTCTTCCTACCTCTTCTCTCCTCCTCTTCCCGCAGGAGCGGGTGGCTCAGCTACGCCACGCAGAAGGGGGAGGGTCTGCGTCTTTCTCGAATGGAAAGGAGGATTTGAGGGAGAGTTTCCTCCTTTCCGCTTGTTGGTCGCGCTTTAAGTTACTTCAGCCACAGCTCAACTTCTGACATGATATCATAGTAATATTTATCGAAGAAACTTATGAGTCTGCATTCGACTATGCATTTTGGCATTTTGGCGCTCTGGTTTCGCTCCCGAGCACCTCTAAGGGCAAAAGAACAGTCAGATGCTTTACAGAACGCCCGTCCTCGTTTTTAAGATGGTCGTCTGGCTTAAGATACACTAAGCGAAAGTTTTGTAGAATTTAGTCTTCGCTAAAATTCTCGGGAAAGGGGGGGGGGGGAGGGGAGATGGGGTTTAACGTACGAATAGAAAATTAGGCCGCCTGATTGAGCATGTAGGTTAGATTTAGCAATGCTTTCGCCAAGCCTGTCTCATGTCTGATACGCGCTAAGTTCCTTAATTTGGCTCAGGCTGACAGAAAAGACGACCAAATTTCGAAAGCCAAAAATATATTACACTCCGTTTCGGTACAACTTGCCATATAACAAACGATCAGTCCCCATGAAACAAAACAAAAGTGAAGCATCTGACTCTTCTCCATACCACGAGTGCAGACTAAGGGTATCTTCTCACGTTCCTCACTTTGACACTCTGATTGCCAAGCTAGGGTCATGGCTTCATCCTTGCTAACGCGGAGTATTATACAACTCGCATCAAGTTACCACATCACACAGTTGGAGTCCGGCATGTTCCACAATGTAAGCAGTGCGGGCGCCATGGTGCATCTTCGAGCCTTCCAGAAAACCTGACGTAACTTTCCAAACGACTGCATGTTTGAACAAAACGACACCTGCAAATACTGTAAATTGAAAAAAAAAAAAAGAAGAAAGAGCCCATAAGTTTACACTATTTTTCGTCGCTTGGAAAGACAAGAGCTCGGCCAGCAGCATCCTCTTGCCGACGGGTTCATCTTCAAGGCGTCGGGGACGGCACATAAGGCGCCTTCGGCGGTGACCCAAAGAACCGTCGCGGAGCGACAGCGTCCTCCGTCACAACAAATAGAGCGTCGAGCCGACTGCGGCCGCAGATGGTCGGGCGGGGGTGATGGATGGCGGCATCCCCCGGACCGAGGCCCCGCCGACCCTCGGACGACAGGCGAGAAGCAGCCGCCGCCGTCGGAGCAACCCAAGAACTGTCACCCACAGACATATTGTTCCCGGGGGCGAGCCGCCGAGTGAGCCGATGAGCCCCCGGCAGATGGCGGCGAGGGGAAAGCTGACGGAGGGGGCACCGGCGGCTGAATTCCGAAGAACAGCTAGGCTCAGTTTCACCATTGGCTGGACCGCAGGAGCGGGCGCAACGAGCCCGACCAGCCAATCAAGCGCTGTGAAAGTACCACGTGACCATTGTTCCGGGCGTTGCTACGCCCTTCCCGAAGGTCACGTGATTACTCACGCGGCATTGCAACGGCTTCGATGGCTCGTAGCGTCCCCTTCGGTCCAGCGTAAGGTAAAAACGGAGCATGGGCGTAAATATTTTCGGGGTCTGCGACTCTCGGCGCACTCCCCAAGTCTGCGAAGCAGGAAACGCCGCCCTCGCTTTGCCTGGGAAATGGTAGTCACTAACAGAGTGAGAACGGCAGGGCGTGTCTGTCTATGGGACCGCCGGCCGGCCGTCGGCACGCGCTCCGCGCCTCCTGTCGAAGGTATACGAAACACGCGCTGGAGGCGGGACAACTGCGGCTGTTCCGTTGTCGTTCTCACATTGTCAGTGACTACTTGTGACTAGGGATGCTGTGAACTTGTGTCCAACTTCGGGGTTCGATTCGTTCGACGAAACTTTGAACTTTCGCCGAAATTTGAGGATGGATGGATGGGTGCTAACGGCTGTACCCTCTATTATAGGCGGTAACTTGCGCCCCCTAGTCGTTTGGACAGTGTAGCCCGACTGCAACACAAACAATTTTCATTTGGGGAAATAAAACACACTTCAGTTTAGATTTGAGATAATTTATATAATGTCTACATAATATAAATAAGGTTATAACGGGTCACTTTCATCGCCTTTTCACGCTCTCTCAAAAGAAAAAAAAATTAAATATGCAGAACCGATCAATCATCTCCGTGTTTTGACAACATAATACAAAAACAAACATATAAACATTTACCTATTTCCTTACTTTCTGATACGTATATTACCTTTCCTTCTTCCGCCAGGTGGTGCCAGCTTGTTTTTAATTCAAGCACTTGCACATAATGGTCGCACTTCAGTCGAACCTTTGTCCAACTTAGCGTTCAATTCACCCCGTAAGTGTGACGTCACAGCTCCAAACAAACCGTTGCTAGGTGCGTTGTTATGGACGCATACATGGAATTGGATTTCGCTCGGAAGAACGATCCGTCAAGATTCGGACGTGGAATTGAAACGTTTAAAAATTACACCATCTTCCCGAGGGGAACCGTGGGGTGATGCGGAGCATCGCGGATCGTAATTAATTTATTCCCTTCTTGACTGATTTCTTTTGGCCGGCCGGATTTGGGCTGCGGCGGACGCGAGCGGCCGAGAAATGCTAGCAGACGACAGCCGCAGAGTTGCGGGGAAAGCCCACCCACTGGAAAGCCCTGGCGTGGCGCTGCGACCCGCGCGCCCAGAACTATCCTCGCTTTCACTCCTCCGGGGGAACGCGCGCAGCGCTACCGCTGCTTATATTCACACTTGAAGGAGAGGAGACTAGAGGAGGAGAGTTGCGCATGCGCACGCACTGTGAGTAGAAGCGAACGCACTCGAAGTGCACGCAGCTGGTAGAGAGAGAGCGGAGAGAGTAACGCGCAGCTGTTGGAGAGAGGGAAGGAGGAGAGTTGCGCATGCGTAGTGTGAGTGCGGACGACGCCGACGCCGACGCCGCGGGACATAGACCCGAGCAAGAGATGCTCCGCATCTAAAAAAATAGATATATAGAACCCAAGTTCCACACCTACCACGATAGAGATTTGGCGAGAATCGGCTGTTTCTGAAATATATACGACGATAAATTCCGGTCCTCGAGACGTCTCGAGATGTCTGCTGCAGACGACAAGCGCATGACGATTGAACGCACACGGAATGACTCAAGTACGTCGTCTGCAACAGTTTGAATCGTTTGCAAAAAGATATACGATTTTGATTTTGTAAAAATTTGGAACAGGCCTAAGAAAACTCACCAGGTTTTCTGTCTGATCCTGTCTGACGAAAATTATCGCACACATGGAGATCTGCTAAACATACAGCGATAAAAAGCGTATGTTTAGAACATAATATCAGAGCAGCGTCGGGCTCTCTTTTTACTTTGCAATTGACGGGCGTTGTAAGGAGGGAGCAATTATTTTGACTCTTACATAAGCGGTTTAAGACCCCAAACCTCATTTTTCAGGCTCGCACTATGGGTGTGTGTTTTGTACCTGCTTGTAATCATTACACTGAGAAAAATTCCTACCGATTCTTCAGTTGAGACCCCAGGTAGCAAAGAAGCTGTATAATACCATCGGGTAACTTATACGAATATATTGTCAGGTGCACAACCGAGAAGAAACGCTTCTCCTTAGATCTAGAAGATTCGTGTGTACTTCTCCCCCGTGTATAAAAGATAAGGTGGCCAAAATGACCTTGCCTACTCAGTCTCGGTTATTCTAGGTCGAATGTTCGAGATGCCGATTGTAGTAGATAAGGAGCTGAGCATGGACTTTGCTCACACACTCAGATTCTCTCGACGGCGAGGCACATTCCCTCTCGCTCAATCCAGCTGTCACGCCGACGCCGCGGCGTACACTGCTGCTGTTCCGAGCATTCCTTCTTGCGTTTCTAGCACAAGTTCGCCGATTAAACCTTTATTTTGAGTTTACGCTCGTCGAGCCTTTTCCAGCCGCGACATTTCTGGTGGAGGTTGCGGGGTAAAAGGAAAGCGCTCCTGCTCGGTCCTGCACGCGGCAATATAGGAGAGTTCGTTTCATCGCGCAAATGCGCACTGAAGCCACTGTGCTGTCAGAAATCCTTGAAACATGCTGGCCTGCACTTCGACCGTGATACACTTCACGTCGTCGTCGTCGTACACTGATTCGGCTTCACAGTAGTTTTCATCTTCTCAAATGTTGCGGAACCGAGCTACACGGGAAGGCGTTCGCGCGCTCGCGCACCTCGAGCGTCGATCAAAGCTGTGCATGGGCACTCTTCGCTTCCGAAATCCCACAGAATGTTGACACTCGAGAATAGAAGTTTCGTCGATTGTCACGAAATTCATTGAACGCAGTCGCTCACTCCCTCAGAAAGAACCACTGAACCCGCGAAGCCCTCATGTCGTCTGCTGGCAAGGCAAAAGCGGTTGTGAAACTTTATTATGGTCTTTTCTCGTCTCTTTATGGTACTGAGATGATAGAAAAAAAGCCTTCATGATTAGATATTGAGAAGACACAATGCTTACAAAAAATTATTTACTTTTTTATCAGACAATTTCTAACCTCAAGTCGAGCCCCCATGCATTTGTCCATAACAACGGCCCTAGCAACGGCTTTTTTGGAGCACAGCGCCATGCTGTGGCGTCATCCATTTTCGGGGTCAATGTTCGAAAGAGGCTGATCTGGTCGAACGGGAACCCGCTGAGGTTCGCGTTCGACCACATTCGACTTTCCCACATCCCTAGCGGAAACCATGGCTGACTGGCGGCTTCTCCTTTTTTCTCCGTGGACTTCTTGGTCATACGATGTCCGCCGACCCACTGCCATGACCGCGAAAGCTATTCGAGTGTGCAGCATCAACTGTGTTTCTTGCTAGACAAGGTTGTGCAATTTCGTAATGGCTGTTTCCTTTTCTTTTTTTTAAGCTGGGTTGTCGACTGATTTCGTGGGATTGTAACCGGTGAAGGCCCTTGGAAAATGTCCTGTTTGTGATGATTATTTCGGTGCTCTGTCAGTTGCCTGTTTGTCGTGAGAACAAACCACGGTGCACGCGAAACGGGCGCTGTCGTTCGTTCTATTCACTACCACGGTGGTGGGGGCACTGACGGGGATAAGCGCCATTTTCCTTCTCCGCCCCCGTACTGTTTATATGCAATGTTTTTAATGAGTAAAGAAAGGGCCTCCCCCCCCCTCTCTCTCCTGTTCCGACGCCACTGTTTGCCCCCTGTCGGGCTGATGACGACATGTGAATACTTGCTATACCTTCGGCTCTGCTCGAAGTCAGTATCGCAGCCTGGACAGCAAATGCGATGCACCAAGTTTGACTGACAGTACTTATCCTCAAGAAATGCCCCATGTCCGCTTTGCGAGAAATGTCATCTCTAACCACGTGCTTTTCAAGCAAACCCTCCAGTAAAAAGAAAATTAAATTTGTAAAAATCTATATTGTATTAGGAAGGAGGATAGGAGTGTGTTGGCTGAAACACGCGTATGGCCGCAGTGTACTGCCGGCGCCATCTAGGAGCAGTGCTCCGACGCATACTGGAAAAATTCGGTCCAACGGAAATTTATATTTTAGGTTTAGATGACGCAGAGATGTTTGCGGAAGCCCATGTACATATTTCGCGGACAGTAGACATTGGCCAGGTGACGATGGTTGTCGTTTGCGTGCTATAGCTTGCAAAGTCAGGCGTAACACTTGGGAGCGAATATCTGTCGAATTGAACACAAAAAAGAGCACGCAAGTAGGAAGAGTATTTTTGTATTTATCTTATACTTCCCTAAAAATATTGTCAGACGCCAGTACGGTGGAGAAGGCAAACGTGGGCACTACTTCACTGAGTCTACAGGTAAAGAAGGCAAAAAATAAATCGTAAGTACAAACAACAATATCGAACAACGCACTACGCAAAACAACACCATAAATTCAACTGTATTTAAAATAATTAGAATACAGCGGGAAAAATATATTAAAAATTAAATACTAACTGGGGTTTAAAACGATAAATGACTTACAACAGAAGGTCACGGTTGGGACCTGAAGAGGCGATAGGTCCTCGCCCCCAAAGATAATCACGAAGTGGAAGGGGAACAAACGGATATTGAAACAACAAGATCCCATGGTGCCCGAGCAAGAACGAAAAACACCTGCTCCACACGAAATGTATATACAAAATAAAAGCCGCAACAATAGAAAGTTTTAGTAGATCGTTCCAATACCTCCAAAACCTACGATAACGATACTTGATAATCGATACGATGCACGCGCAAAACCGGCGGGAGAGTATCGGCTACCGTTATCGGAGTCATCGGAACGATCTATTAAACCTGTCTAACAGCTGCAACACTTTATCGGACCCTAATGTGTCCTTATGTATCTTGCACTTGTGTATCTTGCCCCTTACGTGGAGGAACCATCGCCGACATGAGTGCATGGAGAGAGAAGCACTTAAGCGCGAAACATATGTACGACGAAACCGTCCGATCCGACGTGCGAACTGCCGGAATGACCTTCGGGGGCGAGGGTTTTCGTAGCACCGGAGAGCGTCGAAAACGTTCGCCTCCGACTACTTCCACCGACGCCCTCTAGCGGAAGCGGCGTGAGACTCGGCTGATGCGACGTCACCGCAACTGCGGCCATCTAGTGGGAGCTGCGCGAGACTCAGGCGCGCAGGTGTCCTCGACACATCCAGTTTACTAAAGTGGCGCGTTGAGGCAGCTGGCGTGAATCCGTGTCATTTGACGACCAGAGGACCCGGGATCCAATCCTGAGAAAACCGCGGCGGTCTTTCTTTTTCGAGCATTTGGTAGTACCAACGGTGGATGCCCTACGTGATTCCAAGTGGGGGAAGAGCCCATAACGGCGCCAGAAACCTGCTGAAATTCGGGAAAACTATGGACTCGATCGGCCTTTCCGTGGCACCAGCCATAGCCTACCATATATACTGACAAAGCCTGGCAGATAGCCACGAGAAGCGACCGCCAAAATGGAACAACGGATGAGAGGAGAGCCACGTGACTGGCGCCCCGCTGCGGCGAGACGCCGGAACACACTTCTCCCGAGCAAACAAGTGTGTTTCGGGTCATCGCCGCTGTAAAAGCTGGGCGCTGATGCCCAGGTTCCCCCAGAAATGGCTCTTTGATGCTCTGTGCTACTAGATCCTCGCGCTCCAAATCTGCGACCGGGCACTCCATGGCTCCGTCGTCGAACTGCCGGGCTTTGTGAGTATAGAGGAGGCTATGCACCAGCAAAGGAGCCAGAGCGAGCCCACCGCGCGGCGCTGCACGGGTACGCCCGGCCTCGGCTGCTGTCGCGGTGGCGATAAGCGAACCTACCATACGCTCGTTCCGGAGCGCGGGACCCGCACCAGTGGTTCGTGTCAAAGCGTTACGGGAGGGAACCCAGCGACCGCTTCGCTTCGTTAAGTCCGCGCGAAAGAGCCTCTGCAGCCTCCGCGCATCCAGTGATCCCCGGTTTCTCCTCCCGAGGCGAGGCTTATCGGCTAAACCCGCCATTACTCGCGCGCGTCGTCGCCAAGCCCGCTGTCTTGCCGACGCCGCCGCATTCTCTGCCATGCAGCGAACACAAGGCGGTCACGAGGAGGTTTGGGGAAACGCTTTCTGGCAGAACAATAATGCCGGGCAATGATCCAGTTAAAGACTCGTGCGTACATTTGCCGTCGGATGCGGGGCCTTTTCGAGAAAAAAAAAGCTGCGACAATTTGTTCTCGACCTCATTTGGAAACAAAGAGTTTTCTTTGCCCAGAAAGTGCTCGTGGAGTCGGATTCATCTTCTTGGTTTGTGGCTCCGAGAAAAGCAGGAATTGTCGGAATTCTCAGAGGCACATAACTCGAAAAAACATGGACCTTTTTTTCCTTTTTTTTTCTGTGGTGCATTTATAAAAAAAAAAAATAAAGCTTTTTGCCAGGAGATGCACGATGCCATGTCCCCATGTACTGAAATATTTGTTATTACTCAGCATAATGCACCGGTTATTACTTTTGACCGTATTTGCTTCTAACGCTTAAACAACAGTCTTAAGAAACATCTTGATTGAGCGAGTCGTACCTAAGACCTTCAAGTAATGACAAGTTTCATAATAATACGAACAAAAGAAAGATATTGTGACTGGATGACAAGAAGCTCAGTGGTTGATAGAAACTAACCGCTTATAAAGATCTAACCCTCGTGACCAGGCTCAACATACACAAAAAAATGTTAGGTTTCAATAATTATTTGTCACGTGCTTTTAAGTGAATACCGTACTGAGCGTCCCTCATACACGAGAAAGTCTCCGACACTCAAGCGAACACACATTCAGGCGTGCATAAACTACACGGTCTGAGCCTCACAACATTATCCGTAGGATTAATTGATACATTTAATGTTAGATCGGTGTTTTTCGTGCTAAAAAAGCGCGAATTCGAGGCACACTCTTTCATATTTTATAATTCGAACTGCCCGATTTGCGATCCTACAAGACAACAATAAACAAACAGACTACTTTGTTGCACCAATAAAGGGTCACACAAGTGCCTTTCGTAGAAGCTTGCTTCTTGATGGCATATTATGTGTTGGGCTTGAGTGGATAAAAATGACCAGTTCTAGATTCTAAGACGTCCTACTAAACTCACAGAAATAGAAATACAGGGACACTATTTTCTCTTGAAAGGGAGGGGGCTCCTGGGTCTTTACTATCTTCGTAGAATTTGACCAATGAAAATAGGTAGTTGCGCGGAGATTCCGCATGTTACTAATATTGTTCTTTTCAGGTGCGTTGTCTATTATATTCTGACAGAAACGTCAAATCTTTGGGTGTGCGAGACGTAGTAGAGAAATTATTGCTTGAAAACGCCGTCTGACAGCGCCCCCTGGTGAGTGCTCCAAGGCACAAAAAGAGGGACGTTTCACGATATTTGATTCGGTGTTTAATAGGGAACTAGGCCGCCCCATTAGTGTACTTTCGAATTTCTTAGGATGGTTAGTGCCCGTATAATGAGTTATCACCATAAATAGACAATCTCAAAATCTACTTGAGTGCCCCTTAGGCTGTCTAACGGGAGGAAGCAAGATTGAAGGTGCCCGCCTGCAGCGCCGAGCACTCGAACGCTCCAGGACGGCTTCACTTAGATTTAGAGGCGTATAATATCATTCGTAGCGGCCCGGCCCGTGTTGTTTACGATGCCTTCCATCTCGAAGACACACCCCTAAGCAGCAGACGCTTTCGCTCAAAATAATAAAAAGAAGAGCTACAGGGTTGCTCGACGGTGTTGGTGGCGGCGGAACGGGCGCGTCTCGAGATGCGATGGGGGCAACCTCGCACCCTTGGCGAGCGAACCAGGCGCACTTTTCCCAACCCAAATATTTTTCTTGGGTGGCTGAAAGTGGACGCGTTCTTCCTCCAGGGACGCTCTCCCCGCCTTCCGTGTTTGTTCGCGCCTCGCGCCGTCCGCCTTCACTTCTCGGCTCGCTGTTCCCCAAGTCGCGAAAGAGCGACGTGCCTCACATTCGCTGACTCTTCATGGACGCCTCTCCTTTGCGTGCATGGGAACTACGGGGGTCTTTCATTTCATTCCATTGGCGAAGAGCGCGATCTAATGCGTCGCGACAGTCGGCCTTCCTCGATGGGCGCAAAGCTGATAATGACGACTTTACGTGGATTGACTCTGCCGGTAATAGTGTTGTGTGTTTGTTTAAACAGCGGCAAGTTGGTCGGCCCTAGCCGTTGTGAGGTGTCTTCCCTGTAGACGGGAAATTGATCGAGTGCAGCACCATTGCGGGATCTTTAATATGCACCAAGCAGTACTGATGCATGACCGCACGCCGGTACGATGCTCACCCGAATCGGAACGGGCGGGGGTAGGAATTGATTGATTCTGCTTTCATCGACGGAAATAAGAGTAATGTCAGAAAACCAACTGATGGTGTTGCTTTAACGAACACGGTGAATCCAGGCTCCTACCGTAACTTTTTCACACATAATCGAACTTGCCAATCGCAACTGATATCGTGACATCACGGATAGAAACCATAGGAGGGAACCACCGAGATATCACGTCTAAAGCCCCTTGGCGAACATCAAGGGGCTCTTGTTGCCAGTACATGGCTTGCACGTAACATCATCGTACCATGCTGGACCCGGTGGGACATCTCTACTTGTTCTTGCCAAGATAAACAGATTCGGTGGTGCGAAATATGTGCTGAAAGAAAGCACGCATTCAGCAACGAGGCCTCCACAATGGCCGCTTGCGTGGCGCCAATCCAATCCATGTATCGACAATTTTCTTCACAAACGCCACCACGCGGTGCTCAAGTCTTTACATCCCAGGAAAAAAAAGAATGAATAAAGCCCACCTTAACACCGTTGCTTGAAACGTCAATGAAACTTTTAGTCATCAATACTCGAGGTTAACGCCAAAAGAACCAAGAAGGACGAGATTTGTTCAAAGTTTCTGAATAATCTTGCAACCCAAATTGTCTCCTCCAAGACATAACATCGTACAGCCAAAGGCCCTCGCTAAATCTCCAACTTTGTTGTCCGTGTAGTATTTATGCTTTCTTGTACTGGCGGCATAAGAAAGCTCGACAGGCTTGAAAGACGGAGCGACTGGAAGACGCTTGGGATGCAAGCAGCGGCTCAGGTTTGTAAACAGTAAAAACGACTATTCGACCTTTCTCACGCGAGTCAAAACATGATGGTGCCAGTGTGCAAATAGCCCCCAGCACTTCCGGTTTTGATCCAGACGGCGGGTTTCGCAGTATTTGCGAAATCAAATATACACTCTATCTTCTGAAAATGGCCACTTATAGCACTGTCAGACTTAATTCACTCTTATGACGAAAGAATGATGAGTAAAAAAATGAAATATTCGCAAACCGGAAGTGTGCCGGGGTACCCAATAGATGGCGCCACTGGGTTCGTGGCCAAACAAAGAAAAGGGGGAATAGCGCCGACTTGAGTGAACCAGCATATGCGGCGAATTACCAATGAACTTCATCCGACGGCATGCTCGGAACGGCAAAGCTATAATTAGGGCATTATGCCATGTTCACACTACGAACGCAACGCGCCAATCTTTTATAGGCTCGTTCACACTCTTGCAACCGGTAAAGCTGGTTCACATTGCGAATCGGCGGGCGAATCTGCAAGAATTCGGCCGCCGGGCGTAACGTCCACTGTGCATTGCCGCGGCCGATTCCGCTTCGGCGGCAGTGGATTAGCTGTGAACCAGGCCTAAGACCGAGAGAGACAGAACCGGTTTTAAGCCTCTTGCGACGTCTTGGGACCGGGTGCGCTGCTGCGGAACTGTCCTAAGACGTCGTAAGAGGCTTAGAAACCGGTCTTGTTCTCCCGGTCGTTCTCGGTTGCAAGAGTGTGAACGGGCCTTAAAACACACGCCAACGACAGCGCGAGAAGCGGAACGATTTCGTTCAGATACAAGCAATCGCGGTCTCAACGAACTCGTTCCGCCTGTTGCACTTAGGTTGGCGTGTGTTATGAAATATTGGCGTGTTGCGTCCGCAAAGTGAACATAACGTTACAATTGAAACGTTAGGAAAATTAATAAAATGGCACAATTGAAGATTTTATTCCAGCAAGAAAGTTCCATTTCTCAAGAAAGCTTTCGCATTAGAACTTTAGTATAGAAGTAAAGGTATTAAAATGTGAAACCTTCACGTTAACTTTAGAAGAGGGGTTTTACTGCTATGTTTAGTGGGACCCGCTGCAAAATTTAAGCAATAACAACTGTAGCCGAAAAAAAAAAGAAGTTAAAGTGAGTAGGCAGGCGAGCTGGTTAACTCCCTTTTTTGTCCCCTCGCTACAGGGTTACCATGTCTAACAATAATAGTGCATGGCCCTAAAGACCAAAATACATGATCCGATGAAACGACAGGCTTCTGAAAAGAGAGACAACACTGCGTCCGTCCCTGCGGAGCAGCGTCCTAAAAAAGAGAACTCCTTTGTCGGACGTATACAGTGGAGGTATTCGAGGCCCGGTCGGCTCACCCGAGCAAACACGAGACGATCGTGACAACCCCGGTACCGGAAGGATGAGCATTCGGAGGCCGCTTCAGCGCTCTTCGTGTCTCTACCTAGAGCGCCTATATTTTAGAGTGTTTCCAACTGGTCGTTCGGGGTGCGGTGGTTTTATGGGCCGCGTTTGCTGCGATACAAGCTGCGAGAAGGAGGCGAAGGCGGTAGTGATGCCAAACTATCGATAAATCGACTATCGATAGTTTTTCTAAAACTATCGATAGTGTCGCAGAACTATCGATAGTCGACTATCGATAGTACTATCGAGAGTTTTTCGGTAGTCGACTATCGGTAGTACTATCGATAGTACTATCGATAGTTTGTCGACAGTCGACTATCGATGGTTTTGCGACATTATTGATAGTTTTATTACTATCGGTAGTAAGATTTCTGGCGACTATCGATACTATCGATAGTTTTCCACTACTAGAGCGAACACAGTTGCCCGAGAAATGGCTATTTGATGCTCTGTGCTACCAGATCCTCGCGCTCCAATCTGTGACCGGACCCTCTATGGCTCCGTCGTCGAATTTCCGGGCTTTGTGAGTATAGAGGAGAATATTGTTTAAGATTTTGTTCTTTGACAACCCACGGAAGGCAGAAGTAAAGTAAAAACAAAGTACGAGACGATCTCGTTCTGTGTTCATCTTGTTTCTCGTGTGTTCTGAGCTCCGAGTGATGAGAAAAAAAATTAATCGTGTCGCTTCCAGGATATACGAAGCGTCCGAGTCGGCACAAGCGTGCATCGAACAGCCCCACAAATCTCCTTGCCGCGCAGTGCAATCTGGGATTTTCCGGGAAGGTCTATCGCAAACGATCTCCGTGGCTTCAGTTGATCCCTCTCTTAAACCTAGGCTCTCTCTACGTCGACTCGGCCCAGGCAGCGACGCAGTGTGGATGTTTTGGGAGGGCTTCCCGTCTGCAGCAGAGACAGCCCTGTCGTGGATCAATGATGACGTGGCTCAAAGCCCTGCCAAACCCTCATGTTTCATGCAGCGGGAACGGGAGGGCTTGGCGAAAAAAGAAAAATCCGTTAAATATTCAGGCGGAATCCGATGGTGCCGATTTAATTAAGGCCGCCATCACGAATCGAAGTCGCTCTCTGGTGTGAAACGACGAAACGAAACAAAAAGAAAAAGAAGGCATTGACAGCCAGATTTCTCCTAAACGATCTTTTCTTCGGCTGGACGCCGGGGAGCGTAGTCCGGCAGCGCTTTCCGTCCGCTGGAGAAAGAGGGTGGCATAATAATAAAAAAACAAGAGAAAAAAAGTAGAGAAAAGGTTTGAAGAAGTTCTATCTCGTTCATACCTACGCTGATAGTGCGGTGTGAGCTACCTAATCGCCGGACAAATCAACCGCCTCACTTTCATCAACTGAGCCCGGTTTTGACGGGTGAATAAGGACGGGAGCTTAATCACGTGGCGAAAAAACGACATTTGAATGGTCTACCGAGCACATAGCTCCCACCGCACTGTCAGCTAAAGGGCGAATGGAGTTTAGTGACGGTTCCGTCGGGACAATGGAGCTTTTTCCGCGTAAAGACGGTGGAACCTTGCGGAAATTGCGTGAAGCTTCCTTGTGGGGATGAAGAAAACAGAATAATAGCGTTTGCAGGATGGCCTAGCACGGGCCTTCGAAGCGTTGTGTGGATGGTACATTAAAAAAGAAAGCAGAGGATTCCGCTGTACTTTTGAGTCGGCGGAGGAAAGTGTCCCTGTTTTCGCGGAGAAATACGCGGGATTTTGCCGCCAGGCGGGCAGACAGCGCGCCGAGCTTTTGAGCGTGGCCCATCTTCACTAAATACGCCACGCTTCACAGTAACAACACTCGAGCCATGTCGTTGCATAAAATCATGGTTTCCAGTTATCTTAAGCGCCGTTCACACATTTACAACCGATTTCGACCGAGAGAGACCAGATCGGTTCTTAAGCCTCTTGCGACGTCTTAGGACCGGATGCGCTACAGCGGAGCTGGTCCTAACAAAAGTCGCAAGAGGCTTTAAAACCGGTCTTGTTTCTTTCGGTCGTACTCAGATGTAAATGTGTGAACAGGCCTTCAAACTGTATCTGAAATCGCTGGAAAGGTTTTTTCGTCTTCCAGCGAAATGCGACGGATCAAACGAATATCGCCTGAGCTTCCTGCCACAGTATCTAAGGCTGAGGAAGTAGCATTTTAATTCACAACTATGGCCAATTACGTCCCCTTTGCGGCAAGCACAAAAATGGCGGCGCCCTCTCGGTCGGGCAGTAGAGTGCCAGCACTTCGAGCGTAGCTTAACTAGTGGCTCTTGTGCATCCCACACTACATGGTAGCGGTTTAATAACCCGCACAGTTTAACTAGATCTCTTCCTCTAGATGGAAGTCGTGATATGCACGTCAGAAGAAAAAAAAGAAAAAAAAAGTACGTCTTTTGATTTTTGTGTGCGCGTGAAACCGGACCCCAAAAGGCCCTCGACAATGGTGCTTATACGCTACACAAAAACCATGGGATGATCGTTAAAAGAGAATGTGCGGAAGACAATAGGAGGGGAGGTACGAGCATTTGGCCTCGGAGGTTGCTTTAACGGCAAAATGGGCCATTATAGCGATCTCTGCAATGCACGCAATACCGATAGGGAGGGAGCACCGACTCTATTGTATGTTTTGGCAGTTTAAGCGTCCCCTCTTTATTGCTCGGGAGAAGCCCGGAGGCCCTTTTTTATCTTATGAAAACAAAATGTAGCTATTTTTTTCTTTATTTATGTGTATTGCACAAGAGAAATGAAAATGACGCGCCAAGACAGTAAAGCAACCTCATGGTATCTCGGGAGCAGGCACGTAGCCAGGGGGGGGGGGGCATGGGGCCCAGGACCCCCCCGAAATCTTCCATTTTGCTGGGACCCCTCTCCCCCCTCCCCCTCATACGGCATTTTGTCATGGGCAGCCCCCCCCCCCCCCCCCCCCGAAATAAAATCCTGGCTACGTGCCTGCTCGGGAGAGTATATATTCCGAAGCACTGTCAATAGCGTATGCGGGAACTGGAAGTATGGCGACTCGGCGGCTTCATCCTCAGTTCGGTGAGTTTTATTTAGTTAACAATATAGGCCTCAAATGGCTGGCGAACACACGCCAGGAGCCGGAATAAGTTCCAGCTTGAGCTCGACTGCTTTCGAGAGAGTTCAAAGAGCAAAGCACTGAACTACGAGAGCCTTTTCTGGTGAACGTCAGAGTAGTTGAGGCTTGCCTTTCAAATTATTGCAAAAGTAGGACTTTTCAACCTCGCAAAGAGGCTAATATTAACCGCCATATGTATCATGAATTTGTCTAAACAGACAAGTAAAATCCAGTTTTTTTTCTTTTTTGAACAGTCACAGTTTCTAAAAGTAGAGCAAACAAACACAAAAACGGGACAAAAACACTTGGTTCCCCAATGGACAAGGAAGAGCCGCAGTCCTGCAGACGCGCCAAATTGTCTTCTGCTTTGTGGTGCCGGTTAGTCCAAGTGCATTTTTTCGCATTGTAAACGCATGTACATGCAACGCCAGCCTGCTGCTCTCAACGCGCCCAAACACCTGTTTTCACATTGTTTGTGAGTAGCTGTAAAATATAAGATGACTGCTTCGGAAAACGGTACTAAGCTTTGCGAACACAGCGTCTTATGCTGTACGCAGCGAGGCAGCTGCACTCAGTCGTCCTTTAGGCAAATTTGAGGACAAGGTCGCGGCCTCAAAAAGCGTTCCAAATCATAAGCTAATACCGCAAGTGAAAAAAAAGAAATTTTATTCGAAGTTGTTTTTTCTTATTTTTGTTTACCATGAGTTTGCATTTACCTAACGGAGCCGTTGCTCGAGCGCATATATTGGGTAAGTTTGTTCCGGATAAGAGTCATCCTGTGATTGCATGGTTTTCAATTGGTAAATGCAAAGATGCCATTTTTGCCGCTAGAACAAAGTTGAAAACTGCTGGTATTAAGGCCCGTCGACGCACTTGCGCCTGACTACTACCGACAACACCGACTGCGCAGCAATGCAGACGGTCGGAAGCCATCCCAAGACTTTGAGGTAGCATTCCACCGGTGCGCATACCTGATATCTGTGTTTTGTTTTCTCAGTGTAGTGAATAAATAGGACAAATTGTTTTCTCTTATCGACGCTAGTAATGCCGATATCAGTTATTTGTTAAGAAAGGGACCTGACTATCTGCCGAGATATCTAAGAATGAAGTAATTGACTGTGAAGTGTTTTAGTAACCATCTGTGTGATCGTGGTGCTAGATGAAGAGTAGGTGTCCTAATCGGCGTGTCAGAGCACATCTTCCTTTCACATTCCCGTTCCTTCTTGCTTGGAAATGGTCTGCACTGGTATACGCATCAGCCACAGTGACATAACGTTTTGCGCCTGTTATCAGCCCCCAAACGCATCATCAACATTTCGCACTGAGCTTCATGATGTATTGAATACTATTGTTGTTAGACACCCACTCTCGACTATTGTTTTACATAGGGAATTTTAATTTTCCAAGAAAAATTTGGTCTGGTGCCGGCCCAATTGTTTCTGATGCATCAAGTGAAGCCAAAGCACTTGTAAACGTTTGTTGCGATTTAAATTTTCCCCCGCTCCTAACATTGCCTCCTCAAACCAGTATCGTGTGCCAGTATACTTGATCTTATGCTAACACAATCACGGACGCACCAGTCTTCACACTCGCCATTAGAGACTCTTTCTGTAACCTGCATTGGTTGTTTCTTCGTTGTATTTTTAGAGCCAACCGGACCAGTGGCACACACAATGTCTTCGATCGACACGGTGCTCAAGCTGCTCGGTTACAAGCTCGGCCGCAAACTGGGAGACATCAAGGCCCGCTTTCGCGAAGACCGCCGCCCGGCCAACACCGGAGCCAACCCCGGAGCTCCAACACGAGGGTGCTGGACTCCCCGCGTCACCGGAAATTCGGCCGGATCGTCTGCATGCTGGGAAAGCAGGGCGCCCTCGCCAGGCGCTCGAGTCTGGCCTGCTAGACGTCAGCATGCCCATGGCGGCCCCGCGAAGACAACAGTCGCGAAGCCTGCTGCTAAGCCTGACGCTCTTCTTCATCATCATCATCGATTGACTCTTTCGAGCACTTTCCATCACCATCAGTCATCGCTAGGGATTGACTCCTCCGCCCATCATTCATCACCATAAGTCATCACCGTCAGTCATCATCACCAGTGATCACCATCAGCTACCACCACCACTTTCACTCATTTCAGTGCTATCAGCCTGCTTACTTAACGTACTCGGCGGCGGCCAAGCAGGCGCATTCGCGTAAGGGTTTCTACCTCTGCTACGCCTGGCACAGCGCCGGGTACGCACGCGGTAGTGTGCAAATAAATCACTTATCGCTTATAACTTTTCCGATTTCACGTATTTTTGCCTACTTTCCACTCCTTTCTGTAACACCTCTGGACCTTAAAAGTGGCAAGAAAAAGTTTGGAGGGACGGGAGGATATTGATGTTCCAATAACCACCTTAAATTAGCTTGGGTCCGACGTATCACTCTTATTCAGCTTGAACCTTCATTGAAGATAGCTAATCGCAAATATTTTAGGTTGAAACAAAATGCAGGGCTATTCATAAACAAGGAGCGGATGAGATTTTTCTTTTTCGAACAAACTAAGAGAAGGAGAAAGGCAAGAACACCTTTCGCATTAGGGAAAGATTCAGAGTTCAAGTTTCTATGGCCCTTGAGGTACTTTGCTCTCAATATGAGCACAATTCTGACGCGCAACAAACATGAATACGGCAGTCCATTTCTTGCCACACACGAATCAGCTGGGCTCCCGTTGTTCAATTCACAACTTCAGCAACTCGATGTTTGGGATCTTGACAAATAAAACAAATAAGCGACAAAATTCAGACTTTCTTTTTTTTTTGCGTTTGTTGCTCGAAATTTTTTTGTCTTGTACAGTTCGCTTAAAATCAAAATATAAAATCTGCTTTGTTTTTTGGAATAGATCGATACAGTTGCAGCGGAACTCACATTCTGAAGTCCCCCTGAGGAATTCAAGTAATGCCCCAAATCTAACTCAAGAAAAAAAAAGAAGAAAAAATAAAACATGTGAACTTTCTGAAAGCGAAATATATAAAATCGGAAACGAAGATGCCTATTTGAAGAAAAAGAGAATTTCCGGCACATCAGAGCGGCGAGAACTCCGGTCCCTGAAGCGGGTCGAATAGAGCGCTAACGAACACGACTCCGAAGTGGGAAGCACGCGAGGAACGTGATCAGCATTTTCCTTTCACGAGACGGAAGCAGAGAAAAGGAAAGATTTGACGTTCTGTTGACAGTGAATTCCCCGTTTGTTTTGCGAACTCCCGCTGAGAATCAATACTGGTGAACCGTCGACCCATGTTTTTCCAAGCGCCGGAGAGAGGCACCGTTTTCCAGCTCGCTCGGGCTCTTTTGTGTTGTTATCGGCTGCGCCAGCCGGACTTGTCTCCAACACAAAGACGCATCGGCTGCAACCAGATTTGTTTAAAGCAAATCGGCTATTATTCGGATCTGGGACAAGCTTGTGCGAGAGTCGCCGGCTCGTCGACGGCTAAAATAACTTCAGCAAATACGCAGCACTCTAAGAAGAAAAAATGGATGGACACGGGCACTTTCTTTGAGGGAGCTAAACAATGCTCCTTATGTGACTCCTTTTGGGTGTATAGGGTAAACCCTCGGCTTGGAGATTTTATGCAAACCCCAAATATGGGATTATTTACACCCCTGCAGCTCCCTCCGGACTCAACTAATGCTCCTTTCCTGGAGCGTTGTTTGGCACCTGTTGGCACTCCCTCAAGTACTCGTGAGTTAATTAGAGGACTACAAGTTAGGAGAACAGAGAAAACAAGGTTTTATGCAACCCAAAAAATAAGTCACCAATCGTTCCTCGTGAGTTTCCGTCGGCGGCGGAGACATGGCCATCCGTCTAAAACATGCAAACTAAAAAAAAAAAAAAAGGCGCTAAAATAATCTTTAACGTGCAAACAAATACAAAGTAATGGCACAAACGATTCAGCAGCCCGATGGTTTGTCGGAAGAGGGAAAGCGTTTCGTGAAACCGTTCTATATGGACGGAAGTTCCCCCACTACCGGGCTGCGCATTATCCTCCTAGAAAGAGATCATTGCTCGTTCGCGTGCAGTGTAATGGACGCTACCGCGCGAGACTTCTCCTTGGGCCCATCTTTTTTCGGACAAGGGGAAGTACAAGTCCCTTGGAAGGAAGTAAATTGAACTTCGCCTTAATGTATTATACTTCGGAGGACGGAAAATATTACGTACAACGTGGTTTGAACACAATTTAAATGCGTGTTCTTTATTTGGAAATTTCGAATAAAATTCGAGTTTTTCACATTACTGTCACCACTGCTTTCCGTACAGCTTTATTCTTGTGTGAAAGAGTGGGAATCTTCCAAACATAAACTCAAAAGGGTGCGTCCTGGGTAGCCTCACAAAAGGGGCCAGCGTGCTGCTATGTCTCGAAGCCAATCAGCGACAACCATTGTGAACCTTCCCAGGGAATTTCGTCTTCGATTCCTTCTCCTGCAGTGGAACATGAGCTTCTTCCATACAAACATCTTCGCGGCGTCGGAAAAGGTTGTATACCAAAAAAAAAAAAAAGAACTCGCTCCTTACACGTAACCCGATCCGTCGTTTCGGGGGTTCTGGGTCTGCCCTTTGTATGGTTGTTCCTTCTTAGTGGTGTGTAGAGAGGATAGGCAAGAGACTGGGGAAAACAGCAAATGGAGAGCGCACAAACGAGGTTCCCATTGACGAACGCGAGTTTCATATTGCGAGGTATAGCACGCAAGAGCCCGGGGACTTCCACACTTGGCTGATTGCACAGATGTGTTTTGATGCATAGTATGGTCGCTGAAAGAGTGAGAACGGCAGGACGTGCCGAACGCCAGGACTCGAGCACGTGTACCATTTCTACAGCCGTGCTTCATGCGCGCTCGCTTGCGCTGGAAGCTTGAAAACTGAAGCTTCTCTCTGCCGTTCTAACCTCGTCACTCACTAAAGTGCCATGCACTATACAATATGTTATTGTAGAACACGTTTTTGAAAAGTATAAGATGGCAAGAGCGTGAGCCGGAAGAGCGAGGCGCCGGTGGCGTCCCACTTCCGTTGGCTGGCGTAAGCGATAATGGGATCATGGTGACAACTAACAGCGTTCTCGTCGGAGATCGCGGTTTGAGTCTCAGTACGTAAACGATTGCACTGAGAGTTGGTGACCACAGAAAGCATTCTACGCGTGACGATTTGGTCAGGTTTGAACGTGAACACCGCCGTAAATATGTATGGTTTCGTGAAAACCACTCTGCCTCAAAACCCTGCAATCGCTTTCCATCAAACCAGGAGGGAGCCACGAGTTCACTTCCTCGTTACAAACTTTGCGTCCATCAGATCCATCCTTCAGAGGAGTCCATGAATCTCAATTATTGTATGGCCAATCAGAGGCATGGTGAAATCAAGACTTCCTGGGTAGCAAGGCAGTCATTCTTGATTTCTGCTACACGTACCCAAGACCGTTGTAAGGCACAGGTTGGACGCGAGTTTTGCATCAGCGTTCGGCAGGGAATCGTGTCCTCCCTGTTTGGACGTGACTCCTGCCACACGCTGACGAAACAATCCTGTCTAATCTGGTCTGGTCTCCGCCCCAGACGTTGAAAATCGAAAGCCTCGTATACACCTTTTCCACAAGGGCGCAGCCATCTTGAATGTTATCACTTTTGGTATGCGGTAAAACATCGTTTTTTATCTCTACACGCCGCTGGAGAGGCGTTCACGAAAAACGCGTGATTGTCACACATACTTGTTTTGCCTCGCCTATATTTCCTCGCATATTTCAGGTTGAAATGTTTTATTATATTTTTCGTCCCGCATACCAGATACGGGATCCACGTGACTGAGAACGACAGGGAACAGAAAAACGACTATAGGTAGCCGATGTTGGCGAAAGCAAGATCTAAAATCCCGTTCACTGCACTTGCGTCCTAGTAGCGACCGGAGAGGCTAAAAATCGGTTTTAAGCCTCCTGTCACTGCTTACGACCGCTGCGCAGACGGTCGCACCCAGTTACAATACCATCTATACGGTGCTCCTGGAAGTGAATCTTACAAGGAGCCAAGGTTTTGCGGTATTTTTCGACATCAGATGTGCGTACCATATGCGAAATGGTCGTTTATAACACTGTCAAACGTTTTTCGAGCCCCAAACAGATAAAATATAATGCGCAAAAATAAATAAACTAAAGCAGATACTGAGTGTTTTACAGTTTCTCGATAGATGGCGCCAGTATGTTCTCTCGTCTTATTCGTCTTAAGATAGTTTTAATAGGTTTTAACGACACGGTCCTAAGTAGTGACAAGTTTGTGAACGGTTCTTTAAACAGGAGACGTGACTATGCGTTCTTTTGGTTTGGAGGAGAGAGGGAGAAAGATACAGATGGAGAGAGAGCGGGGCAAAGAGGGAAAAGAAAGCTAGCTAAAATGAGATACGGGAAAGTGTTTGTCGCCCTTTTAATTATTTCTGTGGCACAAACTCCAAGCCGCCTCCGAAGCACTTGGGCGAACATATTCTCAAACAGCATCGGCGGCGGGTATTAAAACCTCGTACCAAACCGACTTTTTTAAAGTGGTGCCGATGTAATCCTCTGCGATGAATCTGGACAAGCGCTGCAATCATTCTAGGCATAGGAAACGGAGATGCACTGCCCGAAGGAAAATAAGGATAAACGTAAGACAAAAAAAAAAAAGCTCCAAACTAGGAAAAGCAAAAAAACAGGGTGGGTGAAAAATACGTTTGCTTTCTCCACCCCTCGCTCACTTCTGAACCCCAAAAAGTAGCTGGCGCGTGCTTTGCATTCCCTCCGTGTCCATTACCCCTGCGAGTTTTCAAAATACCCCGTCAAGGCCCGGTTTCCCTCCGAAATCTAATTTATATTCTCTTTCTTAATTGCGTTCTCCTGAACCCGTTAATTTAACGCAGTGAACAGAACGCATTTCAAGTAGTGAACAGAGAAAGATTAGCGATTGCAGACAAGTCAAGCGGCGGGAGGAAATCGATGCGAGGAATACGAAGCGCTAATTCCCTCAATCAGGGCGTTCAACCACGAAAAACAAAAGTGTAATGAGCGGAACAAGAAATGATTGATACGGGGACGTCTGGAATTTTTCTTTTCGTAGTGATGCAGTGGGTCTAATTTTAATTCGGACAGAATAAAAAAACAGTGGGGATGACCGGCAAATAACCACTGTCTTTACTGAATATGTATCAGGCCAGACAAATATGGTGTGATAAAAATAACCGATCACTAGACTAGGATCAGCAGATACGATTAGTAGGCTCATGATTTATGAATTCCATATTATACTTTCACTATCGTTTGCAAATAATGCCTTCAGGGGCAATATTTCAATTGCAGCTTCGGCGGCCGTCGCTATAGCAGCAAATTTAACATTAAATAAATGCGAAATGGTAAAGGGTTGGGAAAGATCAATTTTTGACTTTTTGCCGCCCCATGCCAAAGGGGACGCAACAAAAAAAAATAATAAGCGCCGGAAGTTCTGTTGGCAATGTCTATCTAAAGAGAGAGGAAGCCGTTTCAGTCACACAATTACTATCTCGGTAGCGCGTTCTTAGTGGACATGCGCGATGGCGCACTGTCTAGGTAGTTACAAGATGTCAAAAACTACTTGCCCTCGAGAAAGCTTAAGTTGCGCCCCCTGACGGCGAATGTGGGTGACTTCACGCCGAGGACCCAATTTTTTCCTGACTTTATATCCCTCGTTTCATAATGGCCAGTTAGGAAAATAGCCGTAGGTTTATTTCTTTTATTTCTCTTCACTGTCACTCATTATCGCTTAGAAATATTATTACGATGAAATCATACCTTTCTGATGCATTAGATTAAAACTTACTGCGTAGTGAATGCACGCATCATAATTATAATAGTTTCTTTTTCCGAATATTTTAAGTGTAATAATATGTAAGAGTGTCGAAGGAATGGCGCGAAGGCCGCGAGACACAGCCACGCGGAAACTCTCAGCGCTGCGTTGTTTGCAAACTTCCCCCGGAGTCGTCGTCCTTGAGCTCTTTTCTCTGTTCGCCTGACAGCGCTCTGCCAACAACGCCTGTATCACCACTCGCGAAGGCGTAACAATGAACGATAATCGATTGTACCATCCACTTAAGTTTGCATCAGAGGTCCCACCCTAAGCTGGTTATCAAAGAATTAAGTCAATATCTACATGTTTCTTGTACTTTGTACGTATATAACAACATCAACATATGACGGAAAGCAAAGCAAACAGGTAATATCATAATAAACAAAAGAGGTGGTGACTTTAGGGCTTGTAACACATACACACACACACCAGGGACACAGATAATGTTTTATGTGTTCGTCCTCTTTTCCGTATTCTCTACACTAACTTTTGTTGGAAGGGGCAATCATTAGTTTCGGCTGTGGAGAATGCCAGCATATAAACGATCCCATCTGGGACTCGACGGCGGACGCACGATTTGGCAGCGAGCTTAGCTGAGACGGCATTCACGTTTCACGCAACAGTAGAACTCTTGAAACAAACGGCGGTCCGCGTCGTGCTCAAGGAGGAAGCCCGTCCGTCTTCCCCGTCGACGAGTGGGCCTCGCGCGCGAACCCCCGACGAGACCAGGAGAGAGAAAAGAACGTCACTTACTCGGAGTACCACGAAGTCCATTTGTCTGCCGGTGTCGGAGGAGCCGCGGCCGACACACCGCCGCGCGCGCAATTCCCCGAATACCTCGCAGGGAGGAACCCGCGTGCGCGAAATCCGAGACCGGGGAACACTGCACCACCACGACGGGGCCTGGGCAGACTACGAGGGTCGTCGCTCACGTGTAGCGCGCCGCTGCCCCTCCGCCGCCGCTGGACATCCGTCCGTCGGATCACGTGACCTCCCGGCACACACCCCTCCAAACACACACACGCATAGAGAGAGACGTCCGACGACGGGAACGCGCAAGGAGCGACTGGAAGAAGAGTGCACGCGCTCCTCTTCCTCCCGCGCGGGGGTTAGGAGGAAGGGGGGGGGGGGGTCACGTGGTCTCCTTCCCTTTCTCCGGGTCGTTCATATCATAGGGGGAATCCGAGCGGCGGCGGCCATCAGTGGGGTCGCATTAGCGCGTCGGGGCTCGTGCTTTGTGCTCGGCGGGAGGCGGTCACATTAGATGAAGCCGCCTTTGATGGGGAGCACCGCTGGTTCGGGACCGGGGCCTCGGCGGCAGGGAAGGAAATATCAAACACGTGGGAAAGGAGATGAAAAGCTAGTCTCTTGGCAGTCAGTGTAGTGTATTGGGAGCCGCTTCTATCATGATGTCTCACTTTGGCCATGGGGAGAAAGGCAGTCATGAATCACAATGCGTGAGCGTTGTCCACCGCGGCGTCGCCTACATGGCCGAGTTTTTTTGTGGGTTCTGTTTCTTAGTTAAAAGAAAATATGTTCTAAGAACTTTCAACGCGAGCGTTCTTTCATACGTGGAGGAACCTGTCGACCGAAACAAGACTAAAGATTGATTATAATGCAATTAAATGTAAAGTCGCAACTGGACAAGAATGACGAAAATTATCCCTGGAGAAGGGGAACAAGAGGGACAAAAGGACAAGCACAAATCTCCAAACACAGCTAAGTGACTGGTGCGCGACTGAATGGCTATATTTCGATGGTGCTTGATTTTGAAAACAAAACAAACAAACAAAAACATTTAAAGAATACGATAAAAACTGCTATCGTACACGCCAAACTCAAGTACTATCGGGGGTCCTGGGTTCTGGACCGTTTTCCGTATTTGACTGGAAAGTCCCGACACCTGTACGACCAAGAGACACGTATGACAGGCCGTAATACAGCAGGTGTTTTTAAGCCGTGCGCATTATAGGTGTAATAATAAAACCGGCTAATTTCGAATGCACAACGCGTCTACGCAGTATCTTCAGTGGCCTACTATTCAAAAATGAACAGATTTCAACATCAAAATATTAATACCTCAACATAAAAATCTATATGGTGCCGATTTATTACATATCATACGCACTTTCTTGAAAGTAGTGGCTACGAATTAGAAATAAACTTTACGCATCGTACACGCACAGTGTTCGCAGCCGCTATATCCTTACGAAGCCGCGGACACCGACAGTGAAAGAAATCCAGCCGCTCCGTAAACTCATGCTGATGAGCTGCATCGAAGCTCGTCTCAACCTGCAGTACTAATGTTAGGGGTTTCATCCGTGTCCGGTTGGTCTGTTAGGTCGAATTGCAACTAAGCTATTAGCCCAGTTGCAATACTGAGCTATTAGCTCAGTTGCGAGCAGAAAACGTCTCAAATGACCTACGAGGGGGGGGCATATTAATTTTAAATGTTTATTTACCTTTCGCCCACATTCGGTTTAATAGCAAGTTTTCGTAGACCGAGTTTCCCCTTCCGATAAGCCCTCCGCAACGAAGAAGCCGCTACTGCGCCTGCGCGCCCATGGCCCTGACTGTAGAGTTTCGGGTATACCGTAGCGGGTTGCGGAGAGCGTTGCGGGACGACGAAAACGATCTACGAAAACTCCCTAATGAATGGAGATTACCGTTACAGGTAGCGAATACCGTACCCTAGCCTCATGTTGCAGCATTGGCCAGATGGAGGCAGTGGAAGGACGCCGTTTCCGCAGACGCTATCAGTGCACACCGGGACAACAGTGAAAACTACCAACAAGGGCGGACGTCTTGGTTTCTTTGGAAAGGGAGCGCGAACACGGCCGACATTTACGGGAGATTGGTGGCAGTGCGTAGCGAGCATGCTCCATCATAAAAATGCCGTCTACAAATGGGTGGAAGGCTGTAAAAACGCCGCGTTTCACCTGAAAAAAGGTTTTGGAAGGACACCGACGACGCCAACGAACATCGCCTGCGTGGAGCAGGTTAATCTGAATAACCGGCGCATCACATTTTCTGGAAATGAAAACGAATATTATTTGAAATGCAAGGGAAAGAAATGAAAAGGGTTTCTGACATCCTGTCTTTCGCACTTCCCCTCGTGTGATACATTTTCTAGAAATTTCATTGAGGGCAATGCACTTGAACTTCAACTTGCCAGGAGTATCATGCGTCTGTGCACCAGAACTCTGAGATGGGGAGGATATCCGCCAGGTGGTTGCCGAAATGATGGGTGTATGAAAGAGCTCTCATCAAGGAACATTAATATTTGTGAGCGGTTAAGTAGTTCAGAAAGGTTACTGACACATAAGAAGAAAAAAAATATAGGACCAAGTACCTCTTTCGACATTGGCCTAACAGAGGGTTTATAGTTAGGCGTAGAGACACAATGGGATTGACCTGTTGAATAGTGTAAGGATTAGTGTGTCCGTTCTCTTGAAATGGTTCGAATGATCGTTAATTTTTAGACGCCCTCCAGCACTGCCGAAAAAACCACATCTATAAGGAGAAAGATCGGCTGCCGGCGGGGAAGAGAAATGCACACGAGGAATGTGGGTCCCCTTGGGAACTGATTTTGGTGCCCGGTGGCCAGGAACGCGGAGAGTTGGGCAGGAAATGTCCCTTCCGGCTGGTGACTTGGATGGAGAGGCAGTGGACACAACGACGACACGATGGATAACATATTTACATGCATTTCACGCAACCGACGCTCGAGTCCGAGCGTCGGTCGCGTAAAATGCATGCTAAATATGATATCCATCGTGTCGTCGTTGTGTCCACTGCCTCTCCATTCAAGTCACCAGCCGAGATTGGGGAGAGTACCCTTATACACCTGGAGGTCCGAATTTGGTCACTTCGAGAGCGAGAGCAAGATCTAGCTTGCCTGCGTGGAACGAGCGAAGCATAGCCTTCGTAGAGTGTTCGTCTGCTAACACCAGCGAAGAACGCGGTGCTACGAAGCGTCAACACGGAGAGCAAGTCGTCTGCTTCGTGCTCAGGAGTTGCGGTGACGTCAGGCTGATGCCGAGCTCTGATTGGCTTAGATTGAAAGGATAGTCGGTAGACCTGAAGTGCTAGATGCCTCGAGGTCTACCCACTCATTTTGTTCAATCAGCCAATAAGGACTCGGCGTTCTCGACATCACCGCAACCCCTGCGCAAGAAGCAGGCGAGATTGCGCTCCGCCAGACATGTACACGTTACCCAAAAAAGTAACTAAATACCGTTACTCGTTACTCGCTCAAAAAGTAACTAAATACGTTACTCGTTACCGATCCTCAAAAGGAACGCGTGAGTTACCTCAAAAGTAACGAGTTACTTTTCACGTTACTTTGACGACCAAATACACAACTGTTTTTGTTTCATGGTTTATTGTTTTCTTTTTAGTAGTCGCTGCCCTTAAGCAGCAGCTGCCTGTCGAAGTTTTCATCAGTTATGTTTCCCCGCTTCCTTGAAAATACATTTCCGGTGACGCTGAAGCGTCTTTCTACTGACGCGCTCGAAGGAATGGCAGTGTTGTGCTTCAGGAAGAGCTGGTGAATCTTCGGGAACTGCGCCTTCATTGAGGACAGCGGGTAATGGGTTATGTCCCTTCCCGTGTTTGCAACCTCCGGGTTTACATTCGGTCCGTACCCGGTTCTAGAAAGTTCAACCAACGAACCTGATTGTGCTCGCTGGGTGAAGGACATTCCCAGCTGTAGAGTTCAGTACAGCAACGTTTATCGCTGGACACGTCAGTCGAACTGTTCGACTGACGTGTTCAGCGATATACGTTGCTGTATTGTCATACTGCTTATTTGTTTTTCGGGTTTTCCATCCGCCTTTGTCGCAATAGACACATACTAAGGCTAGAATAAAAACAAGGCCGTTTAAGCGGTGTTGTACACGTTACTCCTCAAAAGTAACGAGATACCGTTACTCGTTACTTGGCCTTAAAAGTAACTAAATACCGTTACTCGTTCCTTTTCTGAAAAAGTAACTAAATACGTTACTCGTTACCGAAAATAGTAACTAGGTACAAGTAACTCGTTACTTGTAACGCGTTACGTACATGTCTGCGCTCCGCATTGTAGACGGAAATATAAACAACAAAACACCGTGCGTCTTCTGCTCACAGATCGCAGAAACAAAGTTGATAATCTGCTAAGCACGAACCCAGTCGCCGCAGAGAAGTGAGATCGGACGCAAGTTGAAGTTGTAATCGTTTGCTGTTCTACGTTGGAAACCCACCGACAAGCCACACCTCCGTTTGCAAACCTCAAGTTATTCTGCTGCGGCACACAAATTGGCATCGACCGGTGGGTGAATTGGAGTACTAGAGATAAGCATATCAGAATCCGGGACACGTTTTTCGCTATTCGTACGTTGGTGGGACGTTCTCACCATATATGTGCCCTCTTGTGGACTCTCGAACGGGTCAGAAATGTCCGCAGTGGCTGATTACTCGCAAGCTGTGGCCCCGCGCCCAATCAGCAACCGAAAACGCTCTCGCTCTCGCCTTGACCGAAATCGGACCCCTGGCGCCTTTTCTCACGACATCAAGGACTTTACCAACAGCTTTTAAGATAGTAAAATGACAACCCTAAAGTTACATCGCTCCAGTTTAATGATTAGAATAGAATTATCAGCAGTATAAAAAGATTTTTTTTTTTAATATCGAGCAAAACACTTAAGGTGACACTATGTGGAGCGCAAGTTTGTCTGCCATCGTTTTGCAGGGGCTGTGGTGACATCAAAAAGCAGAGCTCTCATTGGCTCTAAATGAAGGATAGGAAGCACACATCAAAGCAAGCTGCCTTGAGGTCTACCCACTATACTTTAATCAGAGCCAATCACAGCTCGGCGTTCTTCCGACACCACAGCCCCCGCAAAAGAAGCAGACAAACTTGCGCTCCGTATTGTCATAAAGCGAATTATCTGAGTCAGATAATGGCCCTTGACGTAGATATGTTTTGGTCGGAAGCCGTGCTGAGGCCGTAGAGACCAATCGGAAAAAATATTAGCGCGAAAAACAAATGCCTCCCTTATCCTTTGTCTTTCAGCGCTAATATATTTATGATGTTCAACCAACTAAGCCACCAACTAATTTTATTCCGTATAGACCACATTGTATTGTACATAAAACTAACCTATGAAGCTTTTCATTCTTGATGGTTTGGTGTTATCCGCAGTGTGGCCAATTTAGCAGTTTTTCTGCGAACATTTCGTGGTTTTCTGAGTCGTCTAGCTGAAGATATTCCCATCATGCGTGCGGCCGGATTTTAGTGGTTTTCGAATCATGTTAGAGTGTGTTTTTTTTCAGTTTTTTTTTGTCAGGCGATGTATAACGTTTTTGAGGTTACATTTATCATTCATAAATTGCTTGCTTTTTGCGGTAAGTTAGAGCCGTGGGGTAGTCACTTTTGTTTACTCTCAGCAAAATGTTTAGTGACGGTAACCCTTGAGACGCCATTGATCTCAGTGGCAAAGGTTGAAACGTCATTTCAACTTTTTGTACGTGAATGTTGAATTCGTTTTCCAAATCTAACAGATGAAATCGACCTAGTGAACTATTCAGAAACATGGGTGCTATAAAATTTGAAGTTCAAGACTGGTTAATGGAAGGCCCAAGCGACCTTAGACGATTCAAATACCTCTACTAGAATATAAATGTTTTCGCAAAGTATTGAATTTGGCCGCTTAAAGGCCGACGGCCAGACTCGAGATTCTGCAAGGCAGAAGATCCTCCTCTCCCATAGGGAGGAGGATCTTCTGCGGGCAACGGTGGACAGGGTAGAAGAGGGGAGAGGAGAAAGGGAGAAAAAAGTGGAAAGCGCGAACTGGTTGCCGGTCTTTAAGCGTTCAGCGACTACCACGTAGTGCACAAAAGGTCGAGAAAATGGAGGTATACATCTGCAGGTATGGGAAGACAAAATACATGGTAACAACTGTCAACAATAAGATCATGCAGTGGACGTTGTTCTTTGCATGGAAGTGATCTGAGTCAAACAACATAGCTGATTTCTAAGGGATTTTAGTTTATTTTATTGATTTTAGACTAATTATAGCCACAAATTGCGTAAAAAGTCGCTCTTACACTGCGTCTGACGTTTAGTGGTATTTAGCGGTTTTCAGGGTTCCTCTTGCGGCTTTTGACTTTTGAGTCGGCAACAGTAGTCATATGTTTACGTTCATATATTTAATCATTCCTTCATCTCGCGTGTTTTCTTGGATTGTTTGTTTCATTGTTACTCTGATATTTCTTTGTTATCGGGAAGATACCGATCACAATGCTTTAGTTTGTAGCTTTCAGCTGAATATATTTTTACTGCTCATTTATGTAGGTACTTATGACAACTGTAAGGGCCCACTACCTTGTTCGTGTTATTAGCCTTTTTCACTGGCCCCTCTTCGGATTCTGTAAGAAAGAAAATGAAAGCAAAAAAAATATTTCATGAAGACTGAATTGAATACGTTTTACTACAAGTTTGTCGAGGTTTGTTGGTGCCTTTTAATACCGAGCAGAGTGTAGGCAATATACTTCCAAAGTGTATCGTACAAATACAATATACTTCGACAAGAATGCATTATTACAAGCTAATTACACCCTTTAGAAAAGTATTAAAATACAAGATACCAATAAAACGAGAATATTTGATCATCTTCAAATATATTTACAAGTACATGTTGTTCCCATAAGTCTGATATGTCCGACTTAAATTTAAACCAGTGTCAAAAATGACCATGCCCACATTAAGAGAGCATCTAGATATACCAACAAACAAGTCGCTTAAATGGAAGTTACAGATCTAAAAAATATAACTTTATTGACATAAGATAGCCAAATCCAACCTGGGTAAACAGAAGATATTCAGTAGAAATTTAATCTCAAAAGGCTCAGTTGAAGCAATAAAGCCCTTTCAACAACGTGTCGTTAATGCGACGTTTAAAATATTAAATCAATGAACCAAAACTTCAGTAATTGTACCCACTTGTCCATTGCTTGTTCTACTCTTGTGAGAGGGAAATGAGTTACAAATACTTCTGGACGAAGAACGGAAAAATTTTTGTGGCAAAGAGGGACGGAACGGCTGCAATTCGGATTGTTGACGAAAGTGACCTGAACAAAGTGCAATAATGTCTTTCGATACATTTAAAGAATGGAATAATCATACCGAAAACGTTCTAACCGAAGAAGGAAAAAGGAAAGAAGACTAGATCCTACATATCGTTCAACTAAATGTTAGAAACCCCAAGAAGCACAGTGATAAATTGAATGTTTACATAGCAGATGCACTGGTAGATATCGACGTGCTCATACTTACCGAAATAAATGTCGAGATAAACGAACCGCTGCATCTTCCCCATACATGAGTACCACGAATATGTCTGTACGGCGCGAATGCATGAAAGGTTGGGGATACCGGTATACGTAAAAAATAGCTGGCTTTCCACCGTATCGAGATATCTCTACAGCATGCCGAAGCTATTGTGATGAGTATATATATTGCCGCCGAGCGCAGCTATTAACTGGGCAGCGCGCTCGTGGCTTAACGCTTATCGTGCTTCCGCTTCACGCAGAAAGCCAGTGTTTGATTCCAGTCAGGGGACTGTGGTTTTATTTATTCTTTCAACTTGGCCTCTCGTAATTTCGAGAACATTCTCGTCGATCGAGTTCCGAATGTTCTACGCGCCGAACCATAGAGTAATATAGTCAACTTAAAGAGAGACACCGGCGCGGTTTCGCGGCCCAGATACGTGCGTCTACTACACTCCGCCAGGCGGCACTCCTGAGCAATTGTGGCTTTACATTATTTTTTTTAAAGGAATTTCGCTTTTAAAATTGTTACACCCTAGTTATATTTAACATATTTAAAGATATGAAATGGTTTTCAAATACTACGTCACAATCACCTGATGTATGGCGCTTGGTATAGTCTATGATGGAGTCTCCGCATGGTTGGCATGGGTGACGTCCGCCCCCTCTCCACCGTGCTTCCTCAACGCTCTTCGGTCGCCTCGCAAGCAACAAGGGGACGCATAACCACTCGCGTTCTCCGGAAACGTTCACCTTGAGTTCGTGTTTCATGCAGCCGAGCAGCTTGAGTTGCTTCTTTTTCTCGCCGTAGATTGGCGTCACGTCGTCAGGTCCTGCTTCTTTGAACAGAAGGTAAGTTCTTTACCGCTTGTATATTTTGCTTTAGCTACAAAGATAGCGTAAACGGCCCGACAGACGACACTTCCTTACACACTTGTGTTGATCCGTCACGCGTGCGATACAGTTTTTGCTGTATTGTGACGCCGATCGAGCTATATCATCTCTGTGACATGTCGGATTCACTTTTCGTTTATTTTTTCGTCAGCCGATAGTTTTCTGCCTTCGATTATAAATCTGCAGGAACGTAGTCGTTGAGCTTGGATCCAATATATGATGGACATTTAAGCTCTTCGTCGCTTTTTCCCCGCTGAATCAGGTGATTCCCTACGGAAGTTACTGCTGCGTGCTCTGGTGCGCCAACAATGGAAAGACAAATAAAAAGCCAGGTGTTAAGTTTTTCCGGATTCACGCGGATTCAAGGTACGTATATATTTCGATTCAGTCCTTACTTAGACCATTTTGTGGAAGCAAACACTCAGTATAGCTGAGAAAAGATATTTGCAAAGACAACATACTTTTTTTAACTATTCTTCTTTACAGTACGTATGGCAAGTCAAGAAAACTTCCAAAAATTTCGAGGCTAGATACATGGTGTTGTCTGAGTTACACACCACGTTTAACAAAAACAAAAGGGTAAAAAAAATGAATATTTTCAGCAAGAGCAAACTTTCACAAATAGTTTGCAAATGACACCCATAAAGTGATGAAATGACAACCAGCCAAAAATTTCTTTGATATAACTTTAGCATGAATACAAAGACACCGATCTCTTTCATGTTGCGTGACCGGGTGGGTTTCAAATTCGTGACCATTGTTTGTTTGCCCATGTAGTACTGCACTGTAAAAGAAGAAAGAAAAACTATCGGAGGGATATACAACAGTGAACTTTGCGAAACGCGAAGGTTTCACTTAGCGGTAGCATTCAAAACTTCCGATATGCAAAAGAGCAGGGCTCACACATTTGCAGTTTATATCACCCGTTCAATGAATGTAACATAGGTAGTAAGTACAATTATTTGTTTAGGTCAAAGACATGGGTACGGTATGCTAACCGCCCTGAGCTCATAAGAAAGACCGCCACACAGCTCAACGTGTGCTACCGCATGGTGTAGTGAACACTTCACTACAAAGGACTTTATTGATCCTGGACAGACGAGACTTACCAAAACGGCTGTCCCTACTGTTCACTGGCAATAAGTAGGCTCTCTGCAACAACACAAGGAAATAACTTTTCTTTGCTGGCAGATTGTAACAGGTTCCAATTTTATATTTTGTTGGTAACCAATGCTAGCTCTACTTTATCGCTGCCACCTGCCAGCATGACGTTAATGCTGCCCCTGGCACAGTCTCGATTGTAGAATCGGCTTTATTTTCGTTTAATGAGTTGCCACACAACTGTTGTATTTCCAGTTATTTTATTGTTTTGTACATTATCTTTGTAACATCTTAGCCCTATGTATAGCATTACTTTTCAGTGGCAATGAGAGCCCAAATTAGTTGAAATAATGTTACTACAGCCGGAGGTCACTCTGCATTAAAACATGGCAATTGTGTCCTCCAATCGAGTGTTCTGCCAGTGTTGTATGACTTCTGACATGGCATGTTTTGTGTGGGTCAGTCAGTTAGAGTGCACACCAAATACAATATACAGCCCCTGTTTATATCGAATTTGGCAAGAGTAGAGGATCGGACTTTCACCATTCAAAATAGACTTTTGACGTCCATGTTTAGTGTGAGCGTTTGCTCCACATGCTGCTTCGTTTTCGTGCTCAACAAGAATATGACATGGAGGGCCACAGAACGTCACCTTCCACTGGTGCTCATGATAAGCCCATTTATTTTAGACCTGATGTCCATATCTAGTTGCAAACCTTGTTCAACAGCACCGGTAGCCACAAGAAGAAACACCCGGTATAAGATCAAGATCTTGACGCGTCAGCAGCCTTTACATTTACATGTGTGAACTTTGTGTCGAATATTTATTGATATCTTTATTCACATATCTGGGGCATTTTGCACAGCTCCAGTCAGATATTTAGTTGTGTGCCTTATATGAAAAAGCGTGGCACATGCAGCCAGGGGCGGATGCAGGAATTTCCTGAGAGGGGGTCAGGTGTTGGTCAGCGTACCATATGTTTAGGAACCCAATTCTCCTCTCCTTCGTTTTACGCCGTAAAGTTTGCACATGCAGAAATCAAGAGGGGTCAGGACATCCGTACCCCCCCCCTCTAAATCCGCCCCTGCATGCAGCATATGCCTTCCTGTGATTTCGTGTTTGTTTTGATTTTCATGATCAAGGATATTGTGTTAAGCAATGTTGTCCTGGCTTTCGGTTTTCGTTGTGCCTGCTCGTAGATGTTGCACTTGTAGAGACAACATTTTTTTCTAGATCCTGAGATCCATTTTGCAGCATATCAGTTTTCATTCTTCTCACATTCCGAAAGACGTGCTCATTGTTCGGCCATGTCTCGCCTGATGCAAATTGTAGGCTATGTGAATGGGTGTTTTGAATTGCGCACAAATTTGCTTCTTGCTGTATGTAGTGTGCGTGGCGTTCTGTTCTTATTGGTAATGATAAACACATTCTATTTATTGATACACTTGCTTTTCACGTGTAAGCAGTCGTGATAGGAAAAGTAATTACTCACTCTGTTCTACTTCCGAAACTGTTTGGTACGGTTCGGTTAGAAATCATTATTTAAATTTTTCATTTGCAAGAATACCTTATATTTCTTTTATATCTGATTGTAATAATGAGAGCATTAGTTTTTTGCAGAACATAATGTGCTTCATATCTTATTTGCTTGTTCATATGTGTTCATGAATGTGGTCGAAATAAAGAGATTTGAACCAAAATGCCTTGTTGCCTCAAATAGAGCAGACGCCGGGGCACCATGGGTGCTGTAAAACTTAAAAAAAGGTTTTACAGTAGAAATCAAATGTATTATTGTAAAGACAGTTAATAAAACTATAGAGTAGGCGAGCTGCTGGATATAATTAACCTGAGACTGAGTATCTAGAGGAGCACAGAATGTGGGAGGGGGGGGGGGGGGGGGGTACGACGATGCCTAAGCGCGCCCAATTCGAAACCGAAACTACCTACGCCGGGAACACCTACAGCGTCCAATCCGAAACCGAAACTTTCTATACCGAAAACCGACGCGGAAATGGAGTAACGTCTCCTTAACATCCACTAGTGGAGCGGTAGCTTTGTCAGGCGGGCTAAGTGGGCCGCTGGCCCTATGGGCGTGTCCGCTCTTCAAGTTTACCATATTACTCTGTGGCCGAACCTTCTACGCCGAATGATCCAGATGCCCACGCGTGTACAAGGGCTCCGCGTGGCATGCCGGAGGTCAGTTTCGCCTCAGCGTTCGATCCTGCTGCTTCGCCGCTTTCGACGCCCGCGACGCTCTGTTGTTATCTTTCTTTTTCCTTTTATTTTGGGCACAAGTTCGCCCCATTAAACGCAATCAGTTTACCCAGTCATTCGCCGCCTCGTCACTTGTCATTCGTGACAATATAAAGCCGCTGATACCGCTCACGGTATGTGCCACTCTATAGACACCCAGTGGAAATCATACATTGGCCTTAAGGAGAATCGGGTAAACTGATCAACATATTTAACAGCAACGATTGTAGCAGTTACAGCAGGCGACTTAAACATTGACGTTTCGAGACAAGATAAATACGGAGTCTCGGATTACCTGAACATATTGTCCAGTTACGGGCTAGAAAATATGATCAATGGTTACACTAGAGAAGAGCAGCCTTGCAGATACAATTACAAAAAGGAGCATTGATCACATAATAGCCCGAACAAGCAATTTATTCATTATAGGTGGCATAATTAAACAAAACGTAGCAGATCATTACTTCGTTGCTCTGCTGATATTGAATGAAAACTGTATACAACAAATGAAAGAAAGCCAATACAAACAAATCATTGACAACAAAAAAGTGAACTACAGTATAAAAAAGTACAGCTGGAACTCTCTCTACATCTTGAACATATAGCCCTTTATGAAGCGGTTGATGAGAAACTTGGGAGCATATACGAAAGTTAAAGAAGACGATCAAATTAAGAAAAAGAAATCGTAGCAACAAGTGGATTGGATAATAAAAAAATTGAGCTATGTTTTGAGAAAAATAATTATGGAACCGGTATAGGCAAAATCCGCAAGATAAATCACTAAAGAAAGAGTATAGGCTAATAAGGAACAGGGTAACTGCAAAAATAAGGCTGTCCAAAAAGAAGTTCCGTACAGCACAGCTCAAACAGTGCCGGAAGAACATCAGGGAAACGTGGAATACTGTAAATCAAATCATAGGCAAACCCCTCAAAGATGACGCGGACGAATCTCTAAAGAAAATTTTGCAACAACCAATTTCGATACACCAAGTGATAACTTCAATCGCGCTTTTGTTAAGCAGATGCAAGACCTACGTAAGCACGCCAACAAATCTACCACAAAACCTAACTTACGGAGCAGTACACAAAACTCAGCGTAAATGCCGCAAATAACAGAAGTAGATCTACAACATATAATTAGCAATATAATAACAACTAAAACGGGCAGGATATGACCAAAATAAGGCCCAGAGGTCTCCGCGTTCATTTTTACTGTCTAAGAAACATTCTCTTGGCAATATTAAACAGGAGTTTTGAAACAGGAGGTATACCTGATAAGATGAAGGTTCGATGGTGCGGCCAATTTATAAAAGAGGAAACAAAAATATGTTTCCATCTACATGCCCATCGCGTTGTTGTCAGCCCTTCATCAGATAATTAAAAAAAATTATTTTAAGAACTATCACCTCGTTCTGCGACAAATTCTCGTTGATAAATAACTGTCAGTGTGGGTTCCGGAAAAATAAAAATAGGTCACTATTACTCGAAGACGTAGCAGATTTTGTCAATGAGAAAATGGACAAGAATCAAATTGTACTTGCCTTGTTTTTAGACTTAACCAAAGCCTTTGATACAATGAATCATGATATTCTACTGGGTAAACTAGAAAGTCTGAAATTCAGAGGACTGTTCCTTCGGTTTTTAAAAATTACTTTACCAGCCGAACACAAAAAGTAAGAATTATCAATAGTATAAGTGATACCATCAACCTCATCTGCGGTGTACCCCAAGGATAGGTATTAGTCTCCATGCTATTTAATATATACATGAATGACGTCGCTTCTTTGCCTTTAATATCAAATATATATCAATATGCAGACGATACAGCTTTAGTTCTAGCAAACGAAAGCTATAGTATTGAGGCGTTCGCTTTACAAGAGGACATTAAACAAATAATGAACTGGTCTTTAAAAAACTTCATTTTTGTAAATGAAAATAAGACTGATATAATGTGCTTCAGAACCCATCAAAAGCGTATTGACTTCACAGAAGCCATCCTTTTACATTCAGCGGAATGCAGGAATTGTTGCTGTTCACCAATAGCATACGCAACAGCAACTAACTACCGGGAATTTACTTTGACTATCATTTATCCTGGAATTTGCACACAGATTACATGATAAAGCAGTTTAGGATGATTTCATTTTATCTATACAGAGTTCGTAGTCATGCGGACATCAAATTAAGGAAAACAGTTTACCAAATGTTAGGTGAACCAAAAGTGAGGTATGGAATAACGATCTACGCACCCTGTTCCAACACCAAAAAGCAACAAAAAAATCTATAACATGATGAAAAGAATGGTGAAGAACGTCACTAACGGAACACGGCTCGAGCACATCCCATTCGAAGAACAACCCATCGAACTTAATCTTCTGGCGATAGGTAATCTGAGGTGTATAATCCTCACGTCACAAACCTCACGCCTGATTACAAGACAAAGTTAACTAGACAAAAACAGCTTAGGAGGACCGAGAAATATAGTATTCTGAGAGTATACAACAAATTATGGAACACGATCAAGAAACTATTATGTACCAAATCTCTTTAATCAACTTCCTGGCAATTTGCAGGAAATCCAGTCGCTTCGTACAGTAGAAAAAGATATATTGAAATGGTGTCAAAGCAGGTCTATTTGAATTTGGAGTGTGCCCTTATATTTTATTCATGATATCGCCTTGTCACTCATGTCAAGTAATTTTTGTTGTTTCTTTGCCTATTTACTGATTCACGGTCGCTGCTTGCGTTGGTTTTTGTTGGGATGAATTTGCTGTTGAACTTTTAGTTTTAAATATTTTCTTGTTGCTTTTGCGTTTCGTCATCTGCTTAGTATATGGCTAATTCACGATCAATACTCTCCCAATCCGCAAAGTGTTAATGATTGATAGGCCACAGCTTGACACAGCACGGGTTCTTGCATATTTAGTTTTTGTTTTATTCTTGTTGTTTTCCCTATTTTCTGTAGCAAAGGCTTTGGGGCGGGGGGGGGGCACTTGTACGCATGGACTTGTACGCATGTGCTTAAGCGAGACGGATTTGGAAAGTGTATTGTGGACAAAAACTGAAACAAACTTTTCTAACTATTGTAACAATTCCTTTTAACAGCGTCAGCTCTATCGAGATTGTTGTACTGGGCGAGTGACCGTGTTGCCGAAAACGAACGGAGCATGCGCGCGCATATCGCAAGTTGGCTTTGGCACCACCTGCACTTTCTCGCCTTTGGTCGCCCGTTCACTCGGCGCTCAGTCTCATCCTGGGTGTTAAGATGGAACGCATTAGCTGTTCATTGTATGATCGACTGTGGTTTGCGCGAGGCCTGGTGTCTTCGCCGACGGCTTGCCACGACGTTCTTCACTCGTCGTACCCGGACAGTGACCTGACTACTGTGGCGGTGCTGCAGACAGCCATACTGGCGGCCGCGTTCCACTCCACTAACAAGTCCTCCAGGCGGCATTTCGGAAGATCCCGCGTGCAGCGGAGGCCGATACCCGACCTGGCGTTTGGGACTACCGCTCTCGCCTTCGGCCAACGGAGGGATACGCTGCGAGGAGGTCCCGGGAGAGGAGGACGTACAGAGGACCACGCACAAGCTTGCACTGGGCGAGGCGACTTATGACCAGAGGCCGGGACAGACACCGACATCGCATATTCATCGATATTCTAAATTTGGCCATGTAACAATCAGTTTAAATAAATTATATATATATTCGAGTAGAACGCACGACCTTGGTGACCTCTACACTGCCTTGAAAGTGTGTGCTACGGGCCTGCGCAGTGTTTGTGCTGGCAAGATTTCGAATCTCGCAACGTGGTACGTGTGCGCATACCCGCCCATGCCAGAGGGTCGGCCTCATTTGGTTCCCGGGGATGGGCGTTTGATATCCGCTTGACGCTCTAAGCCTTTCGCGTAAGGATGGGGCAGCCAAAGCATACGCCGGAGCAAGCAGAGTCTGCTCGACGGCGTGAACGCGCTCGTTAGGAGGACGTCCTCGATCCGTAGGAGCCGACGGTCTCACCTTGGGTGTTAGGATGGAACGCATTCAACGTCAAGATCATGCTGCGGGTGAACGTGAAGTGGCAAGTAGAAGAGAACGTTACCGCGCCGAAAAAATGGACACGCTGGTGCAACCAAGCAATTTGTGCAGCGTGTCCCCGAGTACCCGTTGGTGTTAGTTGTTCTGTTTGTGATCGTTCGTTGTTTGCGTGAGACACCGCTCGTCATCCCCGGAATTCCCAGTCGCGGCGCAATATTGTTGCAAAAAAACGACGCTGGGGCAGTGGCGCCTAAGCTCCGCGCTCTGGCCCGGCTTCCATAAAATATTTTGTTTCTCATTAGCCGCGGAAACATGGGTGCGACCTAGCGCATCAAATTGCGATATGACGATTGTGATTGGGTAGAAGAGAAAGAAGCAAAGATTTTGGGCACGTGTGATTGCCTCCCTCTCAATTCGGTGCGCTACTGTCATATTAATGCAATTCATGTAAACGGACTGAACCCGTCTTTGGCTATAGGCTTACGTGGATGCGATAGCAGAATTTTAAGGCCCTGGGTTACGCAGTTGGGGCGGTCTCTAATGATGATAACAGTACTGAACATGATGACAATAGTGGTGGTGGTAACGACAATGACGTCAATGTGTATATTGCACCACCTTATAAAATACAAATATCGTTCATGTTATAGTACATCTTAAAACGTTTTTGTATCGGTATATTCGATATGATTCGTAAATTCGGATATTACTGCGTGAAAACGAAGCAGATGCGAATATGAATTAGAGGCTGTTTCGGAAATAGTCAATCACTCACTGACAACGCAAAGCAGTGGACGATTGTGAAAAATGTTAGAAGTGTCGCGCACATTGAGCAGCTCCATGGCCTCGTAAATTTCCATTGAAAAGTTGAAAATGATGACTCCGCGTTCCTAAGAACTTGTTTGACCAGGTCTACAACCTTATTTATGCAGCACGTTGCTCTATCGGCTGGCATAAATTAATCATGATGATGAGTTCGAAAAAAGGCACAGATAACCCTCTTAGTGTCGAGTTGCATGATTACTTGGGCACAAATTGCATTAGACAGAAACCGAACGGATACCCACAAAATTCCTATCACAACAAAGAAAGGAAAAAAAACAGTTTCTTTGCCCCTAAAAGCATGCCTCGCGAGTCGCAACTCGAAAACTGTCCCGGGAACATGGTTGTGAGGAGGATCGTAATTTGAGGTCAAGCTCTCTTTCAATGCATTAAATTATTGACGGGGCGAGTAATGTTTTTGTGTGAGCTTTAGTAGTTCCGTTGAAAAATAATTGGGATACAAATATGAAGAAAACAAGAAATACGTTACGGGTTACACAATTCCCTTAGGGTAGTCGTAAAACAACTAGTTGATGAACCACTGAATAATAAATGCCAGTCTCAAGTCAAATAAGTTAGTGGAGGTCGGAGTGAAACATTTCACTTCACCCTGACAACGACGGTGGTGACGTTGTGGCAACGATGTGGTGACGTTGCGTTGTGGTAACGATGTGGTGATATCTTCCATGGTCGGTGCAACCACCGCTGGGAGTCGCCTGGTACAACGGAACATCGTCTTCACGATACGGCCCGGTTGTTCCTTGCAGTTACGCCCAGCCGCTTTTGTTTGCGTCGACAGCTCCCAGGAAGACAACCCCCAGTCCGCTTTCGTCCTGGTTGTTTCAGTCACCACTTCTTTTTCTGCCTGTTGTCTCCTGCTTCTTTTCTTCCCGAATCCCGTCTTCTTCTTTCTTGCATCTCATTGAAATGTCCAACCACTTCACCACAATGGTGTTTTTATTCCATAAATTGCTCCGGTTGATTGGAGCTTGTCTAATTAGCCCCTTTTTAATTATTTACTGCCTTGAACAATTAAGCAACAAAGAAAATAATGTAATATTTGTGATCATAGGCTAAACCACTTCGTCCACTCTCTTGTAATAACTAAACTCTGCGCTTCGTCCACTCTCTTGTAATAACTCGACTCTCGTGCTCCAAACTAACATACTTCTGCATTCAAATTATAAAATAAATAATTGAGACTGAATGCCATTGCAATATAACAACCCCTGTCATTTGGGCACATTCCAGGCGTTTCTCATGAAGATCAAGGGTGTATTTTAAGCTCCTCTCCTCCATGGTGAAAATAATCTCTGGAGAAGGGGAACAAGGGGACAAAGGACAAACACAAATCTCCAAACACAGGTAGGTGACTGGTTGCGCGACCGAAAAAATCCTCCTGGTCCTGGTATCGAACCAGCGACTTCTCCATTTCCATTGAAGAGGTCTCCTCCTACATGCTGTCTATTTTAAGGGGAAAAAATGTTTCAATTAGTTTTGGAAGTGGTCTTGTTTCTCCTAATTGCAGTAATTAAGAACCTTTCCAGCCATTTGGACGTATCAAAGCTAAGAATATTAGGTCATACCTCAAGGGCTCGTAAAATATTCCACTGATCATATCACTCGATGGCAAGAAAAGTGTTGCCTTGCTCTGGCGGATAAGACACCTGCTCCATAGAACTTTGCTTGCAGTCACCGCCTCTCGAAATCGTTCTGGGGACATCTCAAGGGCCTGCTTATTGAAAGGCCTGTTAGTGGTTAGAAAGGGTTGCTTGGGGAGGTTCACCAATATTTTTTTGCTTGTTTTAAGCTTGTCATTTTAGAGGAAACTCTCCATAAAGAACTACGCTAAAAGACCAAAAATGAACAAAAAATAATGTGTGGCATATGTATCTTTTATTAAGGTGATGAGTGAAAGGCAGAGAGGTAAGCCTGGACTTCTGTCCTAGCTGGCTACTCTGCACAGGGGAAAGGATTAAGGGATGAAAAGGTGGGATGAGGTGCTTAATGAATATGAGAAGAGAGAGCTGAAAGGATGATGGGTTGAATAGTTCAAAATGTCAGTCTCTGCCTACAAGGATTGCATCAACCGGGTGTCCTCGAGAAATCGTATCAGGGCTTTTGTGGCTTTCATTGAATGTTCCGTGGACTGCCACGAGCCCAGCACTTTGTCACAGGAGAAAGGTCGGTCGTCTAGCCTCTGAATTGTTCTGTGAAGGTCTTCTCTTTCCACGGCGTAGATGGCACATTCACAGATAAGGTGATCTGCAGTTTCCTGGACATCGCAGACTGGGCAGTTAGGGCTGTCTCTTCTTTTTATTCGATGTAGGAAGTGTCGGGTAAACGCCACCCCCAGTCGGAGTCTGTGTAGTACTGCCTGGGACCTGCGTGGAAGTCCAGACGGATATTTAAATGTCATATGTGGATCGAGGGCGTATAATCGGGAGTGATGGTATTCGGGATCAGCCCATAGATGTGATGTCAGGAGTTTGGCTACATTACGCACTGTTGAGTTGGCTTCTGACTTGAAGTAAGGAATTTTCAGGGTGCGCACATTTTTATGGGCCGATTTAGCCGCTGCATCTGCTGCCTCGTTGCCAGAAATCCCACTATGGCTTGGAATCCATTGGAGGCGCAGGTCATGTCCTTTCACTCGGCAACGGTTTAAAAGTAGCATGATGTTCAAACCAAGTTCTTGGTATCCGCTAGGTACCATAGCCGATTGTAAAATTTTCAAGGACACTTTGGAGTCAGTGAAGATTGTCCATGTTTGAGGTTGTTGTTTCTCGATATACTTCACCGCTTCCTGAATGGCAATCAATTCGGCTGTTGTTGAAGACGTTTTGTGACTTAGTTTGTGCTTAATAGTTATACCTCTAGTAGGAAACACAGCAGCGGCTGTTGAGCTCATTTTACTTGTAGAACCATCGGTAAAAACGTGTATACGAGATATATGAGATCCATACATTTCGGTCATTGTATGTTGGTACAGCACCGCCTGAGGAGTGTTGCGTTTTGTATGTATCCCAGGGATGTCGAGGGATATTAGTGGCGTAGGTATGGTCCAAGGTGGAGCAGCTGTAATTTCTGGTGTTAGAAACTTTGATGGAAATTCTTGTTGGTACAGGGCTAAAACACGAGCATAGTTGGACGATGGTCTAGACGACATAATGTCGGCTAGGTGATGTTTTTTATGTCTGGTTAGATGCCGTAAATGTATTCTTAAGGTTTCTTGAATTTGAAGAACACATGCTGGGAATTGTCGGGATTCGGCTATAGTGCCTGGCGTGGAAGTTGACCGAGGGAGACCAAGACAGCAGCGCAGAGCTCGAGCCTGTAGGCTCTGCAGCATCTTCATATTTGTTTTGCACGTGCCGTTGATAGCGGGGAGGCTGTAGCGCAAGGTGCCCACAAAAATAGCTTGGTAAAGACGCAGCAGAGCAGGAACTGTCGCTCCCCATGTTGTGCCACTGATGAACCGGGCTAGCAGGACAAACGCTGAGAGCTTCTTCTTAAGATGTTGAATATGGGGCGTCCATGTCAGACCGCGATCAACGACGACGCCCAAGAAGAGATGTTTCTTTAAGAAAGGTATTTTTTCTTTGCAGATAGTTAGTGGGTATTAGTGGGTATGTATGTTGTTCGTGTAGCCTACGGCAACACTTGCTTGCCTTCCAAACCACCAACGTACGTAAAACGTGACGAAGGGGGCCCCTGTACAATACAGAGCTCCGTTGCCATCAGGGGCGGATTTAGAGGGGGGTCCGGATGTCCTGACCCCCTCTTGATTTCTGCATGTGCAAAATTTAGGGCGTGAAACGAGGGAGAGGGGGCAGGGGGTTCCTAAACAAATGGTACGCTGACCAACACCTGACCCCTCCCTCAGAAAATTCCTGTATCCGCCCCTGGTTGCCGTCTTTCCATCTGTCTTCAGTTAGAAGAGACTTCAACGGGACCGCCAGCGTCGACAGCTTCGCTCCCTCCCACAACAAGGGCGGAAGGCAACGCTTACATTTTTTTTAATTTAGCACAGTCTTTTACAACAAGCTCAAGAATACCAGCTCGTCTAGAGAAGGGAACTCATATGGCATTCCTGTTTCACCGTTAAAAAATAATAAAGGAAAATAAAGGAAAAGGGGGGGGGGAACGACGCCAGAAAGTCAGGGCCCAGAGGCTCCTCTCAGTTCTGTACCTCGTTTAGGTCTGAGCTGTTTTAAACTGAAACCCGACTAGCATTTTTTTTTCCACATTTTGCGGTGGCCAGCATGGAGGAGCCCCTGGCAGCCTGGAAGCCCTGGGCTGCAACCCCTTAGAACGTACCATAATTTGGCCGTGGTTTTAATGAAAGTGGTGAAGAATTATTAGCGCCGTGAACAAGATTAACGATCGAGCAGGTCGAGAGACAGACGCTAAGTGCTGGTCCCCTGCCTCTCCCCAGCCCAATTTGTGCTGATAGCGGTCAGATTGGCTCCCCAGGTCATATCGTGACGTTGTGGGGCTGTGGCTGGTAACAGAAGCCGGCAAGGCTGCGGAGAAGGGTCAGCAGGTTTAGTCAAAAATCCACCAAACCGGGTCTAATGTTTTTTTTGTTTTTTTTTACGTTTACATCAGAGTTCTGCTGTCATGTAAACGTATTTTCAAACGCGGATGCTGGCGCGCTGTTGTGTCCTTGCGTGACCGGGACTGGTGTTTATTATGTGTTCATACTTAAAATCGAAAGAATAAAACACGGATGACAAGCACAGGGCAATCACGTTCTTTCATTTAGCAACCACGTTTATTTTGGTCAGAAATATTGCACCCTGAACTAAATCCGAACTAAGATAGGGTAATGAGGAGGAAGAGAAACTAGGGGATGGAAAGGAGGAGAGGAATAACCACGAGGCATAGCAGAACCACAGTGATGGTGTGGTTTTTACGGGGAGTTGTTATAATTTTCTGAGTTCAGGCCTGAAGAATGGACCTTTTCAAGCGTTCTGCGCACGCGCGAGCGCCGATGCCAAGCGGCGGAAGTTGAAACCAAAATCGAGGAAATTCGGAAGGAGGCTGTAGATCAGCGAGTAGCAAACGTAATTACAGCATACATCTAATTGTGTTACGCAAAAAGCGGACGGAAAGAATAACGACGTTTAAGTGGACGCCACGGATGCCCACTTGGACGGCGCGTTGGGCACGCCGCTGCTCAGAGAACGAAGAAACTGGTAGCGTAGCTCCCATTATCGATTGTTGCATCTAGTTCCCGTCTTTTCAGCTAGACATGGAATATATGTATTACAACCTTGAACCTGACATTTCAATTCTTCTCAAATCCGTAGAAGAAGCCGTCACCGAAACACGGAATCATGTCAGCTTCCAAAACTCATCCGGAGTGTCACTGTTCCGGCTTCCTTCGAGCTCCTGCAATCTCTACCTAAAATCGAGAATGATCAATCACGCAAAGGAAAAATCTGGATTCATAAATCCGGGGTGTGTAAACGATCTTGCCCTGCGCCCATATTAAGTGAAATCTACCTGTCTCAGTGTCGATAGAACCCTACAGGTAAATCTCAAGAACACTAGCCCGGAATGTACCATAGTCTGCTACGTTGATGACTACTTGATTATTCACCCTCCAGCCAATAAAATCGATGATTTATTGTGGAGGTGAATAACGGAGAGGCGGTCACGTGACCTCGGGGAAGAGGGCATGGGACCAGCACTTAGCGTCTGTCTCGCGACCTGCTCAATCGTTAATCTTGTTCACGGGCTACCTCCCCTTCTAAAACCAGGGCCGATTAAGGTACTGAAAAAGCGTCGGGCAACAAAATGCAAAAAAGAAGAAGCATCCTCGGAAGGGCTACAATTTCTAGACCAGCGATTGAAAAAATGGAAGCCCGTTTACAACTCCCTGTAACGCCGAATTAGAGCGCAGCTATTCAGGAGAGGAGGAGGAAAGGGTACAGGGAGGGGGAAGTCATGTGACCTCGGGAGGGGGTCACGCCACCTTGGGAAGAGGAGGGTCACGTGACTCGGGGAGGGGGGTCACGTGACCTCGGGGAGGGGGTCACGTAACCTGGATGGGTGGTCACGTGACCTCGGAGAGGGGAGGACACGTGACCTCAGGGCAGGCCCCCCCCTCCCGAGGTCACCCAAGGTACCCGAGGTCCTCCCGAAGGAACCTGAGGTCCACCCGAGGTCCTCGGAAGGGAGGGGGGGGGGGGGGCTCGCGGTTACGCCGCCGGCGACGCCGACGCTGCTCGAGCCGGAAACGCGCCTAAGAGCTGCGCTCTAAAAACCAACGATAACCTTGCTGGGCCTTCAGGCTGTGTTTAGAAAAGCTAGTGCCCCTTTTGAGAGTGCTTTCAAAGTCTGCTAGGAATACGTATCGTCAAGACGTTAATCACTTCAGCCAAAACGAAATCCTGTCAGCATTCGGCAACAGATAACATAAAGAGCCAAACTGACGACTCCTGAGTTCCGGATATCCGGTGGAACGCCTTGTGTCCGTTATCCACCAGCTTATTAGCCCAAAAGTAACTACAAAAGCGTCTTTCAGTCTAAGGATAGCCAGCATGTCAACACATTCATAATGCTTCCCCATCGTATTCGATCCATTGCTTCACACTATGGCACGAAAGTTGTCTTTTCCAGTAGATTCAAATTGGCAAGCCTGTGCAACATGATCAACCGAAAAGAAGCCAAGCCAGCTTGCGAAAAAAGCACGCCACGCTTTTCCGAGCTTGCTGGACAGAAGAAGTGTACTCCATCCCCTCAAAATGTGGGGCTGGAGCATATAGGACAAACCGGCCGATGTATAAATGACCACTTACTTGAGCACAAAATGAAGCCACTTCAAGAAGTGATAACCCCGTTCATCCGATCGCGGTTCACGCGAACGAATGCAGTGGATGCGCGCCTGACTTCGCGGGAACCAAGACAAAGCGGGGACAGCGCAATCGCTACGGACGTGAAATCATCGAATCCTTTCTCATCTAGAACGCAGAAAACAACGTTTCATCGGCCTCAGTAAACCTTATCAAGACGGGAAATAGAATTCATCAGGCCTGAATCTCGAAAAATTATCGCAACTCCCCTTAAGAAAACACAACTTCACTGTAGTTCTGCCCGTGCCTCGTGGTTCTTCCTCCCCCCCTTTCCATCCCCTAGTTTACCTTCCCCCTCATTACCATCTTAGTTGGGATTTCGTTCAGGTGCAATTTTCCTGACCAAAATAAACTTAAAGCAAGGGTGCAGGAGGCTGGCTGAATATAGACATTTTTAACCCTTAAGAGTGGGGACAAGGAGGACAAACACGACACAGATCTCCAAATGAACTCCGATGTCACATAAGTCCTTTCTCACATCACGCACAGCTCTGAAATCACGACTATTTCTGTCCTAGACGAACTGTCAACAATGGTACTTAACCGTTTCACAGATTGGTCTGTAAAGGCTGACCTCTCCTCGTTAGAGGATATTTCAGTGTGCTGCTTCATGAATATTTGGTACTATGTCTATTCTTGAGGGTTTTACGTTTAAACAAAACTTGGACCTTTTTCTAATACAGAGAAACCGAGGCAGACCAAGGGTGCATCACAAGGATTACAAATCTGACTCCTTGCCAAATCCGGTTCGTTACTAAAGGTTCCAATGAGGCTGTTCGTTAAAGATGTACAAGGAAGGTCTGAAGGTTCCGTACCTTTGCTCCGCGGAGACTTGTAACAGTTGGGTTCTTTTCGACAACCAAAGGCGATGGTACAAATCTTGTTTCAGTCGAGACCATGCCTTGAAGTCCAGCGAGTAGGTGAAGTTCTCTCCGTGGACAGCTATCCACATCTTAATTGACACTTCATAAACGAACTTGAGTTGATCGCATAAACTGTTCCTGTAAGACTTGAGGATTCTTCTCTTGAAACGCCACTGAATGTTTGCAGAAGCCAGATATTTGAAGTCAGAGCCTCCCACACATCGTTTCTGTAGTGCAAGGGTGAAATAGCTTGCATCCGACTCCAAGTCGCAGCACGATGACCAAGCCGACATAAAACGAAGAGCGCATGCAACTTGAGGTCTCTCAGATTCATTAGGGAAAGAACAGAAATAGAAAAAGTGGCAATGCCTGCGTTAGGGAGAAGTAATGAAGTTAAAGCAAGGGTGCAAGCGAGCTGGATGAATATAGACATTTTTAACCCTGGAGAGTAGGGACAAGGAGGACAAACACGACAAAGATCTCCAAACCAACTCCGAGTCACATAATTCCTTTCTCACATCACGCACAGCTCTGAAATCACGACTATTAGTTCTAAACGAACTGTCAACAATGGTATTTAATTGTTTCGCAGATTGGTCTATGCAGGCCGATTTCTCATCGTTAGAGGAGATTTCATGTGCTACTTCACGAATATCTGCTACTATGTCTATTCTTGAGGGTTTTACGTTTAAACAAAACTTGGGACCTTTTTTCTGATACAGAGGTAACCGAGGCAGACAAGGGTAGATCACAAGGATTACAAACCTGACTCCTTTCCAAATCCGGTTCGTTACGAAAGGTTCCAATGAGGCTGTTCGTTGAAGGTGTAGAAGGAAGGTCTGAAGGTTCCGTACCTTTGCTCCAGCGTTTATGCGATCAACTCAAGTTCGTTCATGGAGTGTCAACTAAGCTGTGGATTGCTATCCACGGAGAGAACTTCACCTACTCGCTGTACTTCAAGGCTCTTGTCTCGACTGAAACAAGATTCGTACCATCGCCTTTGGTTGTCGAAAAGAACCCAACTGTTACAAGCCTCGTGGAGTCGAAGGCACGGAACCTTCAGACCTTCCTTTTACATCTTTAACGAACAGCGTCATTGGAACCTTTCGTAACGAACCGGATTTGGAAAGGAGTCAGATTTGTAATCCTTGTGATGCATCCTTGTCTGCCTCGGTTTCCTCCGTATTAGAAAAAGGTTCCGAGTTTTGATTAAACCTAAAACCCTCAAGAATAGACATAGTAGCAAATATTCATGAGGTAGCACACAAAATCTCCTCTAACGATGAGAGGTCAGCCTTTATAGACCAATCTGTGAAACGGTTAAGTACCATTGTTGACATTTCGTTTAGGACTAATAGTCGTGATTTCAGAGCTGTGCGTGATGTGAGGAAGGAATTATGTGACATCGGAGTTGATTTGGAGATCTGTGTCGTGTTTGTCCTCCTTGTCCCCACTCTTAAGGGTTAAAAATGCCAACATAAACGTTGTTGTTAAATGAAAGAACGTGGTTGTCCTGTGCTTGCCCTCCGTGTTTTATCCTTTCGATTTTTAGTAATCATGTTCAACTCGCTCGCTTTTACCAGACCAGTATGTGTACACCAGAGCGAATATTCGAACGAAGGTCCGGTGTGCTGGTATGTTCTGCTGGCGTGACCGGGTCAGGTGTTTTTGACCGGACATGTACACGTTACCCCCAAAAAGTAACTAAATACCGTTACTCGTTACCGATTCTGAAAAGGAACGCGTTGTATTGCCTCAAAAGTAACGAGTTTCTTTTCTCGTTACATTGGCGGCCAAATACACAACTCCTTTTTTTTTTCATGGTTTATTGTTTTATGGGGGTATTTTTTGCACTTAAGCAGTAGCTGCCTCACAAAGTTTTCATCAGTTCTGTTCCCGCTTCTTTGAGAATACATTTCCGGCGAAGCTGAAGAGTCGTTCTGCTGACGCGTTCGAAGGAACGGCAGTGTTGTGCTTCAGGAAGAGCTGGTGAATCTGGGATTTCCTCTCTCTTTTGTTCTCTATGTTTCTAAAGTTCGAAGTTGGCAATGTTTCTCAATTTCTAGAGATTTACTGGCAGTAGAAGGACCCAAGTACATTCGCATGAAATACCACTGAACAAGAAGCGTTTTTGTCGCCGCGTAATTTCGAGGATAAAGCAGACGTTTTCTTTCACTCTCTCCTTCGCAAGATTCGATGACGAAGTTTTGGGTACGCATTGTTGGCATTGTCAAGAATGCAATCCCCAGGATTTTGTCATTAAGCTTTTGCGATCCCCGCAGTGACAATGTTTAAATGCAGCTCAGACAGTGGACACGAGCATTACGGGAGCACTCGATTTTAGCTCGTGACAATCAATGCCTCGACATGCATTCGGGTAGTGGCTCGTACCTAACCTCTGCGATGACGGAAATAGCCGAACCTTAATAATGTGTGGAACTGAGCACCTGTGCTTGGCCGGCCCCAACGAGTGGTTATGATAAACATTGGCGGCAGATAAGAGACTCACGATCACGTGGCCGCTTGTTATGGCTGCAAGCAGGGGAAGTACGCCGCTCGGTTTTCTCAATATTGTTTTTCTACCCTTGCCCTTGTGTGGACAAAAACAACTAACGCGTGTTTCATAGATTACGAATGTCAACGAATAATTCTAAACGGTATTTACTGAAAATACAAAAATTGTTGCCTCGCTCCTTGAACTAGACGATACACAACATAATACACAAAAGGAGACTCGAAGAAACATGAACATGATTGTAAACTTGAGAGTGGGATAGGAAAAGAAAAACGCAAAGGAAGACAGGAAAGAACAGGCAACGTCTCAACTTGAGACGTTGCCTGTTCTTTATTTGTTGCCAGTCAATGTTACCAACACGCTCTTCAGTTAAAGAAATGCTATCGCATTTAAATACATAACGCGATAATGTAACGACCTGTAAGTATATTTGAAATCTTTAGTTATTAGTTTAGGAATCGTTTTACTTTAAATGCAATAGCATTTACTTCAGCAGCCCCCCCCCCCCCCCGGAAAATTCTGCTTAGGCATTCGTTGTCTCAGTCAAACATGACTCATACATGGAGTCCACGCAGGAATAAATCCCCCATCCACCAGTCGACCTTCGTGAGTTTCCGCGAATGAAAGTCGTGCCACTCAGCGATGAAAATATAATATGCTATCAAGCGACATCATCTCACGCTTTCTGAGTCCACGGTCAACCCCTGTCATATTAGTGAAGAGGAAAGACGGATCGGGCCGTTTTTGCGTAGATTACCGTCCTCCAAATAAGATTACGGAAAAGGATGATGGCGTATCCACTTCCTCGTACCGACAACAGCCTCGCTGCTGCCTTTATATGCTTGAATCCTTTTCTTGTATCGACATCCGTTCAAGATAACTCAATATCATAGTCGGTAAAAATATCGTAACAGAGAAGAGAGAAAAAAAACCTTGACATGTACATTATAAATGCAATATATTCTAAATCAAGATGATGCCCTTCGGCCCTTGTAACAATGGGCAGCCTTGTTCAGCCTAACTTTCCTAACGTAAAGACGAGGTGTTAGCGACAGGTTCGAAATCGGGACACCTATATACATACGTTGTTTATCATGCAGCTTCTGCGCTAAGAGGAGTATTGTTCTTCCGTGTGTTACTTCTTCTACTCTCGCTATTTTAGTGTTGGGTTCTAGAGTATTCAGAGATAGATTGCTTAACACCACATTTAAGTGGTTTTAGGATATACACTCAGTGCGACGCGACCGGCGCGCCGCCGCGCGGCCGTTACCGAAGGTAAGTGAGAACCCCCGGCAAAACGAAACCACGCCGCGTACATTGGTACGCATTGAAGTCTGATCGTTCCGGTTGTGCTGGGTTGACAGCATGAACTGCTGCTTCTTTCACTGCTCCAATAGTTATGCGTCGTGTCTCGTGGGGACAAAGTTTCATAGTTTTTCAACTCGCCGATGTTTTGTGGGACAGCGACAACGATGGACCCGTGCCGTGCGACGCGAGAAGTTCTGGTCTCCCGTTCGTGTCTGCCACTGTGTCGGCACGGCTGACATATTCTGCAGTGCCACTTTGCGCTCTGCCTTTGTTTTGTTGTGCCAGTAAAGCCTACATATGTTAAAGCCGATGGGACGAACTGAAATACCATCCCACACTCGCGGGTATGCGGTGCGAATTTCATTGGAGGAATGCCCTCCAAAGACGTTTCGTCCCCATCGTACGTGTCGGGGATATTTCCAGACCAGTATGGCATGCAGTCTGTACTTAAAGATTCGGACGGCAAAAAGTGACAACCATGAATCTAAGAAAAAATACAATAAAACTTAGAATCACTGGACAATCGACGTTTGAGTATGGCAGCTTATGTGGTGTGCACTCTTTTTGATCAGCCTCATTTCGGACGTGCAAATCGCCTTTCTTCACACATTGGGTTGCTGGGAGGCAGTAGGTGACTGCAAAACAAAACGACAAAATTGTTTTTGATCAGATTAATGCCATATAGCTACTACAGTTCATTCAAAAATATTAAAATGATAATTAAAAAAAGTAATGTAAATCCGTTTTTTTATTAACTTTAAACCAAATATAAATCAGATCAATATGTTATTTAAATAACTTTATCGATTTTCCTTTTTTGTCTTCTGTTGATAATTGGCACAAATTAGTCGGTGTTTACTGAATTTTGTCAGGTATGGCTCAGTTCGAGCCAGCGCAGTTTTATGCGCGGGAAGGCAACCTAGGCTAACATGCCTCGAGCTCCATATCGGGAGAGAAGCTTTCGAGGTAGTTACTCAAACACCCTCTCTCTTCTCGCCTTTTTCAAAACAACACATCAGCGGGCGATATCTTTTCATCTCAGGAGCAGACCAGTCTTCACAAACGGTTATCGCTAGCAGGGAGTTATTGATTGGATGAGCATTGTAGTGAGAAAAAAATGGAGGGAGGGGGGAGAAGAGAGCCAATCTCTTCTTCCACCCCTTTTTTCACTACAACGCTTTCAACAACAACACCCTGTTTACGATAACCCTTTGTGAAGACTGGTCTGCTCCTGAGATGAAACGTTAGCGCCGGCTGACTTGTTGTTTTGAAAGAAAAAAATGAAAGCCGTTTACAACTCCCTGTAACGCCGAATTAGAGCGCAGCTCTTGAGGAGGAGGAGGGAAGGGTACTGAGGGTACCTCACGGGGGTCACGTGACCCCTGGGAGGTCACGTGACGATGACCATAACGTCATCATGATGACGTCATCGGCATCGTCATCGTGATGACGTCATCAGTGACGTCACGTGTGACGTCATCGTCATCGTCACTGATGACGTCATCATCACTGGTGACGTCATCGTCATCACTGATGACGTCATTGGCATCGGCATCGTCACTGATGTCGTCATCGGCATCGGCATTGTCACTAATGACGTCATCAGTGACGCGTCCCATAATGCGCCGCGCGTTTACGCCGACGGCGACGCAGCTCAAGCCGGAACCGGGAGCGTAGAGCTGCCTCTAAAACGCAGAGGAGAGAGGGAGTTTCAGTAACTACCTCGAAAGCTCCTCTCCCCATATGGAGCTTGGAGGCGTGTTGCGCCCGGGGACTGACTTAGAAAACAACTGGTCTCCGTGCTTTGCTATTTCCAAACGAGATAATCCTTCGGTGCTGTCGGGATCCTCCGATAAAGGCAGAGATAAAGCAGGGCCACATGGCCCTGCTCTATCTCTGCTTCCTGCTCTGATCTGAGCGACCACTTATCATTTTTTTGTTTCTTTCCCAACACAATTCACAACACAAGCTCCTGTACAAAAACCCAGTATTTTTCAGACTCATAAATGCAACCACTTTGGAAGATTTCTATAACCTCGTTTCAACAGAAAACTGGGATGATGTTTTTAAGGAACCTAACCCGACAAAATCTTACGATATTTTTATATCAAAGCTTCAAGAATACTATAATAAAGCTTTCCCGAAAGCGGAGATTAAAAAACATAAAAAGTCAAGGAAGCCATGGGTAACGCTGGAACTTTACAACAGAATCAAAGCACGTGATCAGATGTTTGCAACATTTATCAAAACTAAAAATAAGAATTTACTTATGGAATATAAAAAATGCAGAAACAAACTTTCCCTTGACATTAAAAAGGCGAAGATAAACTTTTATAAATCTACGTTTTCTGAAATTTATAAAGACCCAGCTAAGCTGTGGAATACTATGAGAAAATTAATGTCAATAAATCCGGTTTTCATCCCCGAAGAGCTTAAAATAGATGGTACTCTATATACGCAAGCTTTATTGGCAGATAAATTTAATACACATTTTCTGTCATCTGGTGCCTGTGAATCAATGACCGTATATGATAACCATTACTCATCTGTTCCGGTATTAAGCTCAATATTTTTAGAACCAACAGATGAAACAGAAGTTCGCAACATACTAAGGTCCCTAAAAAATAACTGCGCAAGTGGTGTTGATGATATCAAGGTTACCCCTATTAAAGCAGTAACGGAGTTAGTGTTGCCTCCTCTTGTCGATCTTTGTAATAAAATAATGGTTTCTGGTATATTCCCAGAAAAAATGAAAATTGCTAAAGTCAGTGTTATCCACAAGGGAGGCACATATGAGAACCTTAATAATTACAGGCCTATATCTGTACTACCACTTTTTTCCAAGGTTGTAGAAAAAATAATTAATTCAAGATTGTACAGGTTTTTTACTATTAATAATGTTATAACTGACAAACAGTTTGGTTTTCAGAAAGGGAAATCAACCGAATCAGCCCTAATATATATCAAAGATAGAATAATTACTAATATAGAAAACCATGCATATACCATTGGGATTTTCCTGGATTTCAGAAAGGCGTTTGATTCAATAAAACATGAAATTTTACTGGAGAAACTATCAGCGTACGGAATTAGAGGTAATGCACTAGAATTAATTCGCAGCTATTTATATTCGCGTTCTCAATATACGGTACTTAATGGATTTCAATCTCAACTCGCACCGATAATATATGGCGTTCCGCAAGGTTCCATACTGGGGCCTCTATTATTTCTAATTTATATAAACGATATTGTGAATATACCTGAATCGCGTGATATTATTTTATATGCTGATGATACTAATGTCTTTTTTTCTAGTGAAAATCTGGATCAGCTCGAGGATTTGCAAATAGTTGGCTCAGAACATAGTTATCAGTTGTGGCACACAAGGACTAGTGACAGATTGAGACACGTATGACACACTAGCGCACACTCACAGCTCATGTATTAACGATAGAGAGAAGAAAGAGTTACAGAACGACGGAATTCGCTTTCTGAGCGTTGGCTCACACAGGCACGAGGGACCACTGTAGCCTCCAGAGCTCGAGGGGTTACATGTTGAATTACCCGCACGAATAAGATCTTTAAGAAGTGCAATTTCCTCCTCTGGTAATGAAACAGACGGAAAGTTAACGACATCGCTCGCCCATGCTCAGGATAATAAAGGCTTCAAAAATCTCTCTGGTGTGTTTCTTCGGTACCTGCCTATTATCTTGGTTTCCGCTAAGGATGGCGTACAATTACAAGATTTACAGTGCAGGGGTAGATGGCCCCCCACCGTAGACTTTAGAGATGAGATTGTGCTCTCTTAGCCGGTCGCCTTCAACACCCGTCCAGTCTGTCAACGTAGCATTCACCACATGTGGTCCCTCGTGCCTGTGTGGCCATATGCGACTCGAGCGGATTCCTGCGTTCTGCTACCTCTTTGCTTTTCCTACTGTTCGTTCAATAATGAGTTGTGAGTGTGCGCTTGTCTGTCGTCTACGTGTCTCTCTTCTCTGTCATCTTGTCGCTTAGTGTGTATCAACTGTAACTATGATTCAATACCTACCAACTCGCCCAACTGTCTACTCTACTACAGTTGGCTCAGAAAATTATTATTGTGGCTAAAGCGCAACCAGCTTAATCTTAGCACTAGTAAAACAAAATATGTATTGTTCAGATACAGAAAACAAACCTATTTCGCGTACATTGAACATATTTTTTGACGGAGAAAAAATTGAGAGCGTTAAATATCACAAGTTTCTTGGTGTGTGGTTTGAAGAAACACTCAGTTGGAATGTACACATTGAAAAAAATGAGGGTTGATATTGCAAGAGCAATAGGAATATTAAACAAATTCCGACAATTACTACCAAAAAGGTTGAAACTGCAATTATACTATTCGCTTGTCTACTCACGCTTACAATACTGTATGTTAGTATGGGGAACTACTACACAAACAAATAAGCAAAAACTATTTATTTTGCAAAAGAAGGCTGTTCGATTTATTGAGAACCTTAAAAGGTACGAACACTCATTCCCAGCATTTCAAAAGTATAAAATATTAAATATAGATCAAATCCTGCTTCTTAAATTATCTATTTTTATTTTTAATAAAACTAGACAGAACCAAGCGCCCTTTCTTGATATCTTCGATCAAACCTCGGCAAATTACAGTCTCAGAAGTGCGCAGTATACGAAACCTAGGGTTCGAACTAATTACGGTACACAGCACCTTACATATCTCGTACCAGATCTACTAAACACACACCCAAACATAGCAGAAATGGCCCAAGCACACATTTCGTTTTTCCAATTTAAAAAAAAGGATTGTAGAATATATCCTAAATCACTCATGATCTGCAGTTATTACGAAGTTGATAATTATGTGTTATTGTGTCTGTTGTGGATTTTAAAATTGCTGTATATTTGTATATTTTTTTGTATATGTGCCTGTTTCTCCTCCGAGTGCTGTAAAAAGGGGCTGGAGCCTCGTCAGAAGACAACTCGTCTTCTTTTGCCCCAGCCCCCCAGACCCTTTTTTGTGTCTGAAATAAAAGATACATACATAATGTCGCCTGGTTTATCTGTCATCATCGCTCGACCCAGGATGCCCGGGCTGTTCCTTGTTGGTTACTCACGGAGTAAACCCGTGGGCAAATCTGAGGCTTTTGATTGACCATTCATGAACCACGACAAACGGGCCCCGTTTCGACAACTAAGCGGCGGCTCCTGATCCAAGATTTGCTGACATCGCCATCCTCGTGTGTGCGTCTTCGGGACTGTTGTCCAGCGCCGCCGGTTTTAGCGCGCACGCGGCGTTGTTTTTGCCGGCAGGACTGTTGTTGACCGCCGATATCATAAAGCCGTGGTGTCCTTATCCTCCTGGGTCGACTGTACGCCGCGTCAACGCCACATTCGTGCCATTTCACTCCTCGTGACACAGCGGTTCGCTGCTCTGTTTACTGTCACGGGCGCCGTCTTATCTCACAAAACGAGCGCGAAAGGTCACCGTCATCTGCTGCTTTCGAAAGAGCGGGACGTTCATATAGGCCAGTCAGGGCCCCGGAATTGACCCGGGGTTTACTCCGCGAGGTGTCCCCGATACGCGTCCGGGCTAGGCTGCCTCGTGTGCTCACGGGAAGGCGCCGTAGCCAAGGCCATAGCCTCCTCTATACTCACAAAGCCTGGCAGTTCGATGACGGAGCCATAGAGTGCCCGGTCGCAGATTTGGAGCGCAAGGACCTGGTAGCACAGGGCATCAAAGAGCCATTTCTCGGGGAACCTGGTCGTCAGCGCACAGCTTTTGCAGCGGCGAGGACCCGAAACATACTTGTTCGTTCGGGAGAAGTGTGTTTCGGCGTCTCGCCGCAGCGGGGCGCCAGTCACGTGGCTCTCCTCTTATCCGTTGTTCTGCCGCTCCACCTTTCACATTTCGGCGGCTGCTTCTCGTGGCGATCTGCCAGGTTTTGTCAGTATATAGTTGGCTATGCTAAGGCAAACCTCGCCTCTCTCCTGCTATTTGTAGAAAATGGAAAAGAGTAGGCGCAGGGCGCGGCGTGTCGTGTTTGTATATCTCTGATTTTTACGTTCCTAGGCTATTATTCGACGCGCACGAAAAATCTAGGACGAAGTAAGCATTTAATCGAGGAAACATGAAACTGATCCGGTGAGCAATTTTGAATTTGGAAGATTAAAAAACGATATTTGTAGTGAAATAAATTATGTTTGCTTAACGTAAAATAAGAATTTAGAATGTGGGAAAAATACCAATTTTTGTTTTCCAGAAGGTACCTGGTTTGTTAAGTAGTTCGGAATAGGTCATATATAGGAGGTGGTCAGTACTTTCCGAATACGATGTAACGGAAACCTTTCACATTAAAAAAATTATCACTGTAATAGCAACTTAAATATATCTACCATACCAATCATAATTTGTGTGTATCGGAAAGAGAAAACCTAATGCGGGTTTCGAAAGAGCTGTAAGAAAAGGGGAAAGTGGTCAAACGCAACCCGCGAAGGTAAGGAGAATAGGAGCATTTCCAAATGATCATAAACTTCGCAGCTCAAAACCCCATAAACCTGAAGTTTAGGCCCCCTTCCTAATATGTTTCTAGACTACGAAGAAATGATCCTCCGCATTCACGTGTTTTTTTTTTTTAATAGAATCAGTACGACGTCTGCCGATTTGTACACATTAAAAATTTACGACGCCCGCTGGCCTGTTAAGATGTGTTGCTTTCTATATTGAACTGCTCCAATGTATTTTGCCGCCTATGGTAAAATTTAAATTAGCAATAAATATAACGGGGTAGAACATCGTTTATTTTTATCTGAAAAAGGCAAAAATATTTAAAAAGTTGAAAAAAGGCAAGAATATTTACAAGTTTGTAATGACGCGCAATTGGGAAGTCCGTTTCGAGCTGTACAAACACGTTTTTTGTATGATAGTGAGGCTTAAAATAGAACATACGAACAAAATACACACTTTCTCGACTTGTTTTTCTAGTAGACGGTAATCATATCTAAATGTTAGCAAAAAATTTAAAAAAAATGAAACGTGTTTTTTGAGAAACATTGGCCTGAAAATTTATACTTTTGTAGTAAAGTGGAAAGCTGGGCGAGTTGGGAAACGTTGAACATGATGAAAAATCATGTTCAACTGTCATGAATGTATCTTGCATCATCTTTCCTCTCTCCACCTAATATACCAGAGATGTGAGTACGCGCCTGTCTGTGTTCTGTGTTCCTTCCTCGTTTGTCCTTGTCTTTTTGTGCGCGATTTTTCATCATTTATACTTTTGGTTTTTGCATAATATTAACGTCAACGTACCGCAAAGGCAATTTTACACAACTAAGTGATTTTATACTACATATAAAGAGCGTGTTCTGGGCTCTCCATCGACACAAAAATTGCCGATGTAACCCAAGTGGATTACAAGTATCTAATTGTCAAAGTTCATCAACAATTAACTGGAATGGGCGTTTTTGAAGAAAAAAATCAAAACGCCGGAAATTTTTTAATGGCATATATAGCCTTTTAATTGTACTCACAGAGTGTAAGTTAACAAAATGCAGACTGAAAATTCACGGCGGAGATTGACGGAAACATACACGACCCACGACGGATGTGAAAAACGCCGCTTTCCACCGCGGCCTCTTTTAAGCTTCATAAGTCGAGACCAAAACTCCGACAATCTCGCGGTTTGTGGCAAGTGTAATTACCTAGAAAACGTACCATTTGTTTTCCACTAGTCTTTTTGAGCACGGGAAATGGATTCTTCAGTCCGCCCAATCACTGAAAACAGAGTAAAAGAAATATTCACTGCAAATTTAATTATATCCTTAAGTGCAGATTAATTCAAACCTTCTTTTCTTACTAATACTTCACAGCGCACAAAAGACAACACACTATAAAAATACATGCACACAAAGAAATAACTCTCGCGCAGCTCTGACTGTCAACTCTGGGAAATATTAAGCATCATCTTCGTTATCTTTTGCTCTTACGCACTAAAAAGAAGAAAATAAACATTAACTAAGGAAGAAAAGGAAAAGGAGAGAAGATAAAAAGAAAAAGGAAAACAAGAAAATAAAATACAATAAATATAAGAATAGAAAAATGAAATGAAAGAGGAAGGGAAAGTCCGACTACAGTAAAAGTCACTAAGGAGGTTTTCTTAAATAATCTAACTCTTTTGGGATAAGGTAATCGACGGCGTACTAACACATAATCCATCTAGCAGGTCTATGCTAGCGGCTTCGATAATTTCTCTAGTCAGTTTTTTCTTGCTTCGTCCCAGTACCGTGCAATTGTTTAGAAGGAGTAGAGCATCCACAATCTCTGCAATGAATGCCCAGGTGATCTGAGTTAGCGTTAATGGCGTTGTTGTTATGTTCTCGAAGTCTATCGTTAAGACAGCGACCCGTCTGCCCGACGTAACGCTTCCCACAGGTAAGAGGGATGGAATAGATCACTCCTTCTGCACAGGAAACGAACTTGGTCTTGTGGTTTTTGTTGCAGCACTCTGGTAGAGTAGATGGCCCATTCACCCGCTTGCATAGGCTGGAAAGATTTTGCGGAGCGGAGAATACTACGTCGATGTTGATTCTATTGGCTACCTTATTAAGCTTGTGGGACAGGTTGTGAATATAAGGCACTATGACAGGCCTTGTGGTGCGTTCTCTTGTTCTGTGGTTAGTGGCTTCTGCTTGCTTGACCTCCCTAAGTAGGCATATCAGAGACTGAAATTAATAATGACAAAGGGTATCCTGCTGAAACCAATCGAGATATTTGCGTTTTGAAGCTCATATGGGTCATGTGCACGCAGGATTTCTTGAGAGAGTTTTTAGGCAAAGTTTAGCAATGCCTCTTTTAACAAGTTTTGAATGTGCAGAACTATAATTAAGTAGTGGCTTTTTTGCCCTCGGTTCGTAAGACCAGCAGATGTGACTGCATTTAAAAAACAATCGAAGGTCTAAGAATCGTATCGAGTACTCGACCGGAAGTTCGTGGGTAAGTTTTAACGGACCAAGGCATTTTTGGAAGGTAGAAAGAACATCGGCCACCATGGTGGGGAAGGTGCTATCGTTACTGTCAATGAAAACCAAGTAATCATCCACGTACCGAAACACACGCACTATTTTTGAACTGTCAAGGTGTTGCTGTAAGATTCTGTTGTGGAAGGCCAGAAAGAGGTCACTGAGCACAGGAGCTATACACCAACTCGCCCAAGCTGAAGTATTGACCAAGTTATTTTCTTAATAAAAACCACGTCATACTAGAACAAAAGAGCTTTGATTTGTTTGGGTATTGAGAAAGCTTTTTTTTTTCTGTAATACTCCAGCAAAGCAAACTAAGAATATCTTCGAGCTTCTATGAAAATGCCCAGGAAACAGCTCGTTCCAGCCAGATCGTCTTCTCAGCTTCGTGCACGAGGTGCCACTGTTTCTACTGCTTCTAAGGCCGGTTCCAAACAAAGTATTTAAGGTCTCTCAGCCGCACCAAAAGGGAAACGACGTAAAATTATGGCCTTTGAACTCGAGCGCAGTTCGCGAGCTGTTTCCAACAGGGACGTTTTCCTTTGGTTTTAAAGTGCGCGAAATGGTGGTATAGTTCCATAAAAAAGCAGGCAGTCTTGTGTAAGACAAAACGTGTGTGCACTAATCGAAGTAAGATCAACCTTACATGTACAATTAGATCTGCATGTGCATCTCTCCAGTGTTGGGTAAAGTACACCTAAAAAGTACTTGAAGTAAAGTACAAATTAAATGAGAGGTTACGTACTTCAAGTAAAGTAGTAAGTACACAGGGCACAATGTACTTGAAGTAAAGTACTATAAATGCAATGTACTTTCAAAGTAAAGTACAAGTACTTTTTAACACAATCTTTCGTGATATCCTTCCAATCCACTATACGTTATTTTTTTTTTAACTGATATGTAGAGTCCTGCACGGGTAACTGTTTGATCATCCGCATCTGATCCGTATCCGCATCCGCAAAGTTTTGAAACAATTGTATCATCCGATCCGCATTCGCAGACTTTGAAGCCGCATCTGAACCGCATCCGCGAAATTCGGAACAACATTCGACCCTCAATCCGCACATTCATTTTATCATGAAATCAAGCAATGCAATAAAAAAAAAACATCTGGATGGTATTTTATAAGCCGTCTGCTTACCTTTGTACAAATAACTCTTCATTTCAGAATTACGGTGAAAGTAATTTTTTATCGTATTCTATTTGATCGTATTTATAAAATAAGCGATCATCCTTCCAGAGACACTTCGCATCGCTTGAAAGATGATCGCAGTTATGAGATCGTCTTCTTGAGAGTCCGTGACACTGACACTCTGTCCAGAAGATGCGCTCAAAAGGAAGGAAATTGTAATTTATTTATTTTCCTTTTTGCTTCGTAAAACCCACTTTAAGCAGACGCATATTTTATAAACATGAAAATTAACAAAGGACCGACTATTGTGTCATCTTGATCTAGGCCAAACAATAAAAAAGGGAGAGGAAAGGCGCTCACTCACCGCAGCAAAGTACTCGTGTATATGTGGTAAGGTGCGAGTACACCACTGAGAAAATATCACAATGGCAACACCTCCTATCGGTTCAGTTTTAAACACGAAGCCTCAGCTGCATGCTCGGAACCATATACTTAAAAACAACTCAGTGCCAACTGCCGAGAAAAAGAAAATGCACACGCACGCAACGTTTCACTTGTCGAGGTTGCTGTGTAGAAGAAACAGAATGTCGTCAACATGGACGGATTCAGACTGGTTTGCCTCTCTAAAATTAATACCCGCTACTGACAAGTCTCTCTGCGTTGGTGCACTTGATGCTGGGGTGGCATGCATGAACTGTGCTGCAAGAATGAGGTGCGGAAGCTCGTACTGCGCAAGTTCCGCACTCAGAGGATTGAATTCAGTCTCCTCGATCTACTGCGAAGAAGCCACTTGCAGGTTTCTTCTACTTTCTTGTGGCTTGTACGTTTTGGGTTTTCTTTGCTCAAAGAACGTTTTCTGCTCTTTCCCTGCCAAACAAGAACACGCTTTCGCGGGACGACTGATGCTCCTGCATTCTTTACTTTTTCTAGGGACAGCATTTTTGGCGAGATAGAACGTTCTAAAGCGATCTTTGGTGAGAATCAAATCTTTCTTGACGGAAAGAACAATTTTCTCCCCGATTGGCACCTTTTATCTAAGAGAGTAGTTTTCTCCCGCAATACATTTGATGATGCATTTCATAGTATCACTCACTAATTCACTCTACACTGTGTGGTCGCACACGTTTATGGGCCGCCTCGGCAAAAATGTAGATCCGGACACGCGGATATCCGCATCCAATCCGCATCCGCAGCCCCTGGAATCCGCATCCGATCCGCAATCCGCCAAATCTGATTCATTTTTATCCGCATCCGCCAGTTTACTGCGGATATCCGCGGATATGCAGGGCTCTACTGATATGCATTGCCCCAGTGGTAATGGGTGTGCATCAGTTATTTTAGAAAATGGCGGCGAATTTCGGATGAAGTCAAGTGGCCACAGAGTAGTTGTTTTACTCTCGCTTACGAACTATTCAACACAATCAACTTAAAAGGGAATTATTTGTATCGGTCTCATAGCCGCCATTACTTCACCCAGAAAAATGACCGGATGACGTCTCGAAAGACGATAGTGCATTTTCACATGACTATACGCCATTTTTTTGTTAAAGGTTGGTGAACTCTTATACTCGACCTCAGAGAAGCTGTGTACAGTACTGGGAGAGCCAAGGACACGAGCGCGTAGTTCTTGAAACAGCTAAATTTCACCGAGACCAAATTCGAGGAATGCACTTTGAAGTCGGGAGTTGTACTTTCCTCGGAAAGTACCAGAAAAAAATACTTTAAGTAAAGTACAAGTACATACTCAGAGAATGTACTTCAAGTAAAGTACAAGTTTTCTAAACCTACTTGAAGTAGTACTTTAAGTACAATGTATTTAAAGTACTTCCCAACAGTGCCTCTCTCTCTCAGTCACACCATTTGTCTGCATGTGTGCGTGTGCGCGCACGCATACAAGTTTTTGTTTGTTTCCTTCGGATTATGATATGCTTGCATGAAATGCCACGTAATTAACGAAAAAAGTGTAGGCTAGATACAAAGTTTCATCCTTTCCGATTATCGCAGAAGAGCACCGCATTTTGCTCGTGTTCAGCGTGCTATACAATTTGATTTGCCTGGTGTATTTTTAGAGCGCAGCTCTTAGGCGCCCGTTTCCGGCTTGAGCGGCGTCGCCGTCGCCGTTGGCGTAACCGCGTGGTGCATAATGGGACGTGTGACGTCACTGGTGACGTCACTGATGACGTCATCAGAGACGATGACGATGACGTCATCACGATGACTTCACCAGTGACGTCACGTGTGACGTCATCGTCATCGTCACTGATGACGTCATCAGTGACGTCACTAGCGGAAAAAATTCCCGCTAAATCTAGCGGAAAAAATTTCCCGCTGAATCTAGCGGAAAATATTCCCCGCTAAATTTAGAGGAAAACATTTCCTCGCTAAGTTTAGCGGAAAACTTTCCTCGCTAAATCTAGCGGAAAAAATTTCCCGCTAAGTCTAGCGAAAAAATTTCCCGCTAAATCTAGCAGAAAAATTTCCCGCTTAGCGGAAAAATTTCCCCGCTAAATCAAGAGTAAAAAATTCCCCGCTAAAGTTAGGGTGAAAAATTGCCCCGCTAAATTCCCGCCAAATTTACACGCGATGCTCTCACCAAAGATGTGCATTTTCTGCGACTTGCGTTAAGCACACGTCGATCCACACCCATGTTAGTAGTGGGGGACTTTCCACCTTCTCCCCTCAGTACCCTTCCCTCCTCCTCCTCAAGAGCTGCGCTCTAATTCGGCGTTACAGGGGATTGTAAACGTCTTTCATTTTTTTTATTAAATACAAAATAAATTTACATGGACGGCATCAAATTACAAACAGACAATAATAAACACGTAATTATGGTACGAGTTTTGCGAGAAATTATTTTTGTGACAAAGGTGCTCTTGAAAAAAAGGATCACAGTGATATTGGTTTGGCTTAAATCACGATTTAAATCATCTTGATTTATTTTTCTCCACCCTGAACTCAATGATTTTGTGGTAGATTATTTTGCAGAATATACATGCCTCGTCGATTATGGGAAAAAGTGCAGTGGTTGTACTTTCTAGAAGTCGGAAAGGTCTCTCGTCGGAAGCCAGCATGCAGAGTGATTGATAGAAGATGTAAAATTTATTTTCTGGGATATATGAGAAGCAGAGAAAAGCGAGATGTCCTTCTTAGGTCTTCCCCAGCCCTCATGCAACGTCACCCATAACGTATCGGCTCAAAAAGCCAAACTTACGTCAGTGCGTTCTTCCGTCGCCACAGCTTCGCACGTGAAAAGGCGCCGCAGGCTGCTGAACGCGTCTCACTGTCGAACGCCAGCTCCTCCGCTAGCGGCGCTACGCGCGTTGTTCAAAGCGCCCCCTGTAGTTCCCGCACGGAGTGCATAGCCTCGTTCTTAGAGGAAGGATGCAACGATTTTGTACTTTGCGCGAATATCGCTTAGAATGAATCCCTGACGTTTATGACCCATGAAACACGCGTTTGTTTTTCACCACACGCAATACAAGTCGTACAAATAATTAAAGAAAAACGAGCAGCGTTCACCCCCTCAACTAGCACCCAGAACAATCGGCCACGTGATCTGGAGCCAATTATATGCCGCCAATGTCGATCACAGCCACGAGCTAAGGTTGTCAAAACACAGGATACGCGCTGAGTTTCAGACACTGTTATGGTTCGGCTATTGTCATCATTGCAGCGATTGGGCACGGGCTCGACTAGCACTCGAATACTTGTCGAGCTATTATTGACTGTCACGAGCACGGATCAAGTACTCACGCAATGCTCGGGTCCATTCTATGAGCCGCATTCAAATATTATAACAAGGGGACACTGCGACCCCCCAGCTAGGGGTATCGGTGGCCGAGTGGGCTAGCGCACACTAGCTCGGAGCACGTGAAGCGAAAGCTCGCGCTGCAGAACCCAGGGAATCTGAGTTCGATTCCCACCCTTCCCGTTTCGACCTGGATGAGCATCGTACCGGCGTGCGGTGGTGTATCACTACTGCGTGGTGCACGTTAAAGACCCCAGGCTAGCGGTTGTACTGCACTGGCTAAATTTCTCATCTACAGCTGGGAGACTAGTCGCCCGTTGAGGCAGACTATTACCCTTGTCAGACGGCGTTGTAAAGGTCCTTTTCACTAAGCTCCTTTATAAAATCGGCCAATCGGCTCGCGATGTTGAGTGCGCACGCGCCCAACGGCGTGTGCTGGTTCGCCGATTTTATAAAGGAGCTTGTTCTAAAGGCCTTTCAAATGCCCGTCTGAGAGGGATATAAGTTCTAGGCTGTATAAATATACACACGCCACCAAAACCTCCCAGCTACGTCATCAAGTTTTGCGAAGGAGATATTGAAAGAAGACACTCGCTCTGTCCTAGAAATTACACCGCAACAGAATATTTTCTTGGTCAGTGGTGTTGCGTGCGAGTATCCTCGAGTCCCAGTAGTGCCAGTAAGTTTTTGAAAAGTGAAAAACATTCCAAGCAAAAATCGTTGCACCGCCCTTAAACTTGCGTCGTCCTTTCAAATGAAGAGACTTCAGTTTTACACATTCTTCCAATACCAAAAGACTCCTTGGATTATTTGACTACTTCTTTTCATTCATTCATTTGTTCGTTTTTTGTGCTCATAAACTGATCATGCCTTGGTAATGATGCGCAAACAATTAGATTAGAAATCATTGGAGCGAACTGCAATCACTTCACTGATTTTGGTTTCAAGGGAAGGCGATTCTGTTTTTTATATAAAAAGTAAACAAATAGATGCTGTGGTGTAACTTTTTTTTTCCTACCCGTTTTCACAAAAAAGAAGACCGTTAAGTTAAAATTGATTTATAAAATTTCGAAATTTAAATCACTATCGCATTAGGGACGTGATCAGCAGTGTAGACTCCTTTACTCACTCAACCTCTTTTTTTTCGCAATATGACAGTAGTTTAAGACCACCAACATTAACTGAAGACATTTAAAAATGTTTGTGCATAAACTCAGAAGATACGTTTACAAACCAAATATTTGAAGAAAATAATTTAAAAAATGCTATGTTCCTTAATAATTTTTTTAACACGAAGTTAGGCTTTTGTTAGGCTCTCGGTTAGTGTTGATATATTGTCAATATAAACGTTTGCTGGTCATTAGTAATTTACCTTTCTATAGAACACAAAAGTATTTAAAACAGTACCAAAACTGAGTGCAGGATCGATGTTTCACTACAGGTAGCTAATCACTATAGTTTATGTTAGAACAACAAAAGTTTTACGAAACATTAAAGGGGCAACTAATCCACTTTCTGCGATAGTTTATTAAAGGCTATAACTCAATATATGAGCTCTAAGCATCACAGAAAAAACATTACATTCATGCGTGGCCGATATCTTTATTAAAATCGGTATCAAAGATGGATCACCTAGACAACTTGCGGAGACACCAGAGGGCGCCATCAGCCGAGGAAAAAGCACTCTCCTCCGACTGCGCCCCTGGCGTCTGCGATAGTTCCGCGATAGCCGATTTTTGACGCTGATTTTAATATAAAAATCGGCCACGCATAAATGTAATGCTTGGGGTTTTAGAGGCAGAACTGACCGGCTTGTGATATCACTATCTTGAAGCACTTGCGGTTTTTAAAATGCGTTCAATGATCGCTCTGTCGAAACCAATTGGACCTTATTGAAGCAAGGTTTGCTTAGCTCTGCCAATCGGTTCATTCCAAAAACGATCCTTTCCTTAAGCACCTCCCTCTTTGGTTCTCCGTAAAAATTAAACGAATATTAAACAAAACGAAACGTTTATACCGCAGAGCTAAGCAGTCAAACGAGGGTGCTATATGGCTTCATTTTCGAGTGTTCTCCAAAGAGTGCAAACATAAAATCGAGATAGCAAAACGTAAATATTTCAACTGACGATCTGAAGAAAACATTAGTTGAAAACCCAAAGAAGTTTTGGTCAATCATCAATCCTAAAACTAGGAGTGCCAACTTGCCTACCACTGATTGACAAGGTAACTTGCTATCCCCTAATGTGGTTGCTTCTAACTTCAATACCTTTTTGGTGGCATTTTTACGCAAGGAACCATCCCAGCCCAAAGCTTACCTTGTCTGAATGTCTCACGCCCATGGAAGATGTTTACCTCTCAATCGCTGGTATTGTGAATGTCACTTATTGCCTTCCTTTGAATTCTACTCCTGGTAGTGACGGAATTAACTCCCGACTCTTAAAATTGACCAAAGATACGTCCGCCGAGTTTTTGCTCCTAATTTTTGAACAATCTCTTAAACTCTCCCTACTGCCGTCTGACTGGCTAAATGCAAAGGTAGTCCTCATCTTCAAATCGGGTAATTTAAATGATCTAACTAATTACAGGCCTATTTCACTGACTAGTGTTTCATGCAAGCTTTTGGAGCATATTGTCTTCAGCAACATAATGCCACATCTAAACAGCCATAACTTGTTGTTCTCTAATCAGCATGGTTTTCGTAAGAATCTTTCTTGTATTACCCAACTGTTTGAACTTACCAACGATCTACATACTAATCTACATTCTTCCAAACAAACAGGCGCAATCTTCATAGACTTTTCAAAAGCCTTCGACCGGGTCCCCCATAACAGATTAATATCCAAACTCATACATCTAAACGTCAACAGTAACATTGTCTTCTGGATTCAAGCTTTCCTGTCACATTGTACTCAATCTGTGATCGTCGATAATGTTACTTTCCCTCCCCTGAAAGTCATCTCTGGCGTCCCTCAGGGTTCTATTCTAGGGCCACTACTTTTTTAAATTTATGTGAATGATATTGCTTCTTCATTATCCTCTACCGTCCGATTATATGCTGACGACCTTGTGCTTGATCGAAATATTTCTTTCATTGATGACTGCATAACCTTGCAACAAGGTCTAGAAGCTTTAACAACTTGGTGTCATTCATGGCTCATGACGATCCACACGGAAAAATATAAAATAATGTCATTCTCAAGATCACAAAACAAAGTCGGTTTTTCATATTCTATTTCTTCTGGCGTCATTGAGCGGGTGAACACATTTACATATTTAGGAGTGTACCTCTCTGAAGACTTATCATGGAAGAGTCACGTCAACTACATTTGTTCTAAAGCTAACAAAACATTAGGATTTTTAAGAAGGCATATTTTTCTCGCAAACTCCTTTTTTAAACGTTTAGCAAATATCACACTAGTAAGAACTAAGCTGGAGTATGCACCAGTGATATGGAACCCTCATCAAAGATATTTAATCAACCAACTAGAAGCTGTCCAAAATTGTGCGACTCGTTTTATCACTCGTAGCTACACTAGGAATAGCATATTTTCATTAGAACAGTCCATATCCCTACATACTCTTGACACTCGTAGAAAAATAGACCGTCTCTCTTTCGTACAGAGCTTGTAGTATAACCCGTGGTCTCCCCAAACATTTATTTCCCCGACCCATCATATTTCCTCTCGTCTCGACTACCCCTGTACAGTTGAACCCATCTTTTTCAAAAACCAACACATTCAAATACTCACCTCTTCCATTATGCATATCAGATTGGAATAGCTTGCCCACAAGCTTGGCAACTACCAGTGATCATAAATGTTTTCGAAGCTGATTTCTAAAAGGTTTGAATAATGTTTCTATAATAATGTTTCCTGAAATTTTCTTTATTTTTCATTTTTTGTAGTGTTTTGTTGTCTTATTTTCGAACCTTGAATATGACACCCCCCCCCCCTTATGTAATGCCTCCCTCAAGAGGCACTTAAGATAATAAAAATGAAATGAAATGAAACCTGTAGTAGTAAAAAAATTGGGATGAAACTTATTTCAAACATTTAAAGTCAGAAATTACGCTTGGGGATGCTTCTCCTGATGACCGTTATTCTCGGTTCGTGACTGGCTCGTGATTTGGGTTTCATTTGTACTTTTCTTTTTATCGAGATGCACGCTCACACTCTGAAGAGTTTCTATTTCTATACTTCGCTTCACTTTACCATGCACCACAACAGACCTTGGGAGCCCTGTTAGCCAATTCAGCACTAAACGTGTGGCACGTGACTTTACGCTCCGCACGTCATATCGCACAGCCAGAGGGTCACATGCCACGCTCCGAGCTATGGATTGTATGTGTTGGCTTGAAGCGTCTGTTGTGGCTCAACCTAAGGTGAAATGGAGTGTAGTGACGAGTACCTTGTGGTACACTTTGGCCTTGGTAACATTTTAACGCAACCAAGCACGGTAACTATAAACGCAATCTACTCTGTCTACAATTTGCGAAGTGTCGTGACAAAAGTAATTAGGTCGGAAATAGAATGCTTATCCCGTAGAACTGTACGAACTTCTTTGGTGGAACTGTAACGAACACTCTGTTTTCCTGGGACGCCCTACAAAAACAAATGTAGCCGTAAACATGCCTCGTTCCCTATAAACCCAACTCATTACAGGAACGCCGTTCTATAAACAATACTGGCTCTCCCCGACAAACAATAGGAAATTCCCCCCCCCTTTCTTCCCCGCGCCTGAAAGTAAAGCCTGGCCGCCGATATTCTCGGTCCTAAAGTGAGAAGATAAGCTCACTTCGTGGCCAACGCACCACCAGCATCTGACTGACAACGCGCTAAAGAAACAAAAAAACACTCGGGAGTAAGGCCACTATCAGCGCATGCTCCGTTGCAGGTTCTGCGGGCCATTCCTCATTCCTTGGGCCGAGATAAGCCTTCTTCGGCACACCAAATCTGACCATATCGATTGCACCCGCACGAAAGTAAAGAACTGGGCACTGCATCGCCTACAAAAACAACGTAACTCTTTCGACGTTATCGTTACTATTACGTCCTATACTCCATTTCACTTTATGGTGGACCACGTCGGACGCTACAAGCTATTGCAACCAATCCAGCGCTAGGAACATGTCACGTGGCTATGGCGCCTCGAGTGTCGCTGGAGTCCTTCCCTAAGGCCACGTGACACTTGCACGGCATCGGACCGGCTTCGATGGCTTGTGGGGTTCTCTGCGGTCCGTCGATAAGTGGAACAGAGCATAGCTATGTGTGCGTTTGAGTCCGGAAGACGCGGTCCATTAATCGTGGGCTGAGCCGACAGCAAGGCGATCGTGAGAAGAGATTGAGCCTGGCTGTTGTTTTTGCTCCCAATGTTCGGTGCAAATGCCCATTGTTCGCGGCGGGTTGGCTGAGAAATGAATGTGAGTTTGTCCACAAAAACCTACTGACACCTTTTACATCAGGCACTTTGGAAATTTGAACGTATCTATTCGGATGCCTGGGATGGTTCGAAAAGACTTGTGTTGTGTCATTCACTGAAGAAAAAGAAAATTTGTTTATGGCGTGTCCACCTTTATGAAAGTAGTGGGACGAGGAAGATACCGGTCGAACAAGTTTGACCGAGACTTATGTCAATAAGAAATTACTGAACAAGTGTAGAGAGATGAAATTCGCCGAGGAAGTTAACGTGATTCTTGTTGACTATCTCGCGCCCAGCAGCTCCAGCTATCATGGCGGCGAGCAGTGTGTCGTGCTGTGGAGCAGCGGTGTATAATCAAACTTCGAGTGAAGAAGAGAGCTCAACCACTTGAGATTGCAAGCGCAGTATTATTATAGAAAAGTTATATCACAGAGAAATGTGCACATGTGGTGTCAACAGTTTGGCGACGGACGACATTCTGGATCAAATGAACCACACAAACACATTCGTCCGACTGTGTAGTCACATAGTTCAGTGTTGTCTACACAAATAGAATCCGGAAACTTCCGAAACAATGTCAGTGCTGCCTAGACCGCGTATGGGGAATGCTTTTAACAGCTTACATAGTAATGTGCCTGTCGAATTTTGCATTTCCGCTGTTGGAGTAAAAGTCCGGGTGAACCTTGAAGGACGCTTTGTAGATATTAAACTATTTGTGACCATCACCTCTTTTTATATTCTTTTCATTCAACATTTTATTTTATCCCACAAATCAGCGCTTGTAAGGTTGTAAGTGTATTTATTTACTTAGTTATCTGTTCAGGGTATTCTGAACTGCCCCATCAACATTATCAAAGCGAAATAAAAAAAAAGTATAAATTTCTGTAATAAAAAAATATCCTGCGCACGCACACAGATCTACAAACATTTCAAATGTTACTGCATTTAGAGAAGTATATTGTACTTAAAAGTATTTTGTACTTCTCCTGGTCACCCAGCTGTAAACGAGAAGTTTCGTGTGCGTATGATAGATACCTAAATAACAATTGAATTTCTCCGAACTTCAAATTGTTGCGTAATAGTCTATTGGCTCCCAGAACAGCAGCATTTATGTATTATTTCGATCACAAATTGCGTATTCTACCAGGGCTGGTAAAAGCCTTTTCCTACGCCGAGTCAGATTTCCACAGACTTATCACATTCATCTCCAGCAAAGCCGCGAAGTTTTGACGGTAGAAAAAAAGCACACAATTGCATCCTTTTCGCTCCAGCTGTTGCTTTTTTACGCACCAGGAACTTTTCCAGATGAAGCAAGTAGGCAACAGCAGACCTTATGCACGCAGCGTGTCCCGGAAAAAACCCCACCGGAATAAATTTAACAGATATAAGGTCGTTAGAGATAAGCTCACCCTTTTTCTGGAAGGTCTGGCGAAAAACCGATTAGTTTTCTAAATGATCTTGAACAAGTCACTCGTGGTAACTTAATCACGTAGCAGTTTTCAGGACGCCATACATGCATTAAAGCTCGTGCTTGGAATTATTTGGACACTGAAAAATGAAGTGTTCTGAGTAAACCCAATAACCGTCCGCCGGCAAGACACCTGGCGTACCCCGTGTAATTCTTCACCAAGGGCTACTGCAGATTGCGCGGTATCTGTCACCGGTTATATTGGAAAGCAAGAAGAAAACAAAATACTATACCGCGAATGACGGTTGGACAAGAGTATTCCACCAATGACGAGCACAAAGCAAACTGTATCCTAATATAACTCTATATAGCTTCCACGAGCACTACATTATTGCAACCATTTCGCTATAACCTTGCGATTATACAAACTAGTATAGCTGTGCTTCTTTTCTTTTTCCTGTTCAATTTGTGTTTTTGACCAAGTAAACTGTTTTAAGATGAACGAAACGACGATTATCTTTCCAGTTATATGATTGAACCTTCTTGTGTGGTTTCAAGCTATGGGTCAATTTCACTAATTATTTATGCTGTCTAATTTGTATAACTTCTGCTGTAGAAGTTCAGGTCAACCGTGATATTGTCACGAATGACGAGGTGACAAAACAAAGGAATAACTGAGAAAACTGAAACGTTTAATGCGGCGAACTTGTGCCCAAAAATAAAAGGAAAAGAGAAAGATAACAGGAGAGCGTCGCGGGCGTCGATGTCGGCGAAACCGCAGGATCGAGCGCTGGGGCGAGACTGACTTGGTTCGCCACGCGAAGCCCCTTATGTACACGCGTAGACTTCTGGAATAATCGGCCCAGAAGGTTCGGCGTGTAGAACTTTCTAACCTCGAACAAGCAACACAATTCTCGAATTTACGAGAACATTACATTGGATGTCAACAAAAGGCGACCCCGCGGCCAGGAATCGAACCCTGGCTTTTCGCGCGGGAGGCAGGCAGCTATAACCGTTAGGCAACGCGCGCGCTGCCTACTTGGCAAGTTGCGCGCGCGGCAATATCTTTACCTGATTTTTGAAGGCAAATCGAACGTATTATGTGATACTTCGGAAGGCTTTTCAAAGCGTTACCAAATCTTTATTGTTTTTAAACTCTAATTTCTCGTTTCCCTGAATATGATCTAGGATTAGTGAGCAATGATTTAACCAAACGTTAAAAAAGTCAGTGGTTCGGAATTTAAACGCGTTTCAGTCACGTCCGGAATGTGACAACAATCCGCTTTTAGGCTAAATAAATAATATTTGTTCTGACATGGAACCAAGCATTAGATTATATGCTGGACCTATACTTGAATAGGTAATCAATAATCAAATAATCAATATAATCCCGCTGCCTTATATGAGTATCTCGAACAGATGTAATTATGGTTTCGCAAATAATATATGACTTTATTTTGTAAAATGAAATTTTACAAAATGCAACAAACAAAATGCAACGTTTGTTGCTTTAGCAACAAACAAAATGTCAAAACGTGAAGAGTTACTATTGGAGTGCTAAACTGATTGGTATTGTTGACAATGCAAAAATAGCATCCTCGATGCGGCCTATATTGACGTGTTTAACTAACATATTTTAGCATTTAGACTCTTTCTGACTAATTTTTAATCGAATTGTTTCTGCATCTTTAGCCAGGAATCAGTTGTTCATGAGCAACAAAAAGAAATAACAAATAAATGAATAAAATAATAAATTATGAAATAAATATTTAACATATAAATAAATGAATGAATTGCTAATTGGCTGGATTTTGTAATGACCATAACAAGCATTACATTATTTGATATACTGATTCCCGCTCAGTGAAATCGTACACATTATTCTATGTTGGTCCTGAAACTAGCTAAAATTGTGTAATTAACAGAGGAAATAGCAACAGCACTAAATAAGAAGTCTGGATTTTATATACTAAATAAATCATAAAATTCACGGCACAAAATAATTTTTGATACACAATATTTAGGTGAATATTTGTCAGAGAAGTCTCAAGCATTTGAATATATTACTTGAATATATCGAGACTGGTTGTACTGAAGGTGTTATAAAAAGCATCCGGTTTATGGTGCTGGTAAGGTTTTTGTTTTTTTTCATCCGAGAAAATGAGTGTAATTCTCAATACTACTTGCAGTTTGTAGATGCGGATAGCTGACGTGAGGTTTGGACACTCACCCAAACTGCGCGAGCATTTATTCAAAAATAAGATCACGCTCAAGTCTTCTCAAACTTGGTGAAGGATGATTGCATCGTTTTAAATGCCTCGCATAATCTCAATGAACAGTGCGGTCAGTGCAGTTGTCAAGATATACGAAAGAACGTGTAAGTTTGGCTTGGTTTGAACAAACAATTAAATTACAAACGACAGAAAAAAAACTCAAGTTTGATACATTTCAAGGAACAATATAAATTTAACATTGTCGCGTGAGTGCCGGAGTTCGCTACGCTCGTGGCTGCCACGTGGAGAAACGGGGTTGAAACTCCACTCGACTAGGTTTTTTCCTTCATCACTCAACGTTCCTCTCGAGGGTTCCAGCCCATTCTGGCTGTCATCGTGTGTTCTTCTTCAGAACATTCCCGAGCATACCTTGCAGGGCTGCCAACACGAAAAGCCAGAATTTCTCTAGCGGGCGCCTGAAATTTCCCTATTTCTGCCGAAATTTCCTCGCTTGCCCAAATAATTATATAAAGCTAAATATTCGTCGTTTTCTGCCTCACTTCCATTTTTACGATGAGAGATGAATGATATAGCCTTTACACGTCGCGGTATACGTTTTGCAAAAATATGTTTATCAGGCCAAAACAGTGGTCATAGCAATTTTGGGGAGGAAGTGTTACCGGGAGATTCTGACTGACAAATAAAACCCTATTTTAGCATTTTATGTTAGGCACGTCATCAAAAAGTGGTACTGCTTTATTAACTTCTTTAGCACTTTTTATAATAGTTAGTCCAAGACAAAAGGTGTAACAAAAGCTAGAGTCCTCAAACCCGAACACACGGAACATAACATACAGTAAGCACCATTTCGTGCACGGCACTTCATGAAATAATATTAGTCATGGAAGGTTTGTATCTTGGGCATGGTAAGTGCGTAACTCCAGACATCAGAGTATTTCTTCGTGTAGTCAAGCTTGCTTTTTCGAGAAGGTACAGCGGTGCTCTCAGAAGCTTAGCGTTGGCTGGTCCCTTGCTTCATAGTTGTCAGGTGGGTGATGAAAACTGATTTTGCCGAAAACAGTTGTTCGAGTGCTCCTCTGGTGGTTTGTTATGTGACCAGATGGTCACATAACAAACCACCAAATGGATGGAGGGAATATCTCAAATGTAGCCAAAGCCACTGAAATTCTATGTTATCTCGAAAAAAAATATAATTGAGCTATAAATTTCCAGATATATAGGGTACCCAACATTTCCCTCAAACTAGTCAGATCTTCTTCATTTCCACATAGACCTGAACATTATCTTAATCTGGAAAATTTCCCTTCCGGTTGGCAACCCAGATTATAGAACTAAAACACCTGTTAGCGCCATCCTGGAAGATGACGAAGAAAACACACGAAGTCCGAGCCACCATCCGCGTGGCGCACTCAGTCGCTCTTGTGGCAAGCGTACGTGCCTGACGTTAATTGAACCTTCTGTTATTCCTTCACCGGTCTCCCTGTTCCCGACGAGGTTCTAACACACCACTCTAAGTTAGACAGTTCAAGTGCATACCATAATGTTTACTAATTCAAGCTATTACTTTTTTTTTTTGGTCTAAGCTGGAATTAAGTTTGCAAATCAGCGTCATCTTGTTTTAGATATGCATTTCTGCCATGAAATATTTTCTCTCTGGTTGATTTGATCAATATTTTATGGTAAAGTTTTCAGTGATGTGGTTGCATTGAATAGTTTTGAAGCACCCTTTATAACAGCCAAAAGTTCCTTTTAGAAAAGTAAAACAACAAAATTCGTAGCAAAAGCGTATATTTTTTTCTAATTCGTTGTGCTGCATATATTATGATAAGATTAACTATTGCTAGGTTGTATTAAAAGACAATGCCTTTCTCGCTTTTCCACCCTCTGAACTATTAGCTTTCAATGGACGGCAAAAAGTTTAATTGCCCGAAACTCTTAACGAGCTGTTATGTCATTCTCCAAAGCACTTGACACAGAAACAGGAATGTCGTGACAAGCCCCATTTTACTTGCGACGTTTTGTTTTATTTCTGTTTTATTCTAGAGCGCGTGAAAGAGCTTCGCTAGGCATGAGCTCTTGGGATTAACTGTAGTATGGCATTTCGTTTCTAGGCTAGGTTATCCTGCTTATAATAATCCAACGGCCACTTTTTTAATGCGAGCGTCCCTTGATTTTAATCCAGCTGTACTCCAATTTACTTTAAGTGGTCATAAATTTAAATTTTACAAAATATTGCCACGGGTAATGAGTTCAGATTATGTTCACGAAACCTATACATTAGAAAAAAGCTAAAAACCCTTCTTGAAAAAAAAAAGAAAAAGGAAAGAAAACGATTTAGAGGTGAATTTTGGCGTATTTTTATCCCGTGAATCTGAATATCACGTTCGTTTTCCCCGAAGATGTAACTAAATGCGAGAAAACGCGAAAACCATCTAACCAGTCGTGACGTCATACAAGGATCTTTAGGACGCCAAGTGCGTGTCGCTCGTGGGGACAGCACGTGTGATTGCAAGCGTGCCGGATATATTCCCCCGCACTGACACCAGTCGTGACGTCTCTTTCTGACCTTTTTTTTTTTAAATTGCAAGAGTGCGCGTGCATAGCTTTGACAGGCGCAGAAGATGCGCGAGAGTGGCGATTCCGAAAATTCCTAATATGTGGACACGCCCCGGGAAGGAGGGGCGTCAGCGGTACTTTGAAATTTAATTTCTGCAGCCCCTGTGCACCAAATTGAAACATAATCTCGATATCCGTGATCCTGGAGGCCATGGGAAGACGATTTAAGTGTTTTTCATCAAATACAGAAGCGCTCCAGTTTCCCCTTAAAAAACGCTGTTCTCTCTACAAAAACTCAAAAAGCGAATCCGAGTGAGAAAGCAGAAGCGTGTGTGTGTGTTTTAAAGCAACGCGAGACGCATAGGACTTTATATTACATTTAGTGTTTGATTATCTATGTTGATAAAGATGTCAGAATTTTTCATTAGCTAAAATGAAAACAAATTGAGACCTTCCTGGAAAGATTAATATGGTCAAATGGCGTACTTTGATGAGCGTGGCGGTTATTAGGGGCCTACACTTCCGCAATTAGTATTAATAATAATAATAGTAAAACACAATTAAGATATTTCAATACGTAGTGTTTCAAGATGAGATATAAACTGTTGCTCATGATCTAATTTCAATCGAGCAAACAGTATGGCAGTCAGAAGTGCGCAAATTATCATCACTGGTGCCAGTAGCAGCATTTGATATTTTTCCGAGGTTTCAAGTTTAATTTTAGTTAATGATTACTGGACACTAAGAAATGCATGTTTAACATAATTTTGTATTCATATTTTTTTCGGACTTTGTCAGAAAGAATTGCCAACGCAAAAGGCTGGCAAGCCTGACGAGGCACTGGACCCTTACAGTTTAATACACAAAACAGTGTTCCGCCGAACGCCACTACAAAAACAAAAACCACAACAAAAAAGGCGCCCGGAAAAATGCTCAGAATCTAGACGATATAACGATGTACATAATTGAGACGTTTGTGTGTTGTCCTCTTTTGTCCGTCGTCTCCGGTTTTCAAAATGTGTAACATCAACCAGCTCGCCCGCCTACTTACTTTATCTACATAACAAGCTATGAATATAGTATATACGCATGTAAAATAGAGGAATCAGCACCGAAAATTTGATGGAACATAGATTGCAAAACCAAATATGATGACAAATATTTGTATACAATGTAAAGTGAGTTAGGTTTATGGAAAGTTAACACAAAGGGGGGGGAGGGAGGGGGGAAACTTTTAGTAAACTTTATTTACTGAAAGTTAAGCTCACTTTTTTACAACTTAACAAGTTGTACAGTAAAAAGAGTCTAAAATCATTGAAAACACTCTAGTTAATCTGAGAAATCCATGAAAAACCACATTATTTGTGGGTAAAGGCATGTGGTGCTATCATATTGTGAGCAAAACTTCCAAAGTCGCCGCCAACCTGAAGATGTGGGGTGCTGCCGGGCACTGTTAGTATATCAGTAGGGATATGAAGGGAAAGAGAGTGTGCCAGAGGAAAGGGGGAACGACGTTTCAACCAAACGGTCCTCGAAGACCGTTTGGTCGAAACGTCGTTCCTCTCCTTTCCTCTGCAACTTCTATTTCCCTTCATATCCCGCCAAACCTTCCAAACCGAATTCCCCCCTCCCCCACAAAAAAGGAACGGATTTTTAAATATTATTCTTAATCTTCCCAGAACGTTTAGTTTCTTTCATTTTTATGCGCCATTGTCCTGCCAATCTCAGCCTTTCCAGTCCGAAGGAATACCTACCCGCTTCCACGTCGCTTACTGCAGCACGTTTCGTTGGCGTTGGAAACCGGTAAAACAGTAGTGAGTTTTGGTATATAGCGTATACGAGCAAATGCAAGCACTGTGTGCTTGAGTTAGCGTTGCGTGTTCCACACTGCCCGTGCCCGAAATTGCGGTCTTCGATGGGCGACGACGCGCATGCGCATCGTGGAGCACGCAACTCTGACGCAAACGCATACCGCTTGCGTTTGCTTCTGTACGCAATACGGAAACTCTCTAATCAGGTACAATTCCATATCGGCTGCAGCACTACATTGAGAAAGTGACGAGCGCTGTTTGCATTCAGAAACGACATTTCGCGAGCCATGATCGCGAGCAGTTCCTCCGTGCCGGCTGAGCAGGAGAACCGGGGGATCCTCACTAGAGCGCTTCCCGTTTCCGCCGCGAGAGGGCGAGCAACGCGCTGGAGACGCGAATACAGGAACTCAAGGGCACTTTGCTGCCGAGGCGTTCTCCTATCGCGCGCTCTGCCGACAGAGCTCTCGTGTCGTGCGCTCTTGTGGCGCTCTCCCTGTATCACTTACCCTCGCAGCGCCCTCGGGCGTTTCTCGAGGGTTCTTTCTGGCCCAACCCTCTTAAACGTGTATGATCGCGATATTCCGCACTCTGACGGGCTCTTAACCATCCTATTACGCAAACAACCCTACTTTGGCGATGTGCTGGTGATCCGCCGATGATCTTGCTACCGTGCAAGCTCACCTGGACGAGGTGGCTGTCGGGTCTGCCACTAACCCCCACCGTTTCACCTATTACAGCAAGTGTGCCGTGATGCAGTTAAGTTCGGCCAGAAAGGTCTAGTCACCGCACTACATGCTTGGAGGGCTCCTTCTCCCCTCTGTACAGGAGCTCGACATCTTGGCTGCATCATTCATGCCATCACTCGATTTTGGCTGTCATGTGGTTAGCAGGTTTTGCAGTCTACTGGGCTTCGCCTCCATGCGTTCACAGAGTTTCGGACGAGAGACCATGAAGATGCTGTATACGGCTTCAGTGCTCCGTCGACTAGAGTACTGCTCTTCCATCTGGAGGCCTGTCTAGATCCACCTCACTGAGCGCCTAGAGAGTGTGCAGCGCCGCGCGACTCCAACCTTGGCCCACCGACTACGATGAACGTCTGCGGTCTCCTGGCTGGCACTCCCTTGATCCACCGTAGAACGGTGGCGCGTGTAAGACTCGTCGCTGCTGCTGCTGGCGCCTACCTGGCCGGCTATGTATCTATAGCCTCGGTCGCCGGATCTCTAGCCGGGCAGGCTGTCCTATACCTCTCCGTGCCCACACATGGCGACATGAGGTTTCACGTTTCCACTCCGCGGGAAATGCGTACCTGTATTTGCCGGAGCGCGCGCGCTTGGGCCTACCCGGTGCTGGGGACAAACTCTGCGACTTCACCAGGAGTGTGTAGTGTGCCTTCCGTGCTGAACAAGTTTTGTGTGACCCAATCATTTTTCCCACATTTCACTCGTATAATCACCTCATCATTTCACCTGTTAACGCACAGCCGACGAGGCAACCAGCACTTATTTGTACGGGCTTCTGCCTCTTGGCTGCCTCGGGCACTCAGCTGCGTGGAAGTTGTGCCAATAAAGACCGTTATCACCTTTGTCAGTATTACATGGTCGCGTCTTGAGGGTGCGCTCGCGCCGACTGGCCGAAAGACACAGGCCTAATGTACAAATGAACGCCCCCCTTCCCCCTATACATCAAATCATGAACGTCCCGTCCACCGGCTGCCCCTCCCCATCCCCCTGGGCCTCTCCGGCAGCCTGTTAGGATTAGCTGGGCGTCCGGCGTGGTGAGGCTTCAAAGCCCCAAACGGAGCGAAACTTGGGGTGGTATCCCTGAAGAACTCACTGGGGAAACCGCTCAACTTCCTGCATTGCTTGGTATCTAAAAGGCGGGCGTTAATGATCGTAGATTGTCAAAGAGTGTGATTTTTCGGAGCCTAATGGAAGCTGTTCTCGAGAGCGAGCGCACCAGCGCACGCTCTGTAGAAGAGAGGTGCGCATGCAGAAGAGGTGCACAAGAGGTGCACATGCACACTGCGGTCTCATGTAAATGGGGGATTGAATGTATACGTACGTTACGAAAACATCGGTTGAAGACTTGAAGCCGGAGCACGCCGTACTCAACGCGTTTTCCAACGGGAGGTGCAGGAGCCGCTTCGATTCGCTTGAGTGACGTGATGTTGAGGCCCTCGTCCTCTGCGCTCTGCGTGCTGTTTGCTGCGGTTCGCGTAGTGATGTGCTCTCGGGGAGTGATAAAGCTCGATACAAATTATCAATTTTTGGCGTTTTTAGACACCCTCAATGTTTGGCGAAGTTGTAACAATCACATAAAGGCTTTCTTGGAAGGTCCTTTTTATAGTCCTGGGGAAATCGACGCTCATTACCGAAATATATCATTTGCGTTTCTGCGGTACACTTCCCGTTTGTGAACGAAAACAGTGCATCGGATGTCGTGCCGAAAGACGGGACATGTTCTACTCGTCTTTCCTCAGTAAATTAATATTTTTGTGTGTGTTTTTGTTTTCTTACTGTACGTAGTTTTGATAACAACCTTAAATGTCCGAAGAGAAGCAGAAGTCACTGACAATCTGCATGTCCGCGCTAACAGTGTCACAAAGTGTCCGCCATGTGATGCTTATGCCTTTATTGAAACTTTGATATAATATGTATTCTAGTTCAGACGAATATTATTGCAAATATTTCTCTCTTTTTTTGTACTCGATACGAAGAACCTCGAGGGACCCCTCCGTTTGCCATCGTTCAGCGTCGGGAAGAAGGCCCGAGCCTCGGGCTATATCCCCACTTGGCAATTAGATTGTCGTCTATCGATCCACGTTGTTGGGTGGTCGTGGAGCGTACCCTAACCTCCGCTTTCTGGCCTGAAGCTTCTTCTGCCATCTACAAAGGAGCCCGCTCTAGTGTTTTACTTTGTACCCCGGATAGATACCGCCTTGCCCGCCTATAGCGCAATACACTTTTTTTTTTAACTCTTGAATGTTTGCTTTTCGGAAAAGCTTATTTCTCGATTCAATATCGCGTCAGTATAGTGCTTTTGGATTCCCTTCGCGTACAAGCAGGTGTTGTGAAGTGTTTGGCTTGTAAAGGCCGGTTCACACACTTGCGTGTAGATTGCAACCGATGCACGTGGCGCAGCAAGTCAGATGCACCTCCGAGGTGAACGGGTTATTCAAAGTGTGACGTCACATGAAGTCTACTCGTGCATCTATCCGTTCGTTACATCTTGTTCGTAGATCGCGTTTTTACCGCTACATCTTGTCGCGCCGCGGTACACGCTGAAAAAAGTGTGTCGTCTTACACACTTTAGTCCCATATAATGCACCCCAAAGCTTTAGTTCGACGTACAGTGACGTCAAACAGACGGCTCCAACTTTTGCGAGGGGCTTGATAACGGTGAAATACACCTCATTAAACAGCCAAAGTACGTATCAAAGTCTACAAAAGACGGCGAGACACCAAGGTTTGCAGCAGGCCAAGAAAACCCCGATTACTTGCTTTTTAATATCAGTAACACGTACATTAGTTATTTTAATAAGTTGTACCACTCTTCTATCAAGCCGCTCGTGAAAGTCGATAATGTCGTTTGGACGTCAGTGCGCTATACGTCGAACTGAAGTTTGGGGGTGTCCACTCTTGTATGCGGACAAGGGGTGTAACAATATACCTTTTCTTTCTGAGAATGTAGTAAGCGATCTCAATCACCATTTTTCTCATTGCGCTCCTTGCGCATAATCCATTAAGAAAGCTTCTCGTGGTGCGCACCTGCGTAATCCTTGTGGTACGCGCCTGCGTAATCGCTGATGCCGGCACTTGAATTTCTACCCAATGCTGGTGGCAGCCGCTGCGCAACCTGCGCTAGAACATTCTGAACATTGCATAGCAGAGCGCTCCATCGGCAGGTTGGGTACGTTGGACCGGCGTTGGACGTCAGTGCGTGCACGAACAAAGTCGGGTGCGCAATGACAGGGCTTCACGGACACCACTGTGCGACAAACTGGTGCCAAAATACCGCTAAGAACGCGGAATGTAGTTTATTTGACTTATTCCCGACTGAACACAGGAGGGTTCATTTGTTCAATATTGCAGTCTCCCTGCACTGATTTTGTTTTTGCTTTAATTTGCGAGAAAGTGTTGTAGTGACTGTGATTTGACTAAACAGTGTCAAATAGAAGATATATCAGCCACCCTTCCAATTTATTCAAGTTGCTTCGGCGAGACTGTGTGCAATGCGCCTGTCGTTCAGCGCCGCACAACGTACGGCAAACTGGTAACGATATTGTCGTTTGCTTTGTGACAAGCAAAAAGCGATGCCGGACGCGGGACTCTCGCCAATAAAGAGTACTAAAATAGTGCAAAGACCCTTGCGTTAGTACTGCGTACGCAAGTTCTCAACAGACCGCTGCGGAGCTCGGGAAACCAGCGCTTTTAGTACAGTGGAACGCAAGCGGTTGCAGCGCCACCTAGATAGGCCGTCATTCGGTCAAGTCAACCTGAGTCTCGTGTTGTCCCGCGCGCGACCAGAGTAACGAGACGGCAATGCAAAGAACCGCTGCGTACGCACGTAAAGCTGGCGGCGTTGCATATGTATTGAGCGTGCGCAGTGTCACAGCACGAAACGCTAACGCAATCGCACAGTGCTAGTGTTTGCTCTTATACGCAAAACTAAAACTTCCTAACATTTTCACACCCACATATTGCCGCGAGCACAGCTGACCAAGCAGGCAGCGCGCTCGTGGCCTAACAATAAAGAAAAAAGCGCTCGTGGCCTAACGGTTATTGCGCGTGCCTTCCTCGCACAAGTCAAAGCCAGGGTTCCATTCCTGGCCGCGGGGATGCCTTTTTGTTGACATCAACGTAATCTTCTGGTAAATTCGAGAACCGTGTTGCTTGTTCGAGGTCAGAATGTTCTACACGCCGAACCTTCTACGCCGATTATTCCAGAAGCCCACGCGTGTACATAAGGGGCTCCGCGTGGCGAGCCGCAGTCAGTTTCGCCCCAGCGTTCGACTCTGCTGTCACGCCGACTTCGACGCCCGCGACGCTCTGCTTTCCTCTGTTCCCTTTTTTATTTATTTTTGGGGCACAAGTTCGCCCCATTAAACGTTTAGTTTCTTCACTTATTCGCTGCCTCATCATTTGTCATTCGTGACAATATCACGGTCTAAATAATACAAAGAAAATCGGAGATAAAAGGAGGACGAATAAAACGGGTAATTTTTATTCTTTGTTTTATTTGGTGGTGCCACCTGTGGACAGCATTTGCGCTTTCAACCCAGACCTAGTACGCCGTTCTGCCCCTGTGCCTTATTCGCTAGTTTTGCCGTACCACTGTGCAGGCTATTCGCGACTCCAGCAAACTATAGGGGGCGCGCTGGTCAGGCAGAAATGGCGGACGAAAGGTCGTCGTTTTCGCCGTTCAGCACGCGGACTGCCATAAAGTTCTTTCACTGCCGTGTAAAATCGGTGTTATATAATGAAGGGAAAGAGATTTTTCGACGGTAGAAACCATCTTCTAGTCTGTGCGTAGGAATGACACGGCGAAAGCATAAAAACGTCTAGCGTTCCGTCTAGACGGAACACTAAAATCCAGTAAAGTTCCGTCCAGACGGAACTATATCCTCCACTAGAGTTCCGTCCACGGTTCCAGTTCCGGTTTTCGTGGCATTATCTCAAGGACTGTCGAGGATCCTCTATGTACCAGCCAGTGCACGCCCGACCAGCCGGATAGCCGCGTCTCGCACGGCGTCCGACGCTACCAAGTGCGAACGCCATGGAGGCTCGCACAAAGTTTGCGACATTTGAGGCATTAGAAGATGCCTTGAGAAGGTATAGCGAGGAGAACTACGTGCAGTATTACAAGCGGAAATGACGGCTAGTAACCGCGGCGAAACGGAAAGGCATTAAATGTCCCATTAACCAGAACATCAGTGTGTACCAGGTGCATTATCACTGTATCAAAGGCGGCCGCAACTTCAAAAGCCGAAGCAATGGAGAGCGAGTAACCAAGCGAGTATCACTTTTCACTTCCATCTGTTTAGCTTCTGTGTATACAAATAGTAATGCTTATTATGATTTATCCTGCTTTATATTTTTTCGCGGAACCTTTGCCGATGGGTGTTTGGCCCATTTCAAATGCTGCGTGTTCGCAGATGGGGAGCACTTGGAGGTGATGTCGAGCAAGACAGAACACAATCACGCCGTGTCAAAGATATGCTCCATGATACAGAACTTAGATGTTATTTTAAGCATATGTTCCTCATTATCTGAGAACATAGACAACCTGGATACAAGCACTGCTGCATGTTCATGGTACATTCAGTATCATAATGCTGGTCTTGTTCCAGGCCACGCACGAGCAACTTCCGAAGCAACGAGCACTGCCTGAGAAGGTGAAGGGTGAGGTCCAGGAACTGACAAAACTCAAAGCAAACAAGAAGCTGATCAAGCAAAAGATCCAGCAAGAAACTGGCCGTGTTGTCCTCCTCAAGGATCTGAGCAACCTGGCCAGCTCTCTGAAGCCCCCAACAAAGAACGACCTCCAAGAAACTGTGGAAATTCTTTAGAGAGACTACGGTACGTCTCACACACATCTATGGCTACATTCTAAACGTATGCCATGGGTGAATAAGCCTTGCCGAAGATTAGGCAGACATGTTTTGACCTACATGTCGACAAAAAACTACGAGAGCACCTAGGCTTTCTCCTATGATCTAAGAATGCGTGGGCATTACCTTTGGCCGAGTTATGTTGGCTAGTTATGTCTAGTTATGTTAGTGTGTTTGAGTGTTCATGCCGTCGCGAAAGGCAAGAGGACTAACCGGTCACAATTCGGCATTAAAGCTGAGTTTTATTTGCCAAGTTTCTAGTGTCCATTCATGCTCTTAGTCCTCGCTGGGATCCGGGACGGCATCTGCAAGTCTGCGGGGTTGGGGGGGGGATGGGTGGAGGAGGGGGCAGGAAACCAGGGCGGTGGGGGCAGGTTCAAACTACGGTCACGCTTTTGTGCCACGGCTTTTGGTCACGGTTGTTTCGCTGAGTGAGCCAGGTAGTGCCCACGCATTATTATCTCCTGCCATTTGGTTCATACAACAGATCATGATTGGTGCCTCATTGCACACTGTATTCTTTTTGCTGGACATTATCTCTCCCTCTACATGGAGTTGGTGTTGCATTCACTTTAGTGGTAGTGTTGCATGCACTTTAATCTCTTAGGCATTGGATTTCTGTATTTATGACTATGCAGGTTCAAACTGCCATGTCCTTGTGAGTGACAAGCAGTTCCAGGGACTCCTGATCTGCACTGCGTCAATGAGGGGAACGATGGCTGCCTATCCGGAGTTTCTTGGAATAAACGCGACATATAAGCTTCTGGACCTAAGAACTCCAGTCTTATGTCATCCACAATGACGACTCGAATGAATAAACAGAGGTCGTATCCATCGCAATCCTCGTCAGAGAACATGAGTGCAGCTTGAGCTGGCTCCTAGAGAAGTTCCAATAGCTCCGCCCCACATGGGCGCGCACACGGTGTATTATGGCGGACAAAGACTTGCTGGAAAGAGACGTACTGAAGAGGTGTTTCCCCGAGGCGCATGTCTTATTCGGTGTGTTGCACACTTTAAAAGCATTCAGACGCGAGGTCATTCGCACAAAGTTGGGCATAACAGCTTTCCAGCGTGACCATGCCCTCTAGCTCCTTCAAAGGATGGTGCATGCGAGATCAGACGACGAATTCTTCCAAATTGAAAGTCAGCTTGACGCCACAGCACCAGCACCGGTACTTCAGTACTGATGGCAAGAACTGGCGCAACATGAAAGATGAGTGGTACACGAGGACCACAATTCTTAGTTGGAAGTTTTAACAACACTACGAACAACCGCCTTCAAGGTATTAATGCAAAGCTGAAGAGTGTTGTTCCCCTGTACTGCACACTTGAGCAGTTTGTGCCAGCATTGTTCAGTGTACTGAACACGCTGCAAGAAGAGAGGTACCACCTGGCAGCCGACTCAGTCTACTAAGCGTCCAGCACAGTTAGAAGCTGAGGAGCACCTCCAGCAGTACCAGCGACGCCTGACTGGTTATGCTTTTCCATTTCTAAAAAAGCAAGAAGAACTCTCAAAGTCGGTTGATGTGCGAGAAGACAACCAGGGGCAGTTCCACTGCCAGTCACGCTCTGGGGAAACTGTTACCACCACGGCCAGCTGCTCCTGCTCCTTCAGGCTGCCGATGATGTTGCCCTGTCGACACATCCTGGCAGTACGGAGGTCCAAGGGCCTCAGTCTCTACGAAGAAGGTCTCTACAGTCAGAGGTTGAGCAGAAAGTATTACCATTGTAAACAAAGGCTGTTTAATCAAAAGCATCCTGGCACAGAAACTCGCGGGTGTGTCTGTGACTCCAGCCATCACAAAACCAAAACCGCAAACCCAGCAACAGAAGTACAGAGCTGCGTTTTCGTTGTGCAAGTACCTTGGTGAATTGGCTTTGGAGGAAACGAACGAAAGATTTGTGCAGCGCTTAGGGACCCTGAAAACACTCATCAAGGAATGGGAAGATGGAAACTGTGTCGATGTAGTGCGACAAAACTGCTATTGACTACAGAGCAGTGCTGAAGCAGATCCACAATCACTAGACTGCCGTCGAATCTCGCCCTCACCTCCGGTAGGACAGATGGATGGAACCCTGGCAACAGCCTTAGATCATCTGGAGAGCACTGAGCTTGTGGTCCCGGACAGAAACGACTCGGGTTCAAGTCCAGTAGATACAGCAGTGCCAGCTTCTTTTCAATATGCTTCCTGACGATGTTGTGCAACAGAGCTGCCATGGACTGCAGATCAGTGATGACATGGATCCTCAAGTCCTAGAGTGCTGCCAAAGCTCGCCTTCACCTCTGAAAATACATATGAACAAGCCAATGGCAACTGACTTGTATCATCCGGAGAACACCCAGCTTGTCCAGAAGAGAAACTGTTCCAGTCCAGTGAACATGACTGCCCACCAGCTACTGTTAGATATGGTTCCTGACAGCACACCAACAGTAGTTTCTCCAGAAGCTACAGCAGCAGAATCACGAGCTCAACCAAACCTTCCGGTTGCTGTTACAGTTGTCAGTGGTCCTTCCGTAGCAACCACAGAGCAGCTCAGTCTTCGAGGCATCCAAATGCCAAAACGGATCAAGCCACGCGGTCGTCCAGCAGGCTCCAATGTCACTGTCATCGAACTCTCTAGAAAGAAACGGAATCCAAAAGCCTTCTCAGATCTGGAAACATCAGAAAGGCAAAGAAGGGTGCTCGCGTGGTTGGTAGGACATAGAGATGCCGGATGTGCCGTCGACAGAGGAATTCGCTTGGGTGAGTAGAATTGTATATATACATTACTTTCATTACCTCGGTGGGCCTCTGCGGAATGTTTTTCAATGCTTGGAATTCCTAAATTGGTATTTTTTTGCTTAGTAGAAATAAAACTGCTGAGATCAAGCACATGTGAATACAGGGTGCCTACTAACCTGAAGAACCTGGAATTTCCAGAGACTTTTGGATCATCTATATCGTTGAAGTTGAGAGTGTTGGGTGGACGAGGACAACGCGACGCATCTTTTATTGATGTGAAAGATGTATTGTGTCGTCTTCGTCCACTTAGTTTTTTAATCTTCCATGTAAGTATTGGATCATCTGGGAAAATCGGGGAATTATCAGGGAAACCGTCAGAAAGTGTGCTGAATCGGTCAAAATGACCAACGAAAACGGCTCGACGGTGCAGAACGAAGCGCAGCGGTTGCTCATCGGCACGGCCATGCCGAACAACTTTTTCGAAATGCCATATGTCGACCCAAAAACGGTCAAGGATAGGGAAAAACCTAAAAAATCAGGGAATTTGAATTCAGTAATTTATTAGACACTCTGGAATATATGAAATCATCTTCGTGTAGACCGTCTAATTCAGTAGACCCTCTTATCCCCTACCTGGATTAATCTTTGCCCTTTAACAATGAACTTTCATTCTCCTCTTTTAGTCTTGAATAAAATGTTTGCTTAGAGCTACTGTGCCCATTTATTAATGTCCAGACAATGTGTTGCTTTGCAGATGAAGACAAGGTGGAAATGATTCCTTCTAGACTTCCAGAGGCCATCCTGGACAACCAAGTGGATGTTGACTCGGTGAAGAGATTTTTCACTGCTGATGGCTGGTGTGCTGTCTCTCATGTCCTCGAAGCCAAGAGAAAGGCCATGAAATGGAAATGTAATGCATGCAAGGACCCGTTAGCCGATGCTCCTTCAGTTGTCTGTGAGGCGTGTCTTTGCTGGTACCATCAATGTTGCCAGAACGTAAAACCAAGTGCTTTGGAAACTGCGCAAGCATGGTTTTGCAAGAAGTGCCTCTAAACACAATCTGTTGCTGTATATTTTCTTTTGTATTAGACTTTCAAAGTGCAGTTCTTGTGACCTGTTATAATGCTTTCTTTTACTTGTTTCAGGATTTATATGTTTGCAAGTACGGCCTCTGGGCGCCGCCATATCCGATTATGACGTCTTAGCGAAAGTCGACGGTGCCCAGGGGCCGTACTTGCAAACGTGTAGGCGAAAGTGTTTCCTTCCTTATGTTGCATGAACACATCCGAATTAAGTATAAATAAAGTATCGTACACACTGGCTCATACCCTTTGGTGAGTTCCTTTGTGTGTTCTCAAGCTACTTCAGCCATCCCTGTTGGAAAAAAGATCTGAAATCTCATACATTTTGGCACAAAAACTGATGTGTATGAATGAGCAATTCAGTGAAGTTGGATGTGGCAATTACCCCGAAACTCTGCAAGCAGAATGTACGAAATGAGACAAATTGAATGTATTTTGGTGCCGAATCGAATTTGCATGAATGAAAAAAGTACCGAAAGCTGCAAGCAGGAATGTGCTGTGCGATCTGGATGCAATGAGCAAATCGCCTGAATGTGCATGAATTAGAAAAAATCGTCAGAATGCCATGAATGGGCATATGTACATAAAAATTTAGGAAAAGCCTTTGATATTTCCAGAAAACAAATCCACTTCCTAGCTGAACCTATGTCGTAAATTGCAATAAAAGTAATTGCTGACTTTTGCAATTTATTTTTTAAATAAGTGAACCTCTACTTTGATCGTTGGTTGAATCCCTCTGACCCTCGCTGCATTTTACATAACAGCCCCCGCAACGCTAGTCAGCCGTGTTTTTACACAACCCAAACTAAACGCGAGCGACGCTGGCCAGTGACCACATCCGCATTCGCGGGGTGGACAAGCGCCGGTCGGTGTGTTCATCAGTGGCGTGCTACGTAAGAGACATAAGGTACATACACAAAAAACATTAAATACAACCGACCCGCCATACCCCCACGATGAGTGAAGCCGGAATCCCAAGCTGCCCAGCGCACTCGCGTCTTCCTCTGCGTCGTCTGCATTCGTACAGCGCCGATCGGCTCGGTTAGCTCGGTGCTCGTTTTTGATCTATTGCACGGAAAACAGAACGAAAATAGCTCGAGCCAAGTCGGATACTTGCCCATTTGCAAACATGGCGCAGAGGCGACGGCTACAAGCTCCGTAAGCTGTAAAAAAACGTAGTGACAACGGACGAGACTGCACCTACTGCGTTGTTGTGTATCGGAACACATCTGAAATCGTCGAAATAGAAGCCGTGCTGCCGCTAAACGGAGGCTACCTTTCCTGGCTTTGCTCACAGCCTGCTGCGCGAGAGCGGTGAGTTGCCAAAAGGAAATATACGCCCAAGTTTGCGAGCTCCTATGAGACACTGGGCGTAGCTTGGTGGCTTGGTCTTGGACGGAACTCGGCGGCTACGCCAGGCTACGCGGCTACCGTTCCGTCTGGACGGAACTCTAGTGGCGGCTACCGTTCCGTCTGGACGGAACTCTAGTGGGGGTTATCGTTCCGTCTGGACGGAACTCTAGTGGGGGTTATCGTTCCGTCTGGACGGAACGCTAGCCACAGCCTATATATAAAATATAACTTTTTAAATAGCTAAAGTACATATCAAAGACCACATAAAGAAAACACCGAGTTTTTACAGTAGGGCCAAGAAAACCCCGATTATGTTTTTTTGTAGTCAGTAAAACGTACATTAGCTATTTAAGTTGTAACACACGGATATCAAGCCCTCGTAAAATTTGGGGCCGTCTGTTCAACTGTAGGGCGCTATACATCGAATTGAGGTTTTGGGGTGTATTATATGGGACAAAAAGGGTGTAACGATACACCCTTTTTTCTTGAGGGTGTACAAGGAGTATTCACTGGACGCCATATTTGTGGGTGTTGTTGAGAGCGCATGCTCAGAACGAGCTCACATCTATAGGCTGCTAAGACTGGCACTCTTGATGGTGCGGAATGCACGTTGCAAAAGAACTGTGGAAGCTCGCCGTCAGCACGCGCTCAGCATTCGCGCACACAGATATGGCCGCCAGTGAATACTGGCGGCCTAGGCTAGGCTATAGGCTCCCTAGGTACACCCTAGGGGCCAGAGTTGCGCGTTCATCCCCGTAGCGCCGTCTTTTCTGCACAGCATGTTGATCCTGCTCCTCACGTGACTAAATTCGGCGAATAGCGGCGCCGCGCGTTCGAGGCGCGCGGCGCGCTCAAAATCAGGGGAACGTACTGTCGGGGCGCGTGCAACGTCTACTTTCCTGCACGGCACTTGATCCGGCTCCTCACGTGATCGGATCTCGGCGAATAGCGGCGCGGCGGCACGTGGAAAACAGACGCGCAACTCTGGCTCCCGTAGGGAACATACAGGAACCTCTAGCGTCCCATAGCGTCCCTTGCACGCAAGGGGGCCACATTAGCCCCCGTTTTGCCGGCGTTAAAGGGACGATGCAACAATTTTTGTACTTGGCGCAAATACCGTTAAAGGGGTCATGAAACGATTTTCCTACTTCTTCCTCCTTAGCTTTAATCCTCAACTCAAAAGCGAATTGTGAAATCACGTCGTCGTGACATTCTTCGGCACCGGTGCGATAACTTCTATGCACACCGTAGAACTTGTCGTTCGCCAGTGACGATAAGTTCCGTCAGGGCACTCATTGGCCACGAACGCGAATCCAAATATTCGTCGACGGATGGATTGTTGACGAGCGCATACATCCGAGTGACGCAGTTCTCGTGTCCAATGCGTGAGCTGGGTTCGGCTGACGTCAGGTTGGCACCGCTGACGCGCTTTGGGAACCGCGGATGTATCATAGTGAAAAGGCGGATAGCTTTCGAAGGAAAGAAGGTACAAAATAGTCCGCTATGTTTTCAAATGTTCGTACCGAAAAGCTGGCTTTTGACTTTCTACCCTCTTCCTTTTGGCCAACTAAACGATATGCGATTAGTAAAGTCCCAATTTATAATCATTTATCCCAGCCCAAAATTTGTTTCATGGTCCCTTTAAGAACGGACTCCTGGCGTTAATGACCTATAAAACACGCGCTCGTTTTTCACCCCACGCAATAGAAGTCCTCGAAAAAATCAAAGAAAACGAGCAGCGTTCATCCCCTCAACTCGCAGCCAGAACTAGCGGCCAGTGGCCGAGTGGTCTAGGGAGGATCGGTGGCCGAGACAATAAAGAAAAAAAGATCGGTGGCCGAGTGGTCTAGCGCACACCAGCTCGGAGCACGTGGAGCGAAAGCTCGCGCTGCAGAACGATACTGGGTTCAATTCCACCCCTGCCCGTTTCGATCTGGATGAGCATCGTACCGGCGTGCGGTCGTGTATCACTACTGCGTGGTGCACGTTAAAGACCCCAGGCTAGCGGTTTGTACTGCACTGGCTAAATTGCTCATCTACAGCTGGGAGACTCGTCGCCCTTGGAGGCAGACCAAGTTCTAGGCTGTATAAACATACACACAACCCAATTTTTTTTTAACAAGCGGCCACGTGATCTGGAGCCAATTATATGCCGCCAATGTTGATCATAGCCACGCGCTGGGGTTGGCAAAGCCAGGACACGCGCCGAGTTCAAGACATTGTTATGGCTCGGCTATTGTCGTCATTGCAGCGATTGAACACGGGCCACCACCCGAATGCTTCTCGAGCTAGTAATTATCACGAGCCCAAATCGAGTGCCCACGCAATGCTCGGGTCCAATCTATGAACCGCATTCAAATATCGTCATTGGGGTGTACTGCGATCCCCACGTTACGTCATCACATTTTGCAAAGGAGAGATTGAATGAAAATGATCGCTTTTGTCCTTGAAATTACACCGCAACAAAGAAGTTTCTTGGTCAGTGGCGTTGCGTGCGAGTATCCTTCAATCCCAATAGTGCCAGTAAGTTCGTGAAAAGTGAAAAACATTCCAATTGAATATCGTTGCACCACCCCTTTAAACATAGGCATAGACTTCGGGGGGGGGCAACGGGGCTCGTGCCCTCCCCTGGGGATCCGGGGGCAGAGCCCCCCCCCCCCGGACCCGGGCCATGATCCTTACCGAGACGCTGTTTGCGTGCCATGTAACTTGCTTCTAGTAGTGGCATGTAAACAAAATAACGCCCACGGTGCCTTTATTGACAAAATACATGAGAAATGGAATCCCAGCGTGCTTTCGTTAGCTTCAATCTTCAGTTCTGGCAAAAAGTAACGCGTAACGCGCGCCCCCCCCCCCCCCCCCCCCCGGAGAACTTCTCAGTCTGCCCCCTCCGGAAAAATGGAAAGTCTACGCCGCTGCCTTTAAAGTCACTTTACAGCACTGGATCTCGTCGCGCGCGTGCCTCCGCCGGATTTCCTACACTTTCGTCGTTCTAAAAACACAGCGGCAGACCAAATGGGAAATGACATCTCGCGAGCAAAGCGATACAGTCCAAAAATATTTACGAGGTCAGGGCGTGCGAAGATGAGAGAGATCGCTCGCCTCCAAAAACGCTCTTATGGCCAGCGCAGCTTCGTGGGACCGACAGATGGCATACCGAAAGCTGTAATGAAAACCCAATAGGGCGAGCAAGTTTATCAGCTTTTCTACCCTCCGACCGCGTTGATATTTTTTAGCCCTTTTTTGACCAATGTCGGCGAGCGCTTTTCTGTCATCTTTTATGTTCTACTACTTTCGCATACGCGGAAGACACGTTTCGGTACAACTGCATACCGTTATACACGGATTTCTCGCCGATAAAGAAGTGACACATAGTACCAGCTATTATTCACTGTCCACATAGTCATCCTCCACACCGCTATCGTCATCAAAGAAAAATTGCGGTGGCTTAGCTCGGCTATGCCAGGATATACGTAGCGTGAGCTTATGCGCACAAAATGAGAGGCGCCATCAAGCGGCTCCGGTGCGGCGTCAGACTTGGCTACTGCGCAACGGAGGCGGACAGCTGGGCACGCGGCGGCGCCAGTGCGTCTGCCGCGGCTATGACGTCACTCCTCTGGAATGTGCAGACCGGCGAGGCGCGCGCGGTGGCGGCGGAGCGCGCGGCGGCGGCGGCTCCGGCGCGCCAGCTGTGCGCCGTGTGACGTCACTGCTCCTCGCGGATGCGCAGACCGGCGAGGCGGGCGCGGCGGCGGCGGACGCGCGGCGGCAGCGTCTCCGCCCTGCCAGCTGTGCGCCATGTGACGTCACTGCTCCTCGCGCTTGCGCAGCACGGAGCACGGCTCATTATGCGAGCCACGCGAAACTGCTCAACCTCGGCCAGTGTAGCTCACACTACAAAATAAAATATAAGTGACACGGTGATGAAGTATTAAAGCTGTAGATACGTGACTCACCAGTCCGCACTTGCAACAGGTGTTCAGCCGCTATGAGATGATCCCGCACAAATTCTCGCGCCTCCTGCGTCGCCTCGACCGCCTCGCGGTATTCGCCCAACCCAGCCCAAAACTGTCGAGTCCGGAAGCGGGCCGTCAATTGGTGTACAAGGTCAGAGGGAGCAAAATACCCTAGAAGCCTCCCGCAAGGGTAGATATGCTCACCAAAGGCGACCGCAAGGATCGCCGACATTAGAATCGCCAAGTATGCAAATAGAGGTGGTTATATCTCTCCCGGGATCAACTTCTTCCTCATCCCAGTTTTATCCTCACCCGAGCAGTAGCCGTGGGGGGATTGTGGGTTGACAAAAGCAGTGATATCCTCCAAAGACCAAGGGTTTTCTTGCCAAAAACGCTCGATGAAGTGGGAATGTACAAAATCAAAGACTCGGTAGTGTGAGAGCGAGTTAGTTTCTCCCATGGGCGTACCAACCGGGGGAGGGGCAAAGGGGCGCTGCTCCCCCCCCCCCCCCCAGTTCTCAGAGCGTGTGGGGAGGGAGGGGGGGGGCATGTGTTTTGCCCACTCTGAAACAGCCGCCACTGGGCATGGCAAACACTGCCCGGCGGCGCCCAAGGGATACCAAGGGCACCGCTTTTCGGCCTTTTGGGGGGGGGGGGTCTGGTCTTGCACCCCCCCCTCAAAAACAAGTTGGTACGCCACTGGTTTCTCCCTCTATTTATACAAACCTTTTCGCGTGTCGCAATTATTTTTACATTAATTTTTAGTTATGCGTGTGTACAGCGCGCATATTAATATTTTGTTAGCCCGCGGTTTTAGACGGAGTATGGAAATGTCCCGATAACTTCACGCAACAAGTTTAAGACGTGTCTGCGCGAACGTCTTGAAATCAAGACACAATGCAAACATTACAACAAAGAAAAATTTTTTGGTACTTGCAGAGTGTATCGATTTCAGGACGAACGCGCAGACGCGCACGCGGTCTATTTCGAAAGAGCGACCTTGGAGCGGTTTGACTGGTTTTTGCTGCTTTCCAGCCACTGTCTCGTTTTAGTTGGTTACCGGCAGTGTCGTCGGACGTGCGCATTGCTTCGAGGAAAATCTGTGTTAAACCTTGTGAGTTCACCTTTTACTGCGATTGCACAGCATATGACTCCCTGGGCGTTCTCCAGCTTTGGGACTCTATAAAACTGTTTCGCACTCAAACTTTCTGACTCGCGCATTGTTTTTCTTCTGGTCTTCGCGCTACAAGGTGAGCAGACTAAAAGCCTCGCGCTTTCCTTGCTAATCAGACATTTTGTTTCAGCATTTGGTCATCGAGATGGAGAAAAATCACCTCGGTCCGCCATCCCACCCTTCTTGCACAGCAAGGTGAGCAGTCTAAAAGTCTAGCGTTCTCCTCGCTAATAGGATTTTTTGTTTCGGTATCTGTAAAGGTCACCGAAATAGACGACCCGGATCATCTAGCCACCTCATCACCTGGAGACCGTTGCAGTTGTCAACCCGCAACCCCTCCACGACTACGGCTCCGGTGAGGGGGAAAACTGGGACGAGGAAGAAGTTGACCTCTATTTGCATACTTGGCGATGCAAATGTCGGCGATCCTTGCGGTCGCCTTTTGTGAGCATATCTACCCCAGAGCCAGCATAGAAGTTTCTGAGCACACCTTGGGAACAGATCATAGCCTCCGAGATCCCGAAGCGCCGGATCTCGGAGACCATGAACTGGATATCGCAAGGTCACACCCACGCCGCCAAATGTCGCTCATGCCCTAACAACAAAGAGCTTCTACCATGGCGCGCCCTCTCTTCTTTACTCTCCTCTCTTCCTCCTCCCTCTCTCCCTTGCCCCTCGAGCGCACGCAGCCGTAGCCAAGGCAGGGGGCGACGGGGGCGGCCGCCCCCCCTCCCAAACAAAGTCGACCCCCCCTCCCTCCCCCCCTTCTCGGAGGGCAATTTGACATGGGTGGACCCCCCGTGCACAAGAAAGAATGGGAGAATAGTATCCTTAAAAAATTCCCCCCCCCTCCCCCCAAAAAAACGGAGTTCTGGATCCGCCCCTGAGCCAAGGCTACGGTTGCGTGAGCCTGACAAAGACGTACACTTAGCAATAAAGACGCGCGCCATCATTGAACGGAGGTGTCAAGTTCAATTGTGTCAACTCATACGCCTAAAGCCACGTGACCGGATTTAAATTGTGCGCGCGCGAAAGCGAGAATTTAAAGGGGCCCTGCAATCATATTTAAGTCGTCTCCCTTTTTTGCGGTCTCCACGTCTCTTGTGGTTCGGGCAACCCAGCGGGCACAGAGAGAGTAACTAAATATCAGCGCCTCATATTTTAACCGGACGACGCGGAAACCTCCTCCACCGACGAGGGCGACCCGCGTTACCGAAAGCGCGCAAAATGTGACGTTTTTGGTCCTGGGCTTACTACTGGTCAGAGCCGCTAAAAGCTTTTTTTTTTAGTCGAGATACAAAATATAAGTGTGGCGAACCGTTTCAATTATGTATGGAAGTAGTTTTTGTTCAGTTTTTAAGATCAGAAAAGAAACAAATGCAGTTTATAAAGTACGGAAACAAGAAATGACCCGTCGACATACCTGCCACCAAGCGGCGGAAAAAGCGGCGCATATTAGAAAGGGCTAGTGGGATGAGGCGCCGACGAACGGCGAGCGTAGAAAGGTCCCGGAGCGTAGAAAGGCCATTTGGCGGTATGGCAGCGCGAAGTGGCTCCCGTTCTGTACTGCTCTTTACCCCGTGTTTGCTGTCGTTTGTGGCCAATGAAGTGTTATGCCGAAATAGTCTTTAATCGCGCAGCAAATGCAATGCGAGCCGCCCTGGCCGCCCGCTTCATACAGCCTATCCAACACACGCTTTAGTGGCGCCCTCTCGAGGCGTCGACACGAAGTGCGGCAGCCGTGAGCGCTCGATGAGCTCACTATCCCTCCTCTAGTTCACGGCCACTCAAGCCAGGACCTACGACGTCATGAAGGAGGTTATTTTTTGCTTGTTTTTTGTAATTCTAATTTGCCTATAACTTTTAAAATAAAGCGAATTTTGCGAAAAGTTTCATTAAGTTACTACGTTCAGTGCGCTTAGGTTCGGTGCAAATTAAAAACCAATCAAAAAGTTGTTGCAGGGCCCCTTTTAAGGGGTACGGAAGCAAAATTTAAATATTCAAATTTCGTTCGGAAATGAGTCGAGCATGACGGATAATAACCGTAAATGATAATCGCACGTTTGTATTTTGAACGATTGGCTATATTTTTCGTTCCAAACGGTGCACTACTGAGCGAGCGCCCGATGAGAAGCGAACGGAGAGCGCGATGCGTCATGGGATATCCGGCGCAAACAAAAACAGAAAGAAAAGATTCCCTGCATTGGCTCATGTCAGAACGAAATTCGAATATTTCAACTTTTGTTTTCGTCACTAGCACTCCTGCCCTAGCTCAGTTGGTATCGTAATCCCGACTCTCTGAGTTCGAATGCAGCTAGGAGAAATAATATTTTTATAAGACGTACATTACCGCGCATCGATTCAGATATCACGTGACGCTGGTCACATGCCCTACAGGGAACGATTTAAAACACGCGACAATGCATTTCTCGTCACAAATCCCACGGCGACGGACGACACAACATATCTGTGCCGTCATCGTGACAATGCATTTTCCCCGCAGCACCCCCTGGCATGAGCTCTAACGTGGCGCGGGCAGCGTGGGCGTGGCAAGGGAGGCGTGGGCGTGGGAACGTGACGTCATGGTCACGTGGGAAGATGCTACACGATTAAACCGAGGCGCGTGCCGAGCATGTGCATTGATTTGGTTTACGTCCATGTACTATCGCGGACAATATGAGCTGAAACAGCGCTCCGGCCTGTTCACGGTACTACCTGCGCCGCCTGTCGCATCGCTCCGTAAACACGGTGCACCCTGAGGCCGAGATAAATTCTCATTTGCGCTCACTGCGCCGCTGCAGTCTTCCGGCCGTCTGCTAGCGAAAATATTGGCCGACGGAACCACCATCACGGTGCGTGTGCCGTGTAGCCCAATGTTCACGTTTTTCAGCTAACATGCATTTCAGTGCATCTCAAGAAAGCGCCGAAGTGGAAAATGCGTTGTCACGCTCGTATCTCGTCGAGGAGCGCTGCCTGACGAAGCTGCCTTGGCCCCCAAAAGGAGCCGATCTGAATATCATCGAACACGTTTCGAGGCGCATCAAAGTAGCCATGTCACGGCGTCCCCTCCACCGCGCCACTGCACACAAATTGTGGAAAGCAATGAGAGGTGAATGGGAGTGGTTTCGGGCCGAGCCAGCCTTCGTGGCCGCGCTCTATAATTTCTTTCCATATGAGATGAGAGCCGTGGTCGCGGGTCAGGGGAGAATGACGTGGTATTCTTTTGTAAGTTTTACTGCGCCTCAGGACCCCCTGAACCGGACTTCTGCCGACTGGAACAAAGCTTGATGCTACGGTTGCGACACACTGTTTGACGCCGTTAACCAGCGCATAGTTTTGCGTGGTGCCTCCTTGATCCCGATCTTCTTGTATAGTGCAGTTGAACTTCCACGCCGACTATTAATCTTTTGTGTCTGACATTGTCCTCTGCGAATATTCTTTCGATCAAGTTTCAAGCTCCTTCTCCTGACAAATATATGACTGTTTGTCCCACTTTATTAAGACTATAAATTTGTAAATAAAACACTGGTGTCTTGTTAGCAACTTGTTTTGTTTGAAACAAACACGTGGGCCCAGTAATAAAGAAATTATATTTTTGAACCTTTTCATACCAATGAAGGTTACAAAACCTTCTCAGTAACATGTATGGTTACCGTTTTTTTAAACAGCTGTGATCAAGGAAAAAGGAAAAAAAGTAAATTCCTTGGAGCTGGACTAAATCCGGTATACAGATTTTGGTCTATATTTTATGATGTCCTACTTTGTGCATGCACTTAATCAAACAAAAACAACCTGCAACGTATTTTGATGTGATTTTCAAAAACGATTATGCAGCTGCAATTTAAGATACTGAAATACTTTTTCTTCACCAGTCAGCGTTTTGTATACGTGATTCTACGCGATAGAGTAAAGTAAATCAATTCCAAAAGAGGGACGACAAGTGTAATATTTTGTACCCCCCCCCCCCCTTGCCGCCCTGCCATAAGGAGGGCGCAGGCATTCTCTGGCCTTTGAATGGTCCGTGTTTTGTTGCTGCGGTTATCTTAGATAGTTTAACCAATTACCATCTTGTGGGAACAAAGCTTCAGAATACAGCTTTACCGAGCATGGGATCGGATTGAGGTGCGATCACTGATTCTGCGGCAAAAAACGTTTTGTACTATGTGCGTCTCGAGAAGAGCCGTTCAGCTATATATCCTAACGATTAGCCATACGATTTGAATGCCATAATGCTTTGCGAATCGCTTACTTGTAAGGTGACGGTATGGAAAACAGAATATTTCTGTGAACATATTTCGAATGCGATGTATCCTATGCAAAAGGGTTAAAATGATTCATGCAGGGGTGGGCAGAGGATCGTTTGCCGATCCCTGCTGGTGATGCTCTTGAGCGGTGGCGGCGGCGCTTTGTGAGCGACGAGGTGCACAGTAGGGCGAGAGACCTGCCGCGGCTGTTGCTTTGTGATGCTGCCAATGCGGGCGATAAGCGATCGCCAGTTAGCCTTGGTGTGGAACATGACATTAAGCGTTCGCATCGGTGCGCACTGGCACAGGTAGTCCACGAAAATGGATCGACGGACATGTTAGAATTGTAATAATATGTACAATGGCAACTCTGGCGGCATTTTTTGTTTGTTTGTGTGCTTGTTTTGTTTTAGATCTGTTTTTTTTATCAAATAACAATTGCTATGGAGTAGCCGGCACTGTTATTAACAGTGCCAACATATCCATTATTTTTATTCATTTATTTTTAACACAGAAAAGGAGACTGGTTGAAATTCCAAGAGCACTCTAAAAAGGTTGAAACGCCACGTACGTGTTTTGAGACGGAGTTTAATTAAACAATAAAGCACACCTGCCCGCTGTCGCACCCGCCGTCTCGCTAGCAGACGGCCGGAGAGAGCACAGTGGGGCAGCGAGCGCGTGATAGATCTATCTGGGCCTCAGGGTGCGTCGGGTGGTGCGCGAAGCATGGCGACAGGCGGCGCCACAGTCAGTGGGCGGCGCAGTTTGTACGCTCCGCCGGCCGGAGCGCTGTTTCTGTCCGCGATAGTACGTGACCATACTTTGTTTTCTTTCTGGTTCAGTCGGGTCCCATATATCACCACTAGGCATTGACAGAGCCATGTGCCCCTGGTAATTTCTACGCATGGAATGTGCTATCCTTTTCTCTACCGGTCAAGTCGTTACTACAAGGCTAGTTGTTCCTATTTGTTTCCAGAGCTGTGAAGCAACATTTTTTGGTGATTAGCCACATAATGGCAGTTCAAAGGCTTGTTTTCTGCGCATCTTTTTTTTTTTTTTATTTCAGTATGGAACCAAAGTATGGAACCACTGTCGTATAGGTATCATATTCACCTCAAGATCAATTGTCTGCACTCATCCCTTCAAATGGTTTTGTTAGGGTCACGAGATGTAGGAATGAGCTCCCTACAACGAAGACTACACTCCGCTTCACCATAACTTGGCAAAGCGTGAAAGCTATGGCCCCCGTGAGCCCAGGGGTTTCCCCGGGAATTGAAATTAGATTGAGTAATAGAGGAGTCATTGCAAATTAAGGGGGTGCCTTCAAAAAAACCAGGAAGGTGTACACCCCCCCTTGGGAGTGTGTAGGGAATATACTGGGTGAAACAAGGAGACGGCAGGCTCTTTAAATCGACCGGAAAATTCGGTTTCTTAACCTATCGCGCTACGACTTTGTGCAGCGTTACCCACAGATGGTGCATCTTTTTTTTTTTTTTTGTAAAATTTGCAAAGAACGAACTTACCTGAGAAAAAAGTAAAGAGAGAAAAGGCTTAGCTCCTATGGAAACGCAGCGACGCCACCGGTCTGCAAACAACACGGCGCCGTTTCGCACGGGAGACAAGAGATGGCGCAACGAACGCCGCCAATGAACGAACGAGCATACGGCGCCGAGCGCCGGCACTTTAGCAGACGATCCTTTCGACTCAAAAGCGGCTCGCGTTCCGCAGGCGGCGACAGTCGCAGAAACAAAAACAGGCGCGGTAACAACAAGGAACTGCAGTTCAACACGCCGGCTCTCGGCGTCGTCTGCTCGTTCGTTGGCGGCAGTTGGCGTCGTGACCGCTTGCGCCATCTCTTGTCTCCCGTGCGAAACGGCGCCGTGTTGTTTGCAGACCGGTGGCGCCGCTGCGTTTCCATAGGAGCTAAGCCTTTTCTTTCTTTACTTTTTCCTCAGGTAAGTTCGCGCTTTGCAAATTTTACCAAAAAATGCACCATCTGTGGGCAACGCTGCACAAAGTCGTAGCGCGATAGGTTAAGAAACCGAATTTTCCGGTCAATTTAAAGAGCCTGCCGTCTCCTTGTTACACCCAGTAGTGCGACTACGGCACCACTGCCGCAATGCATCGAGGGAACTTTAGTCTTTCTGCACGTGCGACAACCCCGCTGGAGCTCTGCGCGAGTGGAGCACGAGACGGCACGAGCCCTCGCATGCACGGCCGTCTGCCTCCTGTGAACTAAAGTTATGGCGGCGTCACGCATGCGCTGAAGCTTAGTGAGATCGGTCTATTAAAGCGACAGAGCAAAGTACCTTGCAGCACTCCACGGGTCCGGGAGGAATGCGCAAAAGTGGTAGATTGTCATGCGACTTGCTCTAGCTGTCTTGCGGGGCAGCAGCATTCACTCTTTGCCATGTTATCGTAAAAAGAAGTTAGTACCCTGCACTGTGCCAGTCTGCTACTAAAAGGTTCTAAGCATGATATGAAATTTGTCTGCACTCATACTTCCATCAGCTTGAGGGTTCTGTTCGGGGAGGGCCCGTCCATGACAAAATGCCGATAGGGAGGGGAGGAGATCAGCAAAATGAAAGATTTGGGGGGCCGGCCCCATGGGCCGCCCCTGGCTACAGCCTGCCGGGAGTAGCACCTTAGACCAAGCAACTCAGCTACAGGTACGTTCTGACACTGGTGTGGAAGTTGCATACACTCATCCCTTCATCTTGGTGCGGAAATGACCTTGCCATGCCAGGAACGAGCACATTACACTACACTACTCAGCAACAGCTAACTTCGAAGTGTTACAAAATTTACCTAGCTTTACTCATACGGTCAATATCATCTCCAACTTGTTTTGTTAGGGCCATACAGTACAGAGAGGACCTGCCCACGCCGGGACCGTCACCTTACAGTATGCCGCACAATTGCAAGTACTTTCTGTCTGTACCGTAAAATTTCACGCACTGGTACCTTCTTTGACTCTTTGTTAGGGCCATGGCAAGACAGCTGCAAGATGACACAGGGCAAGATGGTTTCCCAATGCGTAAAGATTGCACACCAGCCTCCGAGATATGACAGAAGAGTAGGGCCACCAGATGCACCAACATGGATAGGACACGAGTATAGTAATAAAAACATTGCCAAAATAAATTGGCTGAGGGTTGTTCTGTGTATAGTTAGCAACATCTAGGCGAGTAGAACGAATTTAGGCATCCATCCAAATATCCAGAACCGGTCTGCCAAAGGATCCCAATACGGATGTCCCACGGATGTTCGATAGATCTGAAGCGGATCTCCATGCATCGAACGTTCGCAGGATATCCGAAAATATCTTGGTTTACAACATATCCAAGTTAGAGTAGAACAGATTCAGAAATGCCATCCGAATATCCGAAATTGGTCTGCCGAAGGATCTCATTACGGATGTCCGACGGATGTGCAATTTTGTTAGCTTTGGCGCTTCCTAGGATGTCTTGAGGCCGTCCGTCGAATGCCTATGGATGTCCCACGGATGTTCTATAGATCTGAATCGGCATTCCATCGGATGTTGGCTGGATGTCTGAAAATATTCTGCCAAATAGAAATTGGCTCAGATTAGTGCTTTGATTGGTTTACAACATACCTAGGCTAGAGAGAACGGATTCAGGCATGCCATCCGAATATCTGAAATTGGCATACAGAGGGATCCCATTACAGATGTCCGACGGACGTGCTAATTTGTTACCTTTGGCACTCTGGCAGATGTCCTGGGGACGTCCAAATATCTTGAGCGGATATCTATCGGATGTTCAGTGGACATCCAGTGGTTTGTTGGGTAGTGTAGCAGAATTTAAAATGAAACTCGCGCCGTCAATATTGCTCTAAAAAGATTTTTTTGTTTCACTTAACATTTATTTCTTGACGCGCGTGTCCCAACAAGACTGTTTAAAAAACTTATTTTTTCTTTTCAGTCGCCCTTTAGATAGCTGAAAGAGAGGCCAAGTTTTGTGCAAAGGGCAATTCAACATTCAGAGCAACAATCCCTTAGCGCATACAATGATGGCACCAGATGCAGCAGCTGTATTTATGGTAAATATTTTTATTAATCTATGAAGTAAATACACTTCTGATGGACAACAATTTATAGTTTCTACAAGGACGTGTTTACAGGCTGCACTAAAAGAGCAAAAACATTATTTGAGTGCTGTCAAATAGAGTTAACATGGCACTTTCCTCACCATCCTATTGTCTAGCTTGAAGAGAAGATTGCCTAAATTTCCTGCCTGCATTTAGCGTACCATCTGAAGAATGCAACTATTTACCTCGACTGAGCTATTGGAAACCGCTAGAAGTTTTAAAACGACGGAGCGTACCACTATGTTTGAGATGAGTTTTAAAGAGTGACTGTACCTAATTGGAAGCTTCAGAGGTCCCGTTAAAACGGAAAGTTGCTGCGCTAGTCTAGTCGTAGCGGAGACACGGTCAAACACCCGACGACAACCACTCGGAAAGAAGCCACGGAGGATGGTTATGTCGACTCAAAGAAAGTTAGTTGTAGTTTCTTGAAGACCGCTCTACATGTCAGGGTGGTGTCGTCAAAGGTGTCTGAGCTGTGTCTCGGCGTAACATCGTAAGAACATCAACACAGCTTAGAGATAAAAGTTCAGCGCTCTTTTCTTTCTTCGTTACGGCCTTAAAAGTCTCTCCTGTGCTCCGACGAGAAGCACAGCTAACAAAAGTTGATCGCTCCTTCGCAAACCGCCGACCCCCTTTGGCGATGCATCCAGCCCCTGTGACTAAGGTCGCAACAAAAAGAAAGCTCTTGCCATTTTTTTTTCTTCTACTGGCACAAACACAGTCTACTCTTGGACACTCAGAGTTGGTAAGAAACACCACATTGACGTCTCCTGCTGCACATCTTTTTAGAGTGCAGCCTACCTAGTAAGCTGCTAGTATACTGCCGGTCCTTCTTGTAGCGAAGGGGCAGCGGCACTAAAGTTGCAGGTTCGTGTCACACCCAATCGCACCGTGCCATTCTTCAAAACCAATGGACCAAGAAGATGCACAAAAAGCGGGCCACCCAAAACACGAAAGCACATATCGCACTCCTAAGACATCAACCGAGACATTTTTAAGACAGCTGGATGGATTTTTTGGAATTGCTCTTTACGGATAAACGGTAAAACATTGGCTCGTGATTGGTTGCAGAAACGTGTGCCGTCATCGTAGACTCTATTAAAATACTATACAAGCGTGAAACAACAATATCAAACTCCAAAAAAACAGAAATGACGCCGCACCCAACTACGCCACGCATAAGCAACGGAAAGAAGCCGGTCGTACGCACGCCGATTTACGAGAAACGAAACGACGTGTCGTCAACATTTGTATAGACGTAACAGGTGTCAAGAGAAAATTAACAGTCTTGGAACACCAGCCGGGTTCCCACAAACGTTTTGTGAAACATTGACACCATACTTCTAAGCTGCATTCATCTTGGCAAAGAGAATGTGCTGGATGCAATTTTTTTTACTTGTATATGTTAATGCCTGGAGGATGGTAGTAACATACATTCTTGTGAAAGACTCGATTTGTCGTCGTGTGGCTGTCTACAATAACAATATCTCTATACAAACTGTATACCGCTATGCTCTACTACAATAGCGTGAGGACACTTGCTTCCTACAGTCATTTCAGTGGTTGTCATCGGGTACGTAGTACTTTCCAAGTTGCTTGCTGCCCTTTGCACGACAGTTGAAGACTTCTGATCATTTGAGTCTGCAAGCCTTGACAAATGTCTGCAGCATGTCATTAATGCTGCCGAAAATAATATATGCACACAATGCTCTCGAGCAAACACGCCAGCACTGTCTAGGAAGCAGTTGATGCTGCCATAGATGTGCCAGCGACTTTGCAACTCGCAGTTTCGAACGATCGGAGTGACTTCGAGAGGCTATTGCAGAAACGATTAGGATTTATGAATTTGGGCCCTTAGCTTTCGTGCTTCAAAGAGGGCATGATTTCCTTTGCTTCTCTATACTGAGGCTTCAACTTGGAAAGAACTAGGTGGAGGTAAAACTGCACTTGTCGGTGGTGGAGACGCATAGATTCGCTAGGTTTGTCGAGAACTAGGTAGTTTGTCACTTGTGGCTAAACCAACTTTTCATACTAGCCGATCTAGGGCTAGCCGTATGTCGTTCCACAAAGGCGTTCGAGAATTATCGCTGCAATCGTCTGTAATCAAGTGTGACCAGACAAGCTTTGTCCCTCACTCACTTTTGGTGCAAGGGGAGGGGGAAGAGGGCTGGAGCAAACTGCTGTTGGGAAGACGCAATCGTGAGACCACCCTCAACAATTAATCTGCATCTTTAGAAATGTTGCCATTAACGTGTAAAGCAAGCTCTCCGTCAAGTCTCCCCTGCCCCCTTTCAAAAAGCTGAAGGTGGAAAAAGTTGGCTTTTTTCGGTGTCATTTTCGGTAGTCTATTAGTACCCAGTGGAGGGGTGCCAGCGTAAGCAGACCCAGTTGCTTGGTTCATGATTAATCTTACTGATTTCTGGTGCTCGTCCATTTTGCCTGAACTATGTTCGTAAAAAAAGGAATTAATGGAATGACGGACGTTTCCTACCATTATGTCGAGGAATCTTTTTTCGTTTAAAAATGCCGGGCGAGTTTATTGTAATTCATGGAACTATTGGGCTTCATGGGTGCAAACACTTTATGAGTGCACGTCCTTTGCAGATTCTTCCTGCCCTTGTATACCTAGGTACTATTTTCAGCCGTATGAAACCGCTGCCAGCATTATCATCGCGAATTTCAAATTTGGAGGGTGCATCCGTGAGCACGGCCGAAGTAGACCCACTCGTGGCTTTCCGAAAACATTATTATTCGTAACATGGTGCAAATGCATAACCTTAAATATCGCCCCGACTGCGCAGGAATTTTCGCAAGAGCCATACTTCTCGTTACAATGCCCAAGAATGCCTTTTCACGGTCTACAGTTTTTGAATCTCTAAGGTTAAAGCGACTGTAGGTGCAACGGAAGTTACCACCCAGTTGAAAAGGAGGGGCCTCGGAGTGGTAGCTAACAGTTTGCTGAGAAAGCTGCTCCGAAGTACCCAAATCCCAGCGAAACGTCAACGGCTGCTTCGAGGCTTCTGGGACGTTCCTTTTCAAATTCATTCTACCAGCTTTGACCACTCTCGTGGTTTGTTTGCACCATCCGGTTGCAGAACCAGACGGTAACTACGGTACCTAAAATTTTAATTTGGTATACCGATAACGCCTCGAGCGGAAAAGGCGAATTGTGAACGCGGCCGTCTTTTTCGGCTTTGAACGAACATTTCTGAACACTGGTTCCCACACTTGCGACTGCTCACGACCAAGTGCCTTAAAACCTCTTGTGATCTCTTATGACAAGACAACAGGCCGGCGCAATCTATCGAATAGTTGCGGAACGCTAACGCCTTCCGTATATTTTTCTTCTTTTTTCTTTTTTATTAAAGCGACAGCTTTAAGGAGCTCGTGTCGCAAAAAAGTCGGCGTCAGTGGCGTTGGGACTGGAAAACCCAGGATTGGTCGATAGGGCCATGACGTCGCAGCCACATGACCTCGCATGGGAATTTCAAACAACGCTCACGTGAAACGTGACGTCACGCATGGAATGAAAGTGATTAAAACATGACATGTAATGTGAATTAAAGGTCGCCGCATGCTCAAATGATTTCCCTTTAAAAAGTAATTAATTTGCCTTAAAGAAAAAATTTGAAGAATTTTAGGCAGAGGCGGAATTCAAACCAAGGACCCCTCGGTTGCGAGCCAGACATGCTACCGACTAGGTCACGCAGACAAGCTGGCACAGCTCGGGGACGAGCAGGGTTTTATGTGCTGAGCTATCGCGTTCCACTCTTAAAGGCGAAGCTTAAGTGCCCTCCTGTAATTTTGTTTCAGAATATTCTATTTTTATTAGCTTGAAAACTCTTTCACGATGTTCTAAACTACCATTTGCCATAGGTAGCATGTGCATTTGATCTCGCAAATACTTGGAAACCTTCGTTCCAGAGAAATGCAGTTTCAGGGCCGCCTCATTGACGGTGCCAGTGTGCCTTTAGTGCGCCTTAAATATAAAGTGTTTCCAACCGCTCGATCAAGGTCGCATATTTTAAAGGCCATGTTTACAATACGAGCTGCAAGGAGGTGGAGCGTCTCCATCCACATTCCTCTTTGCCATGCAACGATGCAACGCTTGCAACCGACTGGTGCAGGAGGCATCCTCCATTAAATTTCATGGTTTGAGTTGCTCCTCTCTTAAATCTAGGCTCTCTATACTCCATATCATTATAACTTGGCGAAGTGTGGAGGCTGCGGCCCCTGCGATCCAATACGGGAGTCGGAGCAAGGCACGTGATAACACCCCATGGTCGAGGCCATGTACGCCTCATTACCACCGTAGCAAGAGCGCCGTCCATGACAAATAGCAGTTCTAGGCTTGTTTTTCTTTTAGAGGCAATTGAAATCGCACAATGGCATCTCTATCGACACTAAAGGACACGGAGGAAAGACAAAAACATGTCACTTTTCAACAATACTTAATTCGGATCAATCCTTTTCCGAAACAACGTGGCTTTCGAACAATGTTTGAATGACCGCAGCTCTGCTGTAATCGACCGCTGCCACTCAAAACGTCACCCTGTCATTAGTACCCGCCACAGATTTGCGGGTAGACTGATCGTGTGGTTGCCTCATGAACTCTTCCTAACGAGCCAGCCGGTTCCTCCAGGATAAACATGATGAAATACAGCCTCGGTAAACAGGGACGACGAACATGACGGGACGACAGCTGCCGTAGTGCTGTCGCGTTAGTTTCTTGTTCGTCGTCTGTGTTTACTGAGGCTGTACTTTCATGTTTAACTGTCACTAACTGGCCCAATTTACAACCCTGATTCGGTTCCTACAGGCCTCGCATTTGGCGCAGTGACACAAACGCTCCCGTGATGTGTTGTCACGTGCTTCGCTCCGACGGTCTCACTGGGTCACGGTGGCCGTAGCCTCAAGAGTTTGCCAAGTTATCATGAGACAGAGTATAGCGCTCTTTCGACTAAGAGATCACAAGAACTCGGTCGTAAGCAAATGCGAGTGTGCGAAACTGGGGTTTACTGCAGCACCTCTGCCCCGAGTTACTAGAACTGGGTTCTTCTGCCGACACCGCCCCGCAGGGCGTGGAGGGTGGTGCTTTCTCACGATCGCGCCGGGGCCGTGCGGGGTCAGTTGTCCGAGTCAGAAGCGCTGGAGAGCTCCAGCTGGGAGCCCCACCACTCGTGGACTTCTCCGACGAGGGAGCCCATCCTGAGAGCCTTATAGCCGCCGCCGCCGCCACCGTTCTCCTCGTCGTCAGGCGTGGGCGACGACAGCTCGCTGCCCTCACTCACGTCTGGCAGGCCCTTGGTGCCTGCAGTTGGGGTAATGGGAAGGACAATCCACGTTTGGCAGCCATTTTCTCCACTGTGTTCGCGAAGGGGGCACGGGTCAGTTCACATTTGTCGGCCTCTGTCTACGACATGTTCTCAACAGGGGAAGGGACAGACAACCGATATTCGGCAGCCATTGTTTGCGACGTGTTCTCGACGGGGGTGAAGAGACAGACGACCGTTGTTTCGCAGCCATTTTTTGCGACGTGTCCTCGAAGGGTAGGGGGAAGAGACGAACAACCGACGTTTGGTGGCCATTGTTTGTGACCTGTCTTTTTACGAACAAAAGACGATCGGGAGTCATTGTCTGCAAAGTGTTCTCAACGAAGGGTCTCACGCACGAAAGCTTGCAATGAGTCGGAAACTAATGCATAGTTGTGAAAAGGCAAAACTTGAAAGTAAAGGAACGTTCAATTCGTTCACCGAGCAAAGAGTCTAAAATAAGTTTTTTGTGTGTTATAGTGCCTTTATTATGACAAAGGGTGTCGGCTGTGTATGGTGATGGCGGAAATAAATTAATGGTCGCCCTAGTGACGGCGTTACACTTTGGCAAACGCATCAACGATGCAGACGCTGCTTTCTTGTCGGATCGGCTTTGTGTGTTTTATAATTGAAAATGGTACAAATGTGATGCATAGATGGGTCAAAGACCACAGTGTCAACATGGCTATCTCGGCCACGACTATCGGTGACAGAAAATATGACATTTCACTTTTGGTAGTGCACCTAAAGTGTACTTACTATATGGTAATATTCCTTCTCTTATTCCATCATCCCATTACACTCGGACCCTTCAACAAAGGCATAAAACTGTCTGTTTAATGACAGAATGTGCACAAGCAGAGAACATGAAAAAACAGTATGGGTTTTGCTTGGCTGTGATTACAGTAGCAGGCAACTCTGTACCTGACTGGTCTGGTGTAGATCCAAGACAATCTTAATTATTTTTGTTTTCCAAGTTCAAACTTCGCAATTTAGTACATTTGTTTCAACACCAGTTTACTCTGCTGCAATTTGACTCCTAGCGAATCTACACATAGCAAAGTTGAAGCATCCTTCTGCTTGATTGTCGAGCTCACTAGCGGACCTCGTCTCGGCTACCTATAGTCCTTTGCAACCTAAGAACGAAGGGCGAGGGTAAGACGGGCCGGGAGGAGGAAGCAGACGGAACGCTAAAGAGAGAAGGAGGTTTCCCCCTCTTTCTCCAGCGTTCTGTCTGCTTCCTCCTCCCCGGCCCGTCTTACCCTCGCCCTTCGTTCTTAGGTTGCAACGGACTATAGCTGCCATGGCAGACCCGAGTGTGTCTCCTTGCGTGCCATAGCCATAGCGAAGAAAGCAATACGAACCAACTGGACGCGAAGCCCACTTCTTCATCTGGAATCTTTCCTTCTCGACTCTGGTGGCTCCTTCTGAGAGGGAAGGTATGAGAAATTTTCTTCCTCCCTGGAACATAGACAGTGCAAGGTTAACGTCTTTCTCAAAATCTTTGCTGCACACTTCAAAGCATTGTGAATGCGAACCTACTCTGCAACATTTAAATCCCAGCATTATACCTGCAGTTAATGTCTTGTGACCAAATTTAAGTTAAGGATTTTTGGCGTGTTGGCTAGTCTCTATGAGGAACTGCTTGAGGGTTGCAGTGTAGTGTGCCAGTAATAAAGACTTCTTCCAGGAGCATCGTCTTTTTGTTATATTTAGCGGAAAAATTTTCCTCGCTAAATTTAGCGGAAAAAATTTCCCCGCTAAGTTTGGCGGAAAACATTTCCCGCTAATTTTCCCCGCTATATTTAGCGGCAAATTTCCCCGCTAAATTTAGTAGGAAAATATCCCCGCTAAATTTAGTGGAAAAATATCCCCGCTAAATTTAGCGGAAAAATTTCCTCGCTAAATTAGGCAGAAAAAATTTCCCGCTATATTTTAGCGGAAAAATTTCCCCACTCAAATTTAGCGGAAAAATTCCCTCTAAATTTAGCGGAAAAATTTCCCCGCTAAATTCAGCAAAAATATTTCTCTGCTAAATATGGAGAGTAATGAGCACTGCTCGCCTGGTGCATAGGGTCTGGTCTGTCTAGCATTGTGAGTCAGTCAGCATCAATCAAAAATATATTTATTGCTCGGGTTGTCTGATGGTCGAGGCTTTCAGGGACCCCAAGGGGGTCCCCAAAGGGAGGGTCCCCAAAGAGTTCGGGCCCACCCCCTTTGAGAACCCCTGCACAAGTACATCAACTCCACAGCTCCGTCTGACAGCAGTAAAGGATGCCACCGTGTCACGCCCTGTCCCACCTGTGAGGAAATGCTGTCGGAGCGTCCGCCCAGCCCTTTCTTGCGCAGCCGTAGCGAGGAGGAGGTTTCCTCCTTCCCTTCGTCCTTGACCTCGGAAGTGGATGGCTTGTTGGGGGTCAGGTCCACCCCTTGCAGAAGAGCCTCGTTGGTGGCACGCAGGCTGTTGATCAGGCTGTTCTGCTCCTTCTGCTGGAAGCGTTGCTGAAACACGAAAAGACAGCAGCGTGGCATCCCCACCCCACCGCGGGGTCAAGCCTCCCTTGAACCTCAAAATGGTGCATTTCACCTGGCATTTCTGGTGAGTGCTGCAGAACAGCTTATCTATTCTGCTAGTGGATAGCATTGCAATAATTGGAGGTGGACCGCTGTAATCGAAGAGCCCATGCGAAGTGCTAAGTTGAGGAACTGACATATTACTACCACAAGGTTCAAAGAAGCGGACAAGACTATACTTCGTTTTACCTTTTGATAGACCGCAGAAAACGCTAGGAGCAGTCTCAGCTGTTCCAACACTGCGAACATATCGCGCGACTATGCGCCACACGCGTTGCTACGGCCCTCCCGAAGATCGCGTCGCACTCGCACGGCACTGGATTGGCTTAGATGGCTTGTAGCGTCTGCTATGGTCTCTTGTGAGGCGAAGTGGAGTATAATTCCAACCTTTCAGCACAATTGAGCTTCGAGTACCACCACTGTGGCACTTTTCTATCAACTGAGTGAAAGATATTCCAAGGGTACAGGATACGACAATATACGAAAGTATAATGCTCAATAAACGCATAAAAGTGACAAGCATGAGGTGGAGATTACTGAAGTTTAGAAAGAAGTTAACAAGTTTTAGAAGGGTGGCAATAACAGCTTTGGGAGACTTGTGTTATGGCATTCTTACAAAGAGAATTACACTGGTTTAACACAATGGAGTGCAAAATGTGGTCTTACTGCTTTGATTCTGCGGAGGCACTTGTCTAACCATTCGCGAATGGTCTGCTTGGCAACTTCTTCTTCGATGAGGTATTCCAGTTCTTCTCGAGCTAGCAACTCTTCCAGCTGCAAGGCTTTTCGAATATCCACCGACCTGTACGACAACATGCTGCAACGGGGGAACAGAAAAGTGGCACAATGACTTGCAAAGAAGCATTTTGCTAATTTCTCAAGCTTTCAACTTTCCATCGGTTCTCGTAGTAGTACTATACTAACTTGTCCGATCCACCCTACAAAAGCAATATTTTGGGACTCAAGATTGCAAGGTGCCTGCTTCCGAGGATCATTCTTTAAACTTTCTATCATGTAAAACAACATGTTAACAGCAGCTTTATGCGTCAAAATGAGCTAATTTAGAGACTAGTTCTACTCAATCGTTCTCGGTAGAATAGTAGCAGCGACTCTGTTTCAACATGACATAGGCGTGGAGGAACTCACTTGAGCACATCGTGAAATGTCACGTCCTCTCCATTGTGAAGCCGCTCCATTTCGTAGCACATGTGTTTGAAAAGTAGCTTGTCTTTTTCTGGATCCACTTCGAGACGACCCTGATGGGTTGACACAAGCAGTGGGGAAAAGGAACTTGCCAATCACAGTGGAGCAGACAAAAGCGGCCAGTGGGGGAGGCCCTTACCTTAAGAAGCCTTAAGACAAATTTCACGCGTCTTATTGGGATCAGCCCCTGGAAGTAAAGAAGCGTGTTTGAAAGCGCGACGATAAATGTGTCGAACATTTATTACGTCCCGAGAAACTACGGTGGAGACCCACTGACCCTCTGCTGTATATCAACCATGTTCCAGGTGTTCTGGAAGTTCCGTATGTCTGCGTAGCTGAGAAGCGCATCTTCTTCGTTGGAGTAAAACAAGGAAAAGTTTTCCATAATGATGGCTGAAAGGGAGATGCGCGAGTTAGCTAAGGCTTTGGCAAGTATACCGTCTTGCAGGTTTAAAATAGCAGGACAGGCCCTTCTCCCAAGGCTCTCTGCCATGACTGGTGGCTTCCTCCTTTCCACTCATCTCCTCTACAGCGCTTGTTTTGCTAAAATGGAATGAACTACAGGGCACCTAGGTTAGGCATTTACATGTATGTTTTAATATGTTACAGAAGTGACGTGTTGGAATTTGATTGGTGGAGGCCGTCAGACACCAATACGTCACCTCCGTGACCTTTTAAAATGTACATGTAGCTGTCCTATTTAGCCCTCCTGGAGGACTTTCTGAGAGGAGCTTGTCCTACTATTCTTAACCTGAAACAGACTATTGATATCCCTCGAGTATTATCATAACTTCAGTATGCTGTACCTCTTGCTTTGCAGTGTAGTGCATTGGTCTTAGCTTCCAACGTTGGTATTTGGATAATGCAACAATATGTATATGTGAGGGGTCCTGATCAGTATAAATTTGTGAAGTACTAGTGTTCGCTTGTTTATTTCTCCATACCACTATCCTGTTACGGGAACGCTGGTATTTTTATACCTTAGTGTTGTGGGTCTTTGGTTGTAGCGCATATTTCTTTTATTTGTGAGCCACTCACCCACAAGTAGGTTCAGAACGATGTAGGTAATGATGACGTAAAAGGAGCAGAAGAAGATGAGACTCCCAGTGAAGTTTCCACAGTCTGTTTCCCAGTAACTTTCAGCCAGTGTGCAATACGGAGGACTAACCTGGAAGAGAAAAAAAAAACAATTTTTGGATACCACGTTTGTCACAGAAACACACAAGCACTTTGAATTCTTTAATTATTATTGAAATTAACAGAAACATAGCAGGAGTTTTCTGAGGCACACCATGGCTGGCTTGACCTGAAAGGTGCACCAAGGTGGATTTTGAGATTGTCTTTTTATGGAGCGAACTCAGTTTGTGCCATAGAAAGACGATCCCAAAATCCACCTTAGTGCCCCTTTAGTAGAATTTCTGTCAACACCCAGTATTATACCACCGTAAAATCCTAGTACCAGGTTGCACTTTTCTTTGATCAACTAAGTAACACTTTTGCTAAACTAGCACATTCCTCACTTGTTATTTAAGATGCAGAACTTTTTACCACAGAGTACAACAGCACCATTAGTGAAAAGACTGTAAGTGCGCAGGCAAGCTGGTACTAAGCTAATCATGTCGTGTCTGTTCCTTCGACTAAAAGTTTTGTCCTTTTCTGCACCACAGCGTCAGGTGTTAGATGACATATGATTAACAGCACCATGTAATACTAGTATTAAAAACATGACAAACACTAATGTTGCACATCAGCCAGTATTGCATACTTTTCACAGATACATTTGCCATAAACCCTCTTGATACACGACAAATTTATTTGATGCAAAACAGTTGAGTGTCTGCCATAAATTTTAAACACAACCTTCAATGATAAGTTATGTGTTTTATGCCGGAAACTTGTTTTAGACGAAAACATCTAGCCCCACGATAGCTCTGTACCTTAGTTCACACTAAGTGTCCGATTATTTGAATAACACTATTGACAAAGGCAGTGATGTGAACCAGCTTTCGACTTACCATGCAGTCGTGCATGATTTTGTTCCAGTCTTCGCCAGTAACAATCCTGAACAGCATGGCTATCCCGTTTGGAGCTGTCTTAAAGTTTGCTTGTCTGAATCAGTGTACATGAAAGGAGAGAGGGGCTCAAAAAGTATGCCAGTCGGGAGTAGCAGCAAACACAAAGAAACTGGTGCGGTCCAATGAAACCAAGGAAATAACGCCAAGGAAGCTGCATGCTGCTGAGGGGTGAAGGCATGGAGTTAGAGCACAGCTGCTGCGTGAAAGACATCGTAGCATATGGTATCTCGGTGATTAGACATGTGTGGATAGTAGTGATTTTTTGGAACAGAGTCAAATATTATTCAAATAGTTTTGCCTTTCGATTTCAATCAAAATGTTACAAATATCTGAGTCGGATAACTTCTATGAAGTGTATATAATGATCATTTACTTAGGCATTTGGCATAAAAAATAGAGGAAATGATCAAGGCCTTGGTCATCACACCTAGACCTAGCAAACGTAAATTTCACGACTACAGCATTGGAGTGTCACTAGCTACAGACCTTTTCTGGAAACATTCTAGGCTGTGTTTGAATTGTCATTTTAACAAATGTAGAAAAGTCAGTGCTTGGAAAGCATGATCATAAAGTTGGTACAATGCAAGTTAATTGTATTTTATGTCACTGACCCTTTTTGTGTTTGAAACTATTGTGGTTTGTGCATGCAGCTTTCTATTTTAGTCATAAGCAAGCATATGCACCTTGCACAAACTTCTGTTAGTAAAAAGGCTGCTAGACATAGCAAGGTCTTGGCATGGCCTGTGCTCACTGACGAATAATAAGAATGATGCAAGTTTCTCAATCTCACCTCCCGATGTGTTCTCCAAACTTCACATTCCCGAAAAGAATGACTCCAGTAAGAGCATAAAAAAATATGAGAAGAAACATGCCCATGATGATGAAAAAGCTTTTGTACACTGAAACCACCACAGTCAGCATTAACATCTTCAAGGTGGCCTGAAAAAAAACAAATGCCACAATCATTGAATTTGTTGCTTATGGCTCTGTCCAGTTACAGCTTTACACAGAGCTCAAAATCTTCAAAAATAGGGTGTGCGAGGAAAAAGGCTCATCATCCTGCCTGCCTGCCTCCCCAAACATACTTCTGTCAACCTATAATATGTGCAGTTAATGTCCTCCATGTTTGGGATGCTAGTCAAGGACTTGTGGCTAAGATGCTGAACAAAATTCTTTGTGAATTTTGATATCAGACTGTTTTCCTCGCCATCAAAAAAAGTAGAGAGTGGAGAAAGCATCCTCCTAAGTTTTAAACATATTGCTGTTCTTTTTTCTGTTTATTCCTGCCATTTGAACTAAAGAGATAACTTTCTCAGAAAGATGTCTCTGTGGTAGTGTGTAAAATGGTACACTGGATGCCAGAAAGAGCTAGACTAGAGTGCTCATGCACATGAACGTTCCTCGTGCGGGCACAGGACAACTATATTGCATTGCTACTTACATGTTTACCGGTAATGGTGAAGAAACGCAATATAACGACAACAAAACCGAAAGAGTTGCTGAAGTCATTCTGAAAGTGAGAGCAAATTGTCACATTACTGTGCATGGCTCTTTTTTTATCAGTCAGCAAGAGAAACTGGGATACCTACCATCATCATAAAATGCATGATCACCCAGATGACACCGAGAAATGTGACGAACAGATCATATCTATTTCTCCTGCTTTGCCAGTATCCCCTCGGTGTAAACGCAATGTTCTTCATGGTAACCTAGGGGCACATGGGGACTTCCTTGAGCCATGAGAATATTAAGAACTAAGACACAGGTAACTATTTCAACAGAATTAGAACCACTGCATATTCTCACAACAGGAAATCACGAAATTAAAAAAGGAGGACCATATACACTCACTTCAATGGTAAACAAAATCGTAAATCCGGCAGAAACTGTCGCAAGCGGGATCGTATGAGGTTCATCCGATTTCCACTGCAACAAAATATGAAATGCAAAGGACCAGTGAGCTTCTGCTGATGCTAATTCAACATATCTAAAGAGGGTGTAAGGCACAGGACACGGAACAAGCAGGCTTGCTTTTCTCGCATCACGTGAATTTTTTCAGTGCTTATCAGTTATTATTTCCCATGTGAACTTATCACCCATGTGAAAAATGCAGAGTCACTGTGCTGTGGAAGCATGTGTGGCATCTGATGTTCCCCAGAAGAAATCTACTATGCATGCATTTCAGCTCAAAGCCATCAAAACAACCATGCAACATTTTCATACTGAATTTCATACTGAGGTTTTACGCTGAAAAATGAATCGGAACCAACTAGCCCAACTTGCGGTCTTAAATCTGGCTTTCCTCACACATGTGCGGCATTTGATATAGTGCAGAAGAGCTGCTGTGTGCGCTCAGAACACATTTTGCAGGCCAGTTAATAAAGCTGGCAGTGCGCAGAAGGCGATTATTAGAATGGTCTCTATTCCTTGAACAACAAGGTAGGACAAATTACAGCTCTGTCAGTTTTAACATCATTCTGGTGATGAACCATCTTACTTGCGCTGTTTTAACCCATTCAATATGACCATCTTAAGTTCCTCAGGATTTCAGTTCATGGTCATCAAAACAACCATGTAACATTCCATTCAACACTTCTCACACACATCTGACACGGCACATGTGACGGTTCACTCACGCTGACGCAAAGAAGGCTGCTGTTTGCCATGACAAGCATGGCAATGGCCCTCTTGAAGAAGATGTTCTGGGTGATGTCATAGATGAAGGCTCTGAATTTGTGGTGGTCAGGCCTTGGAGGCAGGTGCAACGGTTGTGCTATCTTTAAGCGTTTCTTCAGGTCACACCAACGCCTCTGGTCCACCGTCAGGAGGGCGGTGCCCTGAGGAGCAGGGTTCATGTTACTGCTCAGCACACCGTTGCATACACCCATTATTGATTTCTCTACATGTTCTTATGCAGTGAGCTTTATTGTTGAAATATACTGCAGAGGTGACAGATGTTTGAACACTACGATAAGAGCAAATCAGCACAAGGATACCTGTCAATGTGAAATTCGTGTGCAGTGCAGCAGTGCACGGAGGGAAAGCCTACCTTTCAGGTGAGCGAGGACAATTGGTTTTATGCTGAAAATTTGGCAGAGACATTTAAGACTGCTTTTGTGTAGGAATGCGAAAGCATTCCTACATGCAGCACATTCCTATAAGCAGTGCGCCAAGTCTTCCTTTTTCACATGGCACTCCGGCCGTGACATCATGGTCCCCGCTGCGCAGGCGCGGCGAACATCGCCGGCTTCACGACAACTTCCATGACGAAGCATCTGTGTTGCTTTGCTTTTCTTTGTGTTTTATTTCTGAGGCACGTCCAGCTTTGCAGCCAATGGAAATTTAGGTGCCGATTTTGCTCAGCCAATGGAAATTTAGGTGCCGTTTCGCTCAGCAAATGGGTATTTAGGCGCCGTTTTTCGCTGCTACAGACATCAAATAACTCCGGCTTCGCTCCATGGGACAGTTAATGCTTTTGCATTAATAATGACCCTTGTTTCACCAGCGATTTAAAGCAATCACTATGAAGGCATTTAGAGAATCAGAAAACCAGCGCATGCGGTATAGAAATCATGATCAGATTCACAGATTTTGCAAAGGTGTTCATTGGAAGGCCTTTGAATTGCCCTTGATACAGAGGTATAACTCTAACAACATTCAAATGTTTCGAAGCCTGGGATTGTAAAATCACTATCAGTATGCCATTGTCTTCTAGTTTTGCGGAACTTTAGTTTGTGCTTGTGAAATGAGGGTTTTGGGATGTGTTGCTCCTTTTGTGTGGATTCTTATATGTTTAAATACAAATTTAACTGTGTTGCAGGACTGTGTCTGTTATGTTTTTAGAAGCCTTGTTCCATTTTTTATGCTTTAATGTCCCGTTTATAAACATTTCATAGACTTCATTTTGGTTGGCTCAGTTTGCACATCGACCACCATTGCTTTTCAAGAGGTGTGAAACACGGCTGTCTAGTTTGGATTGTGAACCGTCTTCTCCGACTGCAAAAAAAGGTTTCCCAATGGAATTATAAAATAAAGGGAATGCAAGTGCTGTGGGCAAAGTGAGTCCTACCTTGTTCTCACTGTAGTTTGCAATGACCACTCCGACGAAGAGCGTGAGTCCGATCATGCATCCCAAGAAGACGAAGATGTGGATGTAAATGGCATGTACCTGTGAGGGAAAACTAAGTTAGCGTATTTGGACACTTCTTAGCCTCAAGCAAGTCTTGCTTCCTAAATCCTGCTCATGAAACATCGACAGAACCCTGTGCTATAGGTGAGTTCTCATACTTTAAACTTGTAGGTGTGAAATCTGCACGTTCCTGACCTGACAAGTATAAAAGTGATGACCAAAAAAAATATTGATCTTGAAAAAAACTTTTATTTGTAGTTTTAATATATCACCAGTACAACCTGAGTAAAAGCTAAGTTTGAAAGCTATAAGTTACAGGAAGCTGCATAGCACTATTTTTTAAAGCTCCAGCCATAATATATATGTAGTCTAATTCAACAAAAGAACAATGTTTTACAAGTACATCTAGGATTAAATGATGCATGTTTCATTTCTATCTGGTTATGCAAGACCTAATGCAAATTTTCAAACATGCTTACAGTCTACCAGAAAGGTTAGTATATACAACATGCTTTCCAGTAGCAGTAAGAAAACAGCATGCCTTTGTAAAGAGCAGGCAGAAGACAATTTTTGAGGAAATCTTGAGATAAACTTTAATTTCACAGCAAAGTCTGTGATCCCATTTATTTTACTTAAGGTGTATGCCCATTTCATGGAATGCAAACGGCCAGGACGTTTGTACATTCAATACATGAATTGCTAACTATTCCAGAATAGCGACCCAAATTAGCTAACTAGTGAATGATTTAACTAAAAAGAAAACTTGCATTAGATTTTCCTTCAAGCTGTCTATTTAAGACTACTGATGCAGCAGGATGTGGGTGTTTGCAGACCAACTGGTATGGGCCTTCAGCCTTTCTGCTCTTCTCCCAGCTCTCCTGAGCCAAATAAATGAAATGAAATAAAACAAAAATAGCCACCAGTTCAATGCAAACTTCTAGAAAATTAATTTGTAAATCTAACTAAGTAGCAGCACCACATAGCATTGGACTAAGCTAGCAAAGAACTTAACACATTCTCTTTGAGTTCGCTTCTTTGTCCATTTCATGGAAGCTTTTGCTTCCCTGAAGTATAAGTAGTATATGAAAATTAAATTTACTGCATAGTACCTGTTTATTCTGTTCTATTTACTCTAACTTGCCGTTTTTATTTTTTTAGATTATGTTGATGCATTTTCACAAAGAAACATTGTGTGAAAAATATTTTCTGTGTCAGTCAACACTGACTATGACATTGTTCTCAAAGCACTCATAACCAAAGCGATCCCACCACCCCTCGATCTGCTCGTGCGACCACTGCGAACCATTATTCCTCATGACCCTAGTGAAGTTCCGTAATCTTTTCTCTTTCGTCAATAAAAAAAGCCGATCGAAGCATGCAACCCAGAGGAGGCGGAGAACGAGAGGCTACGGCAGAGGAACACTTACGGGCCCCAGCCTGTGTAGCAGGACATCACGAATGTCAAGCCAGCCCTTGAATGAAAGCACCTCAAAGAGTGCTAGCATTGCATTGCCAATACTGTCAAAGTTGAACCTGCGAGGGTTTGCCCTGCAGGGACGGCCAGAGAGGGGGAGAGAGAGAGAGGGCAGGCCGCAGTCAGCCATTCGGCGAACACACGGGACGGGTGGGAACAGACAAGCACTCTAGGGCAGCGCTCCGGTAGAGAGCCTCGTTCTGCACAGCACCTCTAGCACTAGGCACCTAATACTAAGGCGGAATTTGGACTTTTTGTGTGCAGTGCAGATGAAGTTGGGAATTTCTCTGTGCTGCCTGGTCCTACAGCTTATGAGCTAACATGTACCTCCTGTATGAAATACCTTGAAATGACAGTTCAACGTTCAACTATAGGCTGTGCCAACATCATCAGATAGACATAACTAGGAGTGGGATGGTAGTAATTACGTTACATACACTACCAATCTAGAAAGATTGACCTTACTGCTCCGAATTTACTGCTCTTCTAGTCATAGGCGGCCACAAGCATAATTATAGATGTGTCCTTTGGCCCAAAGTGGCATTATACGGTCAACTAGCTAGTGTTTAAGTTCAACAATATAACTTTGTCATTTTTGCCTGACTGAGACATCTTTCTCAGAAGGTGAAAAGTGTGTCTCCCAAGGAATTCAGAGACTGCTGTAAGTACGCCAAGTTTTCATCACATTACACATTCTAGGTTTCTTTTAGAGTGTGTCCTTGCTTACACTTGTTTATGCTACTGCACACTTCAAGCATGTCTACAGGCACTCTATTCTAGCCAGTTTGAATTACACTAACCAAACCACTCTGGGAGGCTGTTAGTTGGCAGAGCTTGGATGACAGGCACTGACCTACATTTGTAGAGAGTGCAGTTAGTCCTAGTTTAGTGCTCTTTAGGGCAATAGAAGCGTGTTGCATTTCACGGAGGCACACTGACCAGAGTGAACACACTTCTATTTTAATGTCCAACTGCCACTGCTTCAGGAGATGATGATCTGTGCATCCCGTGCAACATAAATCTTGTATGTACAAACAGTATGCCCTGTTTTTTCACAGCAGTTATTGCTTGACTTCCTTCTCTGCATTTGTTTTTGAGTTTCAATGCCATAGCTGCAAGAGTACAAAACTGCCCTTTAGGTAAAAGAAAGTTCTAGAAAATATTTACATTGATTTTCTTCTACTGGGCCTTCCAAGAGCTCAAAGCAAAAGCTAGCTGCTGAGGCGTTCAGGAGGCTGGCTTTCCCACGGTATAGCTGTGTATTGCAATGAGAACCAACATTTTCGCTAAAATTTCTTTTTCATATTTTTTTTTTTTACATATTTGACAGTTTAATGCAGTTAAATATACAGTGATACCGATATTTGACTGACAGGTAGAAGGCTTCTTATACAAAATAAAAAGGTAACATTAACTCAAATTAAATCATCGCTGACTTGAACAAAAGTTTGTTGGCAGAGTGACTTGCCAGCTTTGCACTTGCATTGCGCAGTGGCATCAATTTTACTAGGGGCACCAACACTTTGTTATTTCCTTTCCAACTTTTCGAGCTGCTAAAGCCTGGTTCACACACGTGCGTTTGGTTGCAACCGAGTGCGCTGTGTAGCCCTGCGCTCTCTTGCAATCTCTTACGATGAGAGAACACACGCGCTGTCCCCCATTTTCATTAATAATGGTTGCTTTGGGAAAGGCCAAAACGATTACTAATTTGATCCCATTTAACGCTTGTCACGTATTGAAAGGGGTTAGAACTCAAAAATTGAACGGTAGATTAATCTTGAAATCGGTTAATGCACGCTGCCGCCATCCATGAGGTGGCCCTGGAACGGCATTTCACTAGAGTGAAGGCTTTCCAGTATTTACGAGATCAAATGTACACGCTATCTATGAGAAATAGTCATTTATAACATTGTCAAAAGTTTTTCAGGCCCATAAGAAAAGAAGGATGCACGAAAAAAAGAAAAGGAAATGTACAGAAATCGTAAGTGTTCCACAGCTACCCAATGCAGAGCGCGAGTTCGTCTGCTTCTTTTGCAGGGGTTGCAGTGACGTCAGAAAAACGCCGAGCTCTGATTGGCTCTGATCAAAGGATAGAGGGTAGACTTCAAAGCAAGCTGCCTTGAGGTCTACCCACTATCCTTCAATCAGAGCCCATCAGAGCTCGGCGTTCTGATGTCACCGCAACTCCCACAAAAGAAGCAGACAAACTTGCGCTCTGCATGCGTGGTGCCAGTGAGTTCTATCCTCATAAAAGATCACAAGACTGCAGCACAACATGCTCCACTGCAAACGCGCAGAAGTGTGTGAATCCAGCCTTGACGTTACACGCAAAGTTTCAGATCATCCTTCTCAACGCAACGGTGGCAGTCGGGCACGGCTTCCCGTTTTAGTAGTGGGTGTTTAGTGGACCAGCCAAGAGGGGGCAGCTCGTGCCGCGTGCACCGTCCCGAAGGACGAGGCAGCATGCTCGGTGCTGTACACTCACACGGCCCACTTGATCGATTATTATGTCCCTCACATCGGTATAGCCCTCAGAGAGAGAACCTCGAATAAGGCGATCAGAGCGCTCCCTAGGTTGTCGAAGTTGAAGTTTCTCGGGTTAGCCCTGAGAGAGAAGAGAGGTACGTTGCTTTTTGGAGCGAGCCACTCTTCTGTCACCCCCTCCCCACCGTTTCTCCGAATCACCGGTTTGAGCTCCAGGCGAAAATCAGTCCACTTCCAGCAGGATTATGGAACTGGAAATGAGGCCGTCCAGCTGGATTCCAGATGGACCCAGCTGGAATCCAGCTGGACTGAATACTCTAGCTAGCTAGCTAGCTAGAGTATTCCGGTTTATGGCACCCCGTGTTTCCTTTCTCTCTTTGGCGCTGGGTGGGTGGGGAGGGGAAGAAGGCTCCTTGGTCCCACAATCCGCAATGGGCAGAACTAAGCAATGTTTCAAGAACTCAATTTCTTTAGGTCACTGCAGCTCCGTAGAACCAACAGGATTTTATTGAAATTATTAAAAATATGTTTTTAGTCCTAGAAGAGCCAACAGGATCGAGCTTCAGTACCTAAGCTCTAGTAACATGTGTGTTCTATTGGATGTACTCTTGGATCAATAATTCTGAAAATGGTGGGTTGGGACAGGCTTAGTACTTATTTACTTTTTTAATTCTGACACCAAGCCGTACATAAATATAAAGCGCAGGATCTCCTTTTTCTTTTCAATCATGGAGCAAAACTTGATGGCATGGTCTCTACACACATCAAGCTAAGAAACTGAAACTGTCAGTCTCCTGCCAAGCAAGTGCCCAGAATTCCGTTTGTATGTGGAGAACGAGCCCACCCATTCAAGTTTTATTTTATTCTACAAGTTCATCAGTAGCAAAATCTTGCCAAGGCTTTTAATTTTTTTTCTTGATTTCAACAAAAACATGGTCAAGATCAACATGTTTTGTGCAAATGTTTTTATTTTGTATGAGGTTATATATAACTATTTTACAGTTATATTTAACTCCCTCTGCTTTGGCCTGCAAAGGTCAATGGTAAGTACAAAAATAAATGTAATTTTAAATTGTTTTTTGTTAAGTCAAAATATCAGCTGTACTATGGAAGCATGGTTCTAGATTGAGAGGCTGAAACTGCTTTACTGCACTTTTAGGATGGCACTTGAGAAAAATTAACTTTCTATTGCCCAATAAACAGGTAAGACTAGTTTTGTTTACATTAATTTACTAGTTGTAACATTAGTTTTCACCTCCAAAGAATGGCACCATATAAATGGGCACTAAAGAAATGTATTGCTTAATCTTTTTAGGACTTTGGTTTAGTTACATCTACATGTTGATAAAATATTTAAAACATATTTTCATTAAAAAATTAAAAAAAAATTATACATGGTCTACTTTTTTGTAGTAATTCAGGCTGACACGAAACATATTTGGTAGCCTGCAGTGTCTACCTCCCAAATACACCCAGCAAAATTCACTTTCAATAAACTTTTCTCCCACCAAAAAAATGTGTTTGTCATTAGCAAACTGACATTTGCACGTGATAAGCTTGGTACAAAATTTGTTGACCTCTCCTGCCAAAGCAAAAATCAGTCCACTTCCAGCTGGATTATAGAACTGGAAATGAGGCAGTCCAGCTGGATTCCAGCTGGACCCAACTGGACCCAGCTGGAATCCAGCTAGACCGCCTCATTTCCAGTTCCATAATCCAGCTAGAAGTGGACGGATTTTCGCCTGGGGCAGGCAATGGCTGCAACAGTGAGCCATTATAACTGGGGCTATTGCAAATGAGTCGGACTGTGGCAAGGAAAAAAGTGTTGATGAAGGAACATACGTACCAAACACGAGGCACCAGAATTACAGGGTAGGTGTCGTTTTCTGCAGGCTGGAGCTTCATTTTGGTAACAAAGACCTTGCGCATAAAGAATCCAACACATTCCCTCTGCCAAAATAAAACAAAAGCAGTCGTCGGGAAAGAAAAATGGTAAAAACAAACTGTTAGCTGAACACTAGTCATAAGCACCACACTTACCCTAGACTTGATTTCCGGATCGTTACAACGTGCCAACCTTCCCCCAAACAAATGAACGCCATAGCAGGCAAACACAAACATCAGGACAATCAACAGAATGGAGACCTGTAATGAGAAAAGAACAGAAAGGCACACAATGTTGGTACATGAATTTCACACATGCGTCTTCAGAATATTGAGGACCTTTATGGCGGTGCCGTTATCAAACAGATGCTGTAAGGCTACAGTTGCAGGCAAGTAGAACTCAAATGAAAAAGCTGTATATTCAACATGCAGTGGTTTTAATTTATTTTGTGTTGTTTCTGTTCTTATTATGCATCCCACTCCTACATGGGCCTAAATATTATTACTATAGGCTTAAAACTGCATCTAAAATAACAAACTTGAGGTTTTCTTGGGTTGTTTCTTCAGTGTCTCACTTTTTATATTTTAGACTAATTTCTTAACTTATGGTTATGTTAAGTTTACACAATGCACTTGCACACTACAGTACGCTTGAAAGTGAACATTCAAGAGAAATCTCTCTGGTTGGGAAAGACAATAATTAAAGTATGGCAACCAACCAAGTCCTAAACATGTAGGAGCCCTACGTTTCGAACCTACTTGGTTCTTCGTCAGGGGCGACTGTGCCGTTAAGGAGCGCGTTTTTCGGTCTTTTTCTTTCAGGGATGTGGCGCATTTCTTTATCTTTTTCTTTCACGGATATGGCGAAGCCCGTTTATATACACTGTTGGCAAAGTGCCAAGGCACTTATTTATGTTTCCTGGCATCGTTTGAATGTGCCAGGACTCTATGAAAAGCCTATGTCGGTTGTTAGTCTCTGCATCGATAATGCTGGTGTTTTCGAAATCAATCCGGTGGTCTTTAACTTCGCAGTGCTCGAGCGACTGCGCTACGCTCGTGGTCGAGCTTGCAAACATTGTTTTTGTGTTGGCGTATTCTTTCATTAAAGTTCTTTGTCTCGCCGATATAAGTGGCTGGACAATCTGCACAAGGGATCTTATAAACCACACCCTGCGTCTTTTCTTTCGGCCCAAAAGATCGCCCTCCAAAAAGAAAAAAACGTAGGGCGTAGGAAGAGTTAGCCCCATTGAGTGCACTTCTTACCACGCATCGGAACACTGCGGAGAAGCCACACCCACAGACGCGAGCTCCGCAGATGTTACTTCCTGCAGTGCACCGATGCTCGGTAAAAAGTGCGCTCAACGGGGCTAACCTGCCACAATTAACACTTCGAAAAATATGAATATAGTAGCTCATCTTGAATGAAATATCAAATAGTGTACTATTCTAAACTACTTCTAGAGAATTTGAATATTAGCACAACACTACCTAAATTGTTTTATTATATACTACAGTAAACTTTCGTTAGTTCGACCTCGGTTAATTCGACTTTTCGTTTAATTCGATCGTGTTCAAAAGTCCCGGCGAGCGCCCATACATTTCTATGGGAGGAAAAGTTTGATAGTTCGAACTCGGGAAGACCCTGCATCGGATAATTCGTCCCGAGCGAATGCGCGCGGGCTCACATTGCACGGCACCATGGCAGAAAAGACACCAACGTACGGCGAAACACGGGCCCTTTGCTGCAAAGCCGAACGTGCGCAAATATGCGCCTGCTCCTCTACGCCGTTGAGATGGACCGTAGCGAATGACACGAGCCAGCGCAACCAATCTGGCGTGGAGTAGCGCGGAGAACATAGCACGTGGTCTGGCGCGCACGAGCCAACGCGCGCTCTCAAAGCGGTATTTTTTTTTCTGTAACATCGTGTGCGCTTCATCTTGCGCACCGGAAAGCGTGAGTTCTCTTTTCCTTTTTTTTTGTTGTTATTTTTTCTTTGTCGCCGACGGTCTGGCCGCCCGGCTCCAAAGACAAGGGCGAAGCTTTCTCAGCGCGCGCTCCAAAGCGCTTCTCTGTAGCATCGTGTGCGGTCCATCTCCGCGTCAAAAACACAAATTCTCTTTTCCCTTTTTTTTTTTTTTTTTTGTCGTTGAGTTGATTTTGGCTTGGCGCCAAAGTCAGCTCGTAAAACTTACTTTTTGGTTTTTTTTAATTTTTTTTTTTGTAGTGCGCTATTGTTTGGGGACGTGACGTTTAGTTACGCTGCTCTCCGGAGCATGCTTTTGGACACGCGTTTTAAGCGCAGACGACAGCAGACCTTCCGTGAGTACTTTGGACAATAAAAGGAAGTTTAATTTTAACCGTTTTTCTGTCCTTTTTTTAATTCAATCATTCGGATAATTCGACCAAATTTCAAGGTCCCGTCGAGGTCGAATTAACGGAAGTTTACTGTACTGGGGAAACAACGTACAAGTCTCAGATCAATGTAAGGAACAAAGAATTTTTTTTAGTTTCACTTTGTAGCAGATGCAAAAGGCTCTTTCTTCTTTCTCCACAATTAAGGTGTTCACTCTAAACTGCAAAAGGACGCCAGTCCAGCAATGTGTGGCTTACCAGAAGTATTTCCTTGAAGCCCCTGCAGAGCTCACAGACCACCTTGCGCATGTGGGGTACGAGGCTGAAAATCCTCAGGGGCCGCACACAGCGCAGCAACATCAGCAGCTGAGTGCTCGACTGAGGCGGCACCTTTGTCGGCATCCAGCACAGGAATACGAGGCTCACCTGAAGAGATACATCCATGTACTGTCTAGACACGCACGTCGGTATATTTATTTATTTTATCTTGAACACACTGCCAGTCGTGAGGCAAAAGCAGGTGAGTAGGCACGTTTAAAGTGAGAGATACCTAAAGGATTAAAAATACTATCGTGAAAACCAGTCACATTTTCACAATCTACAGCAGTCGTCAAGACAGTTCCATTCGTCAATATATTTAACAATAAAAGAGTTCCTAAAGGAGTCGGTGTTAAAGCGGCAAGGCGTAATGGACTTGTGTTTAATTCTAGTCGCATTGTCACTGTTTGCATATGAGACTTATTTCTGAATATGAATAAGTGAAAAAATAATTTCATCCCAGTCAACATCACCCTAGTACTTATAGGAGGTTTGCATCATACTTCAGTTGGGAGACAGAGTTTGTGGATCGATAGCGATTGTAAAAGTATGCAAGAAGACAAAGGGCCAGAGGTGACTAACGATGTATATGAAGACATCCCCAATGCCTCCAACATCCTTGATCAGAGCCTTGGGTGTGAAGAACAAACCGTCGGCGAGGGTCTTCAAAGTCAGTTCGATGCTCATCGCCACCACAAAGACGTATTCTGCAATCTGGAGGAGGATGTACAGAAATCTTTGTTAGCCTTTCTCTAATCAAAGCTCGGTAATGGCTCAACGGGTTGTTCAGATTTAGATGCACATGCTGCAAGAAAAGGCATGGGAAGCACTTCGAAGTGCTTCTATTATAGCAGAAAGTTGTAAACATCATCTCTTCTCTATATTTTGGTAGAAGTCATGCTTGGACCACCTTCTTTTGCACTGTTAATAGGATTCAGTTCAACTCTTGCTAGGTGCAAAAGAACAGCATGCCAAGCAGCAGTGAAGGACAATGATATCATGCTTATGATAATGCAAAGTTTTCCCAGCTTGAAATCGGCTTATATAAATTCAAACCACACTTGACAGTTGTAATTTATCACATATTTACTAATCCAGCTCGAGCACATAGGACTTCTAGGAGCTTTGACATACTACAGAGTTATTACAGAGATTAGTATGTTTCGTTTTAAATTTCTAAGATTTGTGCATAGTGAAAAAAGCAGAGGTTCCTCAGCTGAACTTCATGGTGGTTATACACTTTAACGTCAAAATGTCTGTAAACTTGTTCTATGTAGTCCTAAATAGTACGTGGTGACCATATTCATTCATTCATTCATTTATTTATTTTGAGTGACCCACAAACAGCATGACGCTTTTTTAGTGGTGCACTTTCCAGATTAGCATGTAACAGCAGAAGACAAATATGAATAGGAAGAGAAACTTTAGAACACAGTATAATCAACAGAGATTCTAAATCTATGTGCGTCATCAAAAATATCAAGGCTGCTATTTGCAGCAATCTGTTCACAATGGTTACAGGTCCTTCACCTGAAGCATCGGTGTGTTCATGACCCGTTGTGTCGGGGTTTCCATCATCATGGATACACAGGACAGTGTGGTGACAAAGATCATCATCCAGTCCAGGTATGTGACGAGTCCAAGGAGGTTGCTGCAGAAAGCATGAAACATCAACTGGTAGTAAGTCATCAACTTCGGCAACTCTTGTACGCACTCCTGGGCAGACTAGCTCAACATCCACAGTGCTGCAGCCACACCAGCAACCTCCTAGACAACAAAGCTGTCTTGCTGAATTTCCGGCAGCACTTAGAAAAGGCTTGAGCATTCGGCTGCTACTTCAGCATTCGGCTGGGATTCATGTTTTCAGTGAATGAACATGAATCTCAGCCGAGCGCTGACTCAGCATTCGTGTTCAATCTCTGCCCCGCGCTGGCCTTCTTTAGGTGATGCCAGAAATTTAGCACCATGGTTATGTTAACTGGTAGGGGTTTGCCCCTGGCTAGTAGAAGGAAAAGAGAAAACACAAATAGCGGACTCTCTTGTCCCCTTTTCTAATGCTGTTTGGTTGTCCAGGATGGAAACGATGGTGGGGCCAGTGCCAGACATAAATGATGTGAGTCTCTAGTAAACTATATTGGTTTCTAGCATGCAGCGACATCAGGCAACATTGTCACTGTTGCCTGGTGTACTGCTATACAAACTAAAAGCCAGTTGATATAGAAGAGAGGTAAAGAGTGAAAAGAAGAAATCCTTATCGTCTACTCCCACTTTTTATTCTTCTACCGACTTTTTCTTATTAAGAGCACAGAGGAGCCGCACATCATTTGCTATTACGTCACACAAACATGTAATGCCAAGCAAGCAAGGGGCTCAGAGTTAACAGGCTTACTGCATGGACTTGTACTTGATCTTGCGTTCTTGTCCGGTGATGGGGTCTCTAAAGCGAGGGTCGTAGCGAGCATAAACAATCGTCTGGCAGATCTTGCGGAACTTGCTCTCCCGGCCGACCACAAACAGGGGGGTGTCAAAGTATGGGTGGTTCTCCCGAAGGTCTTCCTCCCTCTGATTCCTAGAGACAAAAGACTTGTTACCAAATGCCGGACAAAGTTTGACGTAATTGGAGCTTGACTACTATCGTTCTCGTCTGGCTGGCACCAGCTTGGCTGAGCTCGGTCTCCAACTGGGACCAGCTTGAACCAGTTGGGTCTCCAGCTAGGATCAACTGAATCCAGTTGGAGATATTAACTAGGAAGGTTGTGAAATTGTAACAACCAACGTCAAACAAATCAAAAGGCTTATCATAGAGTTGCATGACCAATTCCACACCTGCAGGTGTCACTAGCTCTTAAACTGGCTACTCAACTCCCTAATTTCAGTTTCGGATAACAAATACTCTTTTAGGTTCTGTGCAATGTGAATAAAGCATCAAGTTTGTGTCAAAACGAAGCGTGTCGATTTGATCTTAGGACCCAGTCAGCTCCACCTCTTCATCTCAGCCTGCTGACGCTTCTGCTGAAGCATCTTGATGTCAAAGTCGTGCAGGCTCCTCCCTGAAGTGGCGGCATTGACAGATCCCATGTCTCCATTTTCCTTGAGGTGGTCGTAGGTCTGCTTCATCTTCACCGAGCCACGAACGGACCTCCGCATGCTCCTAGATCGGGAAAACCTGCAGCAAGCACCAGGGAGCGAGCAATTTCTGAGAATTCTGCAGACTCAGACTGCAGACTTTGACCTTGCCGATTCTGCTGGTTCAGAACATCAGTCTCTAGGTGCTGAAGGCCTACAAGTACAAGCCTATAGCATTTCTGCAAAGTTCAAACTCAACAACTAAAAGAAACCAAAAACTAGTCTATAAATTAAAAAATTGAGAAAAGAAAAACTGCCTCAAAATTAAGGTTCCGGAAGCTTTGGGGTCTCTGAAGCTCTTTCTCTAACTCATGTGCTGATTAGTATATATATACTACACCACAATGCACAGGAACACAGTACAAAGAAGTTTGGCTAAGCAATTCGGGAAAGTAGGAAACTAGCAAGGAATTGCAGCCATGCACTTTAGAGAGACTGCCTATAACTTATTTAGGCCATCCAAGGAACTGATGACCAGATATGTTATTTGCTCCAAAATTAAAGTAACAGTTTTTGAAAAATATTTTAGGCCAATAATGTGATGATTTATGGTGTCAGCTTTGAAATATTTTACTAGCTGCAACTGCCAGCTTCTTACAGCAGTACTACATCTTTTATGTATTTTAATAAAGGCCTTTAATATTTGCCTGGGATTTCTTTTTCAAGCATATGTTGATAGAAATTCATCAGCTGCTTGATAGAGAGTTTAGGGGTACCAATGGAGTGCCCTGTGGAAAACAGTTCTTTTCAAACCACTAATGCTACTTCATCAACAGTTGCAAGTAACTCACCTACGATCCAATCTCATGGGTTGCTTCTGGGTCTGTTTTTGACCTTTGACCGCCATTGGAACAGGTCCCGATTCCCCGTCCAGTAAACGTTGATTGTTGGAGTCACTGTCGAGAAGAGTTGTTATCAACATGTGCAATCAAGTTGTTCTAAAATACAGTAGGCTCGCGATAATTCAAACTCGGATATTTCATAGTTCTGGTTAATTCATACAAATTTCAATATTTTGGTTGTCCCGCTATGTTTTTAATGTATTCATAAGCCGCTTACTTCGAATGGCGTTTCGTGTAATTCCTACTTTTTGTTCTCGCGGCTCCGTTGAGTGCGCTTCTTTCCGAGCACCGGTGCACTGCAGAGAGGCAACACCCGCGAAGCCTGCTTCCGCGGGTGTTGCTTCTCCGCAGGGCACCATAGCTCGGTGAGAAGCACACTCAACGGGGTTCAAGCAGGTACACAAGGGCTATGAAAACGGGCACCACGCGAAAATTTCGATAGCAACTTGCACAGATGCTGTGACGTGGCGGCATGACATAGGTTCACGTCACAGCGTCCGCGAAAGTTGCTATGAAAATTGCAACGCGGTACCCGTTTTCATCGCTCATGTGTACCCTGCTTAATAGTCCACACGGGACAACTTCTTGGCCTGATGAACAAACTTGACTTTGTTTTGAGTTGTCATGTGCTGTCTAAACAGTCCACAATAAACAACATTTTTAAGGGATAAATAAACTTGTCATAAATTTCTCAAATGTTTCATGCGCGACATACCTGCTTATGATCAGTAGACCTTTATTGAGGAAGTCATCAAATATCTGCCTTGTATGTGTAGCCATTCATATGGCAAATCATATTTTTGTCTTGCATCATATTTAGATGAATTTCTGATAATTTCCACAAAATTCGTGGCTTCCTTCAGATGGAATTAGTGAGTCTACTTAACTCTGCACTATTATTTATGACAAGTATCTGACATAGGTATCTGGCATAAAAGTAGAACAATAGTTATAATCTGAACTGACCTTGCAATTAAAAATTGACTTCTCAGATTTACAGCACGTTGGGGCAACAGAGGCTACATTTTCATAATAAAAAGTTTCAATTTTGACTTTTCAATGCAATATAGAATTTCAATATGCACAGCATGACACGATTAGCACAAACACGGCATAGCCTCTTTTTCAGATTTCGCTCGTACAGTTTTATATGGAACAATATATTTACACACCTAATGATCAGATTAAATTAGCGCAAACGACAAGAGAAGAGAAAGGTGGGACAGGATAGAGCGCTACTCACAACTGACGTTTTAATAGAAAAAGACAATAAGGAGAGTGAAGCATTATTAACAATAAAGGAAAGAGAGAGAGGAAAACCCATCAAGAAAGATAAACGACCGCGCCCTACGTTGTCTTGATAAAAGAAGAAGAAAAACACACCAAAATCGTGACTACCTTTGGTTGCTGTACTAATGGAAGAAGAAAAAGAAAAAAGAAAAATCTCAGAAAATAAGCCAGAACATTCAGATGTTCAACACTTCGTCGGACCTAATGGCAGAGACACAGGCCATAGAAAATTCTATACTGAGCGCCTACATCTACACACTTCTTGTGGCGTTGTGGGTCACTACTGGTGGAGTTCAAGATAGTGTAGTTCTTTTTGAGTGAAGGGTCGCCCGAAGGGCGCTGATGCAGGTGTTCCTGCATCAGCGCCACCAATAGTGATCCATACGCCGCAAGTGTGTAGTGTACATTAAGATAAATCCTATCTTGTGTCACATTAGGTCCGACAGGTGTTCAACCTGAAGGTTGCAACTATTTTCTGCAGTTTAGTGCTTATTTCTTCTTCCTTTAGTCACAGACAACCAAAGGTAGTCGATCTTTTGGTGTTTTTCGTCTTTTTGATCGGGACAGCCTAGGACATGATCGCACTTTTGTTATTTGTTAATAATGCTCCACTTCCTTATTGTCTTTTTCTATTAAAGCGTCAGTTGTGAGTAGCGCTCTGTCCTGTCCCACCTTTCTCTTCTCTTGTCGTTTGCACTAATTTATCTAGAATCATGT
>JAZHYW010070359.1:0-83515 GCA_037355805.1 Ixodes ricinus | reverse complement strand
TGTTTTGAGTTGCCATGTGCTGTCTAAACAGTCCACGATAAACAACATTTTTAAGGGATAAATAAACTTGTCATAAATTTCTCCAAATGTTTCATGCGCGACATACCTGCTTATGATCAGTAGACCTTTATAGAGGAAGTCATCAAATATCTGCCTTGTATGTGTAGCCATTCATATGGCAAATCATATTTTTGTCTTGCATCATATTTAGATGAATTTCTGATAATTTCCACAAAATTCGTGGCTTCCTTCAGATGGAATTAGTGAGTCTACTTAACTCTGCACTATTATTTATGACAAGTATCTGACATAGGTATCTGGCATAAAAGTAGAACAATAGTTATAATCTGAACTGACCTTGCAATTAAAAATTGACTTCTCAGATTTACAGCACATTGGGGCAACATGAGGCTACATTTTCATAATAAAAGTTTCAATTTTGACTTTTCAATGCAATATAGAATTTCAATATGCACACAGCATGACACGATTAGCACAAACACGACATAGCCTCTTTTTCAGATTTCGCTCGTACAGTTTTATATGGAACAATATATTTACCACACCTAAGTTGGCATCTGCATTACTACATTCCCCTTTACTATTAGCCTTTATTACACCCTTTCAGCTGCCGGAGAAAAACGAGATAAGCTGGTGCTCTCATGCTTCTGGTAACTGAACCATGTTGCTCATTGTACAAAAGACAAAACCACAATACTTTTAAAAGTGCACGAAGCTCCCGCAGGTGTCGCTTTGCCACGGTGCACCTGAGCTATGGTGAAAGCGCACTCCAAGGAGCTAATACGTACACTTTGTTATAATAATTTATAAAACTTCAAGATACGGGTGGACGGACAGACATGGACATTTATAAGGTGGTTCTACTCCTGCGTAGAGCTGTCAGTCACGTGTTGAAAATTTTTAAAATGTCCAAAACTTAAGAACATGCTAAATTAAATAGTAAACCAATATTTGGACAGACACTCGAGACAGAGGTATCTGTTCTGTCTGGAGGCATTTCTGGTCTCTGCAGTACAATCTTCAAAAATATTTGTCCCGAGAGTAGACAGCGCTGTGTATACTCACACGACAATGCTTGTGACGCTGACCTTCTTGAGGAGACTGGCTGCGTTGCGAACTTTGCTGGGCGACGAGAGCAGGTGGATGGGCGGCTTCTTGCGGTACGTCACGAGGCTTTCGGGCATGTCAGCCTTCTTCATGTCTGGGCACTCTTCTGGCAGTTCTTCAGCAAATTGACGCATAAAGCTCTCCCGAACCTGCACGGGCGCAACATCCCCATGTCGCGCACCTCACTTCACCTTAAGAATCAATGAATTTGCCACTAACAGAGCTCAGGGCTGCAGAGCATACTAATGACTCATATAAGCATTCATTACAAAATTCAATTTCGACATTATCTCAATGATCTACTCTTTGGCAACTAGGCTGGCTCTTTACTTCGTTTCACTTTTAAGTGAGCATGGCTGAAGCTTCATGAATGAGTACCGGGTTATATGAATGAGCTCCCTGCCAAGCACGTATGCTCATGCATTTTAAGCATTGTTCAGGGCAACATGCTCATGCTTGTAGCTCCGGTTTTGCTCACATGTAAAGTAAAACAAAGTTTAGCAACAATTTATGACACACTACCTTAAAATCCTGAGTAAGCTCCAACTCAAAATTCGGAGAAAATCATCTAAAAGTGGGGGATGGGTGCTCCTTAGGTAGACAACATGTAAAGATATGTCCTTCGTGTATTTTCCGAATGTTACAAAATTGAGGGGTGGGAGCTTATTCTGGAAGGGGCGGATGCTCGGCGTTTTACAGTAAATTGAAATTTAAGTTTACTGAACAAATTTACAAAACGTTACATTCAAGCTCTAAAAACAAACAAACAAATACTTAATATAACATGAATTAAACTAGCTGTGCAATGTTAGAACCCAAACAAAGAAACAAATATTCTGGGCAACAGGAAGACAAATTGAGGTTTCAAAGTCTCTTTTGTTTGAGTGGGAGCACTTATGTCGAGGCAGCATTGCTTACCTTGGGCACACCAAACTCCGAGGGTGCTCTATGGAGTCGTGTCATTTGTGGACTGTCGGCAAACCGCTCGAAAAAGCGGAGTCTTATCGGCAAGCCTTCGGTGATTCCCGCACTTTGTTCTCTCGCCTTCAACTGAAAAAAAATAATAGTATGTATATTATATATATATTAGATGCATTTGGTTTGAGTACTGCCATCCACATTTTCCCAGTGAAATGCATTGGTTGGCCAGAAAATAAATTGGTCTGTTGGAATCTTTTCAATAACAAATATAGTATATGGCAGCTCGTGAACTCCATACGACTCTGTGCATTAGCTGGGCAGAAAATAAGACAACACAAACATAGCCTCTGTCACAAACAGCTGCTATAACAAAATGTTTCAGGTATGTTTTGACAAACCATGTCAGTTATGTCAAGTTGTTGATGCAGAAAAAGCAGTCAGTAGGTAGTGTCACATGCTGCGAAAATCTTAGTATAAACTTCTTGCGACATAGTAGTGATGTCGGAAGCAGGGTGTAAAATTAAAAAAATCAAGATGATTTAAATTTTGGTTAAATCATGATTCAAATTGTGATTTAAATTGGCGAGTCTACTATGATGATTTAAATCAAAACTTTCCCTGTAAAAATAATTTAGAAAAAAGTTTATATTTTTCGTTTGTCTATCATTTGATGCTTTCTATGTGCATTTGCTTTTTAAAATATTTTGAAATAAAAGAATCATTGAGGAAGAAATATTTATATCAGGCTGAGCAAGATCAAAAAGCGCTGCTCTTCTGAAAAAATCGGATCATTGAGCTTCCACCTCGTTCTACCTTCCACCTTGTTTGTCAGTTACGTAACGTCGTATTGCAAGAAATCCAAATGTGAAAGAAACAAACAAAAACTAGAAAAAGTAACGTCTTATTCTGAGCAAAGCAGAGTGCGAACAAAGCTAGCTAGAAAAAGTCAAGCTGTTTTTATTCTAGTATGGCTGGGGTTACATCAATAAAAAAGTAGTTAATTAAACTGTACTCTAAATTTACGATAATTCTTTCCCGCGCATCCTTATCGGTGGTTGGGTGGATTGATAGATCAATCCGCCATGTTAAAAAATACACGTAAGTAATAAAGGGTCACTATTTTCTTAGCAGCAGAGACCTAAATCAAATTAATCTGGTTGAAATCAAATAAACTCGATATAAATCAAATCAACCTGATTTATTTGAATTTAAAAAAAAATCATGATTTTTTTTTTTATTATTGGTCGGAAGTGCGCAGGCGATAGGGGGGCAATGGGGATTTCGCCTCCCCTTTCTTCAGACTGTTTACTATGGTCGCTGGCAAGGTGAGACTGGCAGGGAGGAGCTTCATTGTCCCGCTCCCAATGCGAACTTCCCGCCTTTCTCACTCTGCTAGTGACTACAGAAACATATAAAATGTCTGGGAAGAGGAGGGGGGAAGAGGGCAATGCCACATAGTCTCCTCATTCTTATAGTCAAAGCATGGATCTAGTAAAAAGATGTAGTAAGACTGGTAGGGGTGTTACAGGCATTTGCAATACTGACAGTGCAAAAGTACTGGCATAGCATAATACTCGCGATACGCCTTACCTGTTTCAATTTTTTAATGTCTTCGTCCAACTCCAGGTTGTCGAGAATGACGGCAACGAAAAGACTGAGCACAATCTGGATGGAAAGGGGGAACACGGTGGCGTCACTGGTCCCGAAAAGCGAACGTGGGCGTATCGGTGTACTTACCAGGGAAACAAACAGGTGGTAAAGGATGAAGTAGATGGCAACCAAAGGTCCAATTGTCTTGCTGGTGCGAAGCATGGTTTCGTTCATCACTTCGACCCAACCCTCTTGCGTGAGAATTTGGAACATGGACATGAATGCCTGAAAGGGACGAGGCGGCCTATATTACGCGTCGTAATTACAGTCATTAATTTAGTATAAACATATTATTGATTGTTCTATTTACCTCTCTGCTGTTTTCCAAGTAGCTTTTGGCAAATTCTCAATTATTCTGCTTATAGTTAACTGCTGAATTGAGTTGGGTGATATTATTGGGTAGTTTAATTGCCTTATGCAGTATTGCCACTTTTAGTAGCAATGATTCGTAAAGCCATTTTCAATGTGCGCAGATCATTTATAAACTACTTGGTTGTAAGTAAAGTCTGGTTCAGCTGTATTCATACTAGTGATGGGCCAAACTTTTGCCGTATCGAAAATTCGGTGCCAAATCTTGGGATTTGGCAAAGACAAAGTTTTGCCAAACTTTTCTAAAGATTCGGCAAAAATACATTGTTGCCAGACGTGAAAGTTTATATTTTGTTTTTTAGAGCGAAAAAAGATTTTAGGTTTTTTTTAATGCATATTGACACAGTTATTACTAAATGAGGCGATATTCTACAACATAATTGTATCAATGTCATTTTGGTGTGTTTATTGGCAATTTTACAGTGACTTTTTGCAGAAGTGGTGTTGACAACAAGGTTGGGTAGTAGTGGGCGCAGTCACGATACGCGAGTTTTGGTTTTGAGGCCTCATCAGCACAAGCCCGCAAGTGTGTACATTGTTAAAATAAAGGCGGTAACACTGTGTTCTTACTTTTTTTGTGAGTCACCGTTTCGTGCACAAAAAATTAATGCAACGGTTGCTGAGCCTTCACCAGAAGAGAGAACAATATTATTGTAAATATGCATGTGTTTTCGATTTGAGTCACTTGATGCCAGCTTTGCATGAAAATGTGTGTCCTATATTCGCAAAGTCTCGTTGTTAACTTTTCAAATGCCTGTTTCTGATATTAGGACACACGCAAACTTTTAGGAAGATGGGAAGAGTTAGAAATGTCGGATGTGCAACGTCAAGCATTATGGTTCTGTGTTCAGTTTTATGTGGATAGATGAAAACCGTGAAATAACACTAATTAAAAAGTAATAATATTTTGTTTTGGCACAGACTACTTGTTAACCGAAAACAGGACTGCTATACTTGTGAGGAGTGCTTTAAAGTACTTGTCAGTCAATGTTTTAACTACCTTGTTGCATCACTGGAAATATCAAATGAAAATTGCGTTATCCAGAATGTACCGCATCATTTGTCACTTGTGCAGTGAACTGCATCAATTCCTAGTCAATCTTCTGTTCTTGAGGTAAAAAATATTGAAGAGAACCAGATTCACAAAGGCATGTCAAACAGTTACCATGTCGCCTACTCTGCACCTCGCCATAACCGCTGGTAGTACTACACTGTACTAATAACCATATGACCGCATGGCGATCATTTGCAATCCATGGCCCCATCGCGTACTCGCGAGTGCGCAGACGTTGCCGAATTTTCGCTAAATCTTTGCCAAACTTTCCTTCTAAAGTTTGGCATGTGCCAACTTTGTTGAATCTGAAGTTCGGCAGATTCAGTCCATCACTAATTTATACCAATGAGTCAAGGTTCTAATGTTACAGAACTTTGAGTCTATTGGTCAGGTTGTTCCCTAGCAAGAATAGAAGCATGACCCTACAAGTGAGCTTTTGGATATAGTAAATATAGTGAAAAGCCCCATTTATACTATTAAAACATATTTTTAACAGAAACTACAAATTTTGTTGCCCCAGTTTTAACTTGTGCTGCATAGTTGTGTCGTGTTTATTTCAGTAGATATTTTATCAATCAATCAATCAATCTTTTATTTGTATAAAAGAAAAGTGGAGAATGCAGTAGGCATGCACGGCTAGCAGACAGGTCTATAAATTATTTGAGGTGTCGGAAATTATAAAATTATGGTCCATGTTCAATAAGTACTGACATGAAAGTTGAACGCATTTAAGGCATATCACATTGCACACCAAACACAGCGGTAGGCAGCTTTTGCCATTTGTGTACATTGTGATCAGGTGTAAGCCGCATATAACCAAACTTCACATCACACAACTATACCTTATAACTTTTCTAAATAAGAGTTAGTGGTTTGGTAAGCAAATAAAGGGTCTCACCTCCGGAAATGATTCAAACTTCATAAAGTCCGGAGAGGCAGCAGAACAGCTGCATACTAATGCTGGACGTGATCAGCAACAGACACATGGTAAATATAATCAAACTGCCCAGTTTCTTTCCCGGGCCAAAAATCTGAAATGATAAGATAGGATTACATCGAGTCGCACCACATTCAACCACAAAGTAGTATTTATTTATAATAGCCAACTAGGTAGAGAGCTGAAGGCAAATCATTAGATGGATTCTGTCATGACTGTACCTTGTAAACGAAGTCTTCAAGTACTGGTGATGCTTTTATTAGTCGGACGATTCTCAACACCTGTTTGATAAGACATAGACAGATTTGAATCACTGAGGTGTGTCTCTGCACCTCGTGATTTGACATTACAGCTAATTACTGGAGTTACCTGGAAATATGTCAGCTCAGAAGTGAAGAAATCTGGAATAAGATGCAGGGTAGTTCCAATGGCCAAAATAAATTCCAACTTGTGGAGCGAGCGTTTGATGTAGCCGTTGAAGCCGAGACACCAAATTTTCAGCAACACTTCTAGATCAAAGAATATTGTAAATCCAATCTAAAATCAAGGTGGAGAAAAAAGAAAGTATATTATTATTATGTTAGCATTGCACAAGTTATGCAACATTGCAAAAAATCAATGATGTAATTTGAAAGAAAAGTAAGTGGCCAGGAATAGTAGAAAAGCAAGTCCCTGGGCAACTGTCTTTCTTTCTCAGGCCTGTGAAAAACTATAAGTGCTTTAAATATTTCTTGTGCATATAACTGAAACTATAAATAAAAATACGTCTCAGAAAATGGCAAGCCCACCCTATCCACACAGGTGCAGTTGCCACACAAGCAAATGTTGCACAGCACAAAGAAGCAAGTTGAGACCTTTCAGTGTATGTGTCTTTCTTTTTGTTTTACCTGCAGTCTCAGGGTTTATGTCATGTTCAAGCATATTACATGGGACAATGTAAAAAAAGTATTAAAATGCAATGTAAACACTTCTTGTTACCGTAATTTATTTGAGAAAAAAAATATAATTTTCAGATTACCTCCCATTTTTCTACACTGCGATGTGCCAGACTGATTTGGAAAAAGACTTTAGAAACCTACATTATGAGACATAAAGAACCAAAAACAGAGTAATGCAAAAATATCCCTGAATCTCAGCTGACTTGTTCTGCAATCCTTGTCCACTAATAAACACAGAAGCAAATTTTATATGAACACATGTGAAAACTGATGAAGGCAATAAAATCACAACTTGAGAAAGTTTTTGTTGAAAACTCTGGGCCCGAATTCAGTGAGCAACTTACAATGCATCACACTCTAGCCAAGCAGTTAACGCAAAATAAAGGCCTATTAAAGGGCATCAACGAACGTCGCGAATCATACTGTTCAGTATAGTCCCTCCTATATAAGTGACGCCGGCAACAACCAGAATGATATCAAGTGTCCGTACACAACGCACACTGAACCTTACTGAACTGCCTTTGGATTAATGAATGTATGCACACAGCTGAGCCTTTTAAATTGGGTGGCAGCTTATGCCACCCGTGAAATAAAAAAGCACCACGAAGTCGGCTGGGGCACGATGCCCTCACCTCTGCGAAGTAGTAGGTCTTGAAGAAGTCCTCTCGCGGTCGTTCGTCAGTGGACAAAAGAGATGCTGGCGGCGACGAAAGCGTTGGCCACGTTGACCATCATGACGATGACTTGGAATGCGGCCGAGTGGATGACCACCTGGAGGCATCGTGGTGCCTTGCCCCGCCCTTTACTCTCGTCCACAGTCACCAACTTCCAGCCCGAGTCGTCCCCCCGCAACACCTGGGTGGGTCGTGTGTCACGAGCAGAGGTCGGTTAGGCTCGTGCGAACGGCGGCTCCAACAGACCAGCATGCATTACGACGCAGCGCTATTAAATTTGAATTTGATTTTATTCAGTAGGCTTGTGCAAACAACTGGAAATGAGGGCCAAAGGAACGGGGACAGGTGAAGAAGTGGACGACAACACGGGGCGCCCCGTGTTGTCGTCCACTTCTTCACCTGTCCCCGTTCCTTTGGCGCTCATTTTCAGTCATGAACCAACAAGCCCAGCTAAACGTTTTGTTGCAATACATTTTGTGCAAACAATTTGAATTGAATAGTGCTGCATCATAAAGCAGCACTATACAATTTAAGTGGGAATCGAATAGTATGTGCTGCCTTTATTCAATACCGGCTCTGTTTGCAGTGTTAGATACAGATGACACGGCACTAAGTATCTGATTGGAACCACCATTTGCACACGCCTAAGTTTCGAATACCTCGGTGAAAAAGTGGTTTTGAAAACTGATCATATGCACATCAGCATCGCAAACTGACTGCAATTAGAAACTGTGTGACATTCATAATTACTAACTTAAATATTGGAGATATAGGAACCATGTGCAATTCAAAACAATTCAAACTTTTGTGGATCATGGACTAAGAAGAAAAGCGTGCAATGCTACAGTGCAGAGAAGCTCGCCTTCTATATCTCACATATCCTCTGTTCTTGTAGATTATGGTAATAACATCTTTAGCAGTTAGAGATACTGGAAAAATAATTCCAGTAGCTGAACATTGCATGCATAATTGCATCACGAATGTTTGAAAAAGAGAGTACGACTGGTAATTTAATTTCACAAAATTTCTATATTTTTATGGATATTAACTAGTATAACTGGAATCATCACTATATATTATTAGACAATAGTATTTATATGTTAACAAGGCTTAAGAAATTTAATAGTTGAATTTTTTTAAATTATACTTCGTAATCTGAACACTGCTTCCGTTTCAGTGAGATTATTTCTTGCGCTTGAAGTGGTAAGTTTAAACTTTTTTTCTTGTTAATTTGTCGACTTACCTGAGGTGTTGATTCAGTTTGTATTTGAACTCTCTCCCCCACATCTGTTGGAATTGCACTCGAATCTCGTTGAACGTTTCGGTGATGACAGCAATAAATACATTCTGGAATGGATAAACACAGCAAGCTCATAGGAAGCATTAAAATACTTCCATTGCCACAGTTTAAGCATGTTTTGCATAACCAGCAAGCGCCTCAGCAACACTGTTTTGTAAATGAGCTTGTACTCAATCAATTTGAGCATGTGCTACAAGCATAAGTGCAAGACAAAATAAAAGTCATAAACTAAGCATACATAATTTATATACAGCACAGCTTTCTGTTGCTTCTTAAAATAGTATAAAAAGAAATCTAAATAAATCGCTGTTCCACTAGCATAGAAAAACACCCAATCTGAATGCTGCAAGTGACTGTTACAGAACTTAACTGCAAAACATGCATACAAAATTCAGTACGACGACAAGACTAAAAGAAAATGTGTGTCCCTTCAGTCATATCAGTAGCAACCCTATTGACATATTCGTAAAGTCATACTACTGTGTCCAAACATTGAAAATATTTCTGGAAAATGAAATTCCAAGCAACTAGGATGTCATGAGGTGTTAGTGAGGCTCACTTTGACCAGCCATGCCAGGAAGAAAATCATGGTGGTGAAGTAGAAAGTGGCTCTCCACGCTGGAAGACTGTCCATGGCTTGGTACATGAGGATGGCCCACCCTTCCGGGGATGCGGCCTGGTATACCGTGAAGAAGCTGTGGGCTGTGTCAAGAAGAATGCCAATGACGACACGTCTCACCATTTCATCTGGAGAGCTTTCGCTTATCTGATGCCAAGCACTCTGATGGTCACCAAATATGAATGCTAAATATGGAGGAAAGCAGCAAAAGCGAGCTAGCTTTCCACTTATCTAGAATCTTATATACCTCACTATTATATTTTCTTGATTGCTTAAAATAGGAGCCCAGTGAAATACATTAAGTTTAGCCAAAGAGAAAGAAAATAAAAATAAAAAGTCAAAGTAAAAAAAATAAATATGAGAAGTTACAAATTGCGCAAACAACACCAACACATGATGTTTGTGCCTTACTTGTCCCCAATGTTTGTGTACAGTTCCTTTTCCAAATAATTTTTGTCCTAACTAATGTGACAAGTCATTTTTACAAGGAAAAAAGGAATGCTTATAAAATGGAACACATGCAAGTCTTGAGAAGTACTTAAATGAAAATGAAACATTTCAGAAACAAAATCGAGATCTTTGTAAGCCTGTGGTGACCTTATATTCATACAACTGTACACTAGCACTCTGCAAACGCAAGAATCCTCTCATTTGTGCAGCCATAGTAAGGCCAGATGGCCGACTGCATAGAGTATGATAATGAGGACTCGATGCCATGCAAATAGCGACGATCGTAAAGCGGAGGCCTACCGAAATCAGTCGAAGCCATTGAACCCAGAAATGCTCTTTGGAAGATTCAGATCCATGCACACCATTCCCTGAGGACACTCATACCCAGACTCCTTGTCCATTGAACAGTAGGCGTCTGGCACTGCAAGGTCATTTAGCGTGACCTTCCTGCAAGTTGGAGACAAAAAGTATGACTATTGTAATATCCTGGGATACAGCCCAACTAAAATCGAGAGCGAATCGGGCGAAAATAAGGAAGGGCTATCTTTCGGTATACAATCAAGAACAATTGAAAAAAATCTATTTTTAGATAATGTTTTTCTGCCAAACTTGTTATCACGACGAAGTACAATGAAGCCAAGATGGCTTTTCTTCCCAGTCAGCAATGTTCCATTACATCCCACCATAGCTAACTAGCCACACTTACGCCGAGGTCATCACTGATCCGAACACTATGATTACTAAGAGTGGGCTATCTCTTGGTGTTTAAAAGAAAATAGCAAATCAAGCCAAAAATAGGGAGGGTTATCTTTCAGGGTGGGGTATCGTTCGGGATATTACGGTACATACCTTAAAAATTAGGACTGGGCAATTGATTGATTAGCCTACCGATTAATGCTTTAATCGCGGTTAATTTTTTTATCCTGTTAATTAACAAAACTTTGACGAACCAAAAACTTCAAAATAATTGCTTTCACCACACAGACATGGACGAGTAGACCTATATGAAAGGCAAACTTTAGGTGAAATTTTAACCGAAAGTCAACTGTAAGGGCGAGAATTGTAACTCCAGAGAAGTGCAGAAGGTTACACATGTCCGTTTAGCACAGCAGAGAATATAGTGAACAATCAAAGGAGGCCACTCTGGCCGGAGAATATCAACAAACCTCTTTGCCTCATGCAGCTGAAGTAATATTATGTGAGTGAGAGTGTCTTTGAACTGTTCTAAACTATGTATAAAATTTGATTCATTATCAAAATTGTGTATATTGTGGGCCGTTTATCACATACCGTAAAGTACCGCAGAAGTGCCCCCTTCGTTCAAGCGCCCATTATTAACATTTCCCAAACTTTGGAATTCTGTAAATTATCCGTTGAACGCCCGATTTGACTGGACAAGCGCCCATGTCTAGGTCAACCCAGTTTTCAGTGAAAGTAGGTTGGGCACTCCCGGTATTTTACAGTATTCAAAAAAGGCAAAAAGAGAAAAGTATATGTAATTTTGACTTTTTAAAAATATTATGCATGGACATTAACAAGACCGATTTATTGTATAATTCATTGAATAAAGAGTGGTAATTAATCGGGTTAAAATTTTTAATCGACGCCCAGCCCTACTTACAATATGTGATGAGATTGTAACTTTATAATATTATAATAGTGTGGTAAGCATTCAAGATTAGTGCTCTCGATCCGAGCAAGTAAGTGAGCAAGGCAACTTACTCGGCAATCGTTCCATTTCTAACACAGTGGCTGCTCATCTCGCCAAAAACTGAACACCCAACAGACCGTACAGAGACATAAAGAACAGGAAGAACAGGGTCACATTGTAGATCTGTTGGCTTGATCGTCTGCAAGAGAGAGATACACAGATCAGTGGGTCAGCCGTAGCTTTCAGGCATAGCTCTAGATCCCTTTATGTCAATTTCACAATCTTTCGAACGAGGACACGACAAAGAAGGAACAGGATCAAGCGCTTTGTCCTGTTTCTTCTTTCTCGTGTCCACATATTTTTAGGAGCTTTTTTACGTAAACACGTACCAACTAGCCCACTTAGCCACTTTAGAATAAGCACAGTTCAGCTGAACATCTTTTTTTTTTTTTGTTGCGACGCATTAGTGCAGTGCCATGAAGCCTGCCTTTTTTGCCAAAGCCCCTGGCTGTCTTTGAATAATGTTGCACTATTATATGATCTCTTAAAATGTTTGAACCTGTCATTTAAGTGTTTGCATTTTAGAATACATCAAGATAAAAAATTATTAAATGTGACTCAAGCAAGATTCCAACCTACAGTTTTGACACAGGCATCTTTTAGAGTCTAGGTAGGCACTTGCATAAATCTCCTGATGAAAAAAAAAAAAAACAGTTTTATCAACAGTAGCAACTGGAGAAAGTAACGGCCTAAAAACATCATTATTTATAAAACTAGAACCCATTCTTGACACTTGAAAACCATGACAAGTAAGTTTGGCTTCTGCACTTGTAGAAAAAGCAAACAGAGCCCTAAGTGTTTCACTTTGAAAGAATCAATTACTTGAATATTTGGTTGATCCTGGATTTTGGCATGGAAAACTTGAGGAAGACTCGAATGAAGCGGATCATGATAAGAGGTCGGGGGCTCTCAAAATGGACAGGTAGGAGAACTTGGGAACCACCTCTGTGATTTCGAAAACCTGCAAAAAGCGAACGAGACAACAAAGGACACACGACCACATCATTAAAATACAAAGAGGTTGCTAAAAGTGTAGAAAAAAAGCCTTCAGGAGGTAGCTAACGCTTACAGCATCAACCGCTGTTCATGAACTTTGTGAAAGATTACCGTAAGGCAAAGCTGTTCGTATGCTGCTTTGCTTTCAGTCACTTGCATGTCGACAGGGGTTTATTGTGTGTTTTGATGTGTTGTAGATGACATGAAAGTTTCTTACCTGAAGAATAACTGATATCCAAAGAAAAAACACCATGGTGGCGTCAAACTGACACCACCGGTCTTTCAAATATGGTGTTTCTCCCTGGAACAGATGCGTAATGTGTGAGAGTTGTGTTAGTACTTGTGTCACTACAGCTCTGCTCACTAACACCAAAAGAAACGTCATTGATCGAGCTTGGAAACCAGTTGAGCTAGTTTACTTATTTTGTATGGATCAAGAACACTGAGAGTGACTTCTGCTGTTCACTTGCTCTGTATTGAGTTTTGAAATAATTCCTATTAAAATAATAAATGAAAATGAAAGTCTTTAAACCACACAGATGAGAACTGCTCCAAAGCTAAAATGTATGTACAAATGGAATTTACACATTTATTTTTAGTGTATGCAGACAAAACAGTGCTTCAACTGTGACATGATAACAACAAATAAATAACAGAGTGCCTCTGATGAGCAACTATCATTTCACGATGCATCTGGTCGCAGCCATGCTAGCAAAACTTTCTAACCCAGTGGTCCCCAAATGTAGGCTACATGGCTTTTGAATTAAGGCATGAAGATTCCATTAAGAAATACTTGAAGAGTGCCAAAACCTAAATTATTTTTCATTAAATTAATTATATCTTATCATCATATGCAAGGGTAATAGATCCGGCTGTCCAAAAATATTTAAGGTGAAGACTCATGAACTGCTGCCAAGCCACCATGAACAGTTATAGGTATACTAGACACCCAATCTACTTAAAAACACAGATTTTAAGAAAATACCAGAGAGGTGTCAACAAAAAACCAACAATAGTTCCGTCGTTCCGTCCAGCTGCCTACTTTACCACAGTGCACCGCTGCACAGTGGAGAGGTGCACTCACTGGCACCCTCCACTTGAGAAGCACCTAATGTATAATCGGTCAAGACTATTGGGACAGCACAGAAAACAAAAAAAAAGTACAGAATAATAATAGAAAATACTAGGTATCTGGGGAGTGATAAAGTAGACTACATTTAAAAAAAAAGGGTTGGTGCGAGAAATGCTTCTTGTACTAAGAGAGGGCTGAACAGAAGCTTGGAGTTTTGGGCGACTTACCGTGATCAGTCCCCGGATGTGCATCTTGGCAATCATCTCTGCGGTGAAAAGCAGAGTGGCGAAGATGTCCCAGGCAAAGGTGACGGCCATAAGAGGAGGGTGCTTTTCAAATGTTCGTGTTGTGTTGAGACTAACGGAAACCAGGGACAGAAGGGCACACAGACGAAGTACTCGACGCACCCACACCTGCAAACAAACAATCAAGACGTCAGCGTAACCGGGTGTTTGGGAAGAAGGAGAACTGTGCCTTCCTCACCACAAAAATAAACACTGCTGAATGCAGTCTCAACTCAAATGCGGCGCTAGCAATCGGGATCAGATGGCAAAATTCCAGGACTTACCGTTATTCGATTCAAAAGCTATAAGTGATTTCCGAAAATGGCTGCCAACAAATACAAAGATGAATGACGTCTGCTAGCTGAAAGATGCTGCATTTTCTCATTGAAAATATTTGAAACTCGCTTAAAACTTTTGAGTTAAATAACGGTAAGTTCCGTAATCTTTTTATTACCTAGGGTCCGAACAGCTATAGCGGTACATTTGAGCAGAGGCTGAGCATTCAGCGATAAGAAACTTATTTTTGTGATGAGAAAAGCATGTACGCTTCATTTGTCTTTCAAACACCCAGTATATATTGTTTTTCCACATTCTTCTATTTCTACCTCAGTGAATTTGTAGAAGTCTGTGTATTCCAAGGGGGAAAAAGGGCTCACCTTGTTAACCCACTCGATATCAGCATTTTCATTAAGGCTTTCATCAGGTCCATAGTCCGCGAGAATTGGCTCCCCCGAACGCTTTGTTTTCTGGCTAGCATTGTTCACGTAAATTCTTAGAGAGAGGAGAGAAAGAAAGACACAATAATTATAATCGTGCTCATCAAGATGCTAAATACACTTTTGCCATAGTATGCGATATCTGTGCAATGGCATAGCCAGGAAATTTTTTTTTTTTTTGGCGGGGGGGGTTAAGTGACTGGGATGTCCATAATTTGGGGTGCAGAAGGGGGAGGCAGGGTCAAATTGCATGTGTATATTTTAGGGTCGGCAGGATTTTGGCGGGGGGGGGGGCGGTTGCTGAAGCCTCATAAGCTCTACCCCTGGCTACGCCCCTGTATCTCTGCCATTAATTAAAATTTAGAATGAGGAAACCTCCTGCAAATTGTGAGGTCCAAGTGAAATGGAAGGAGTTTATATCATATGAATGGCTATTAATAACATGTCATACAAATTTGCACTATTGTCATCTGACCTCATTCTGAATAGTAAAATAACAATTGTATATAAATCTGGAAATCTGCCAAAAAAATTAGTTTACAGCTAACTTATTCAGAACTGCAGTAAGACATTAAAAAAATTTAAACCAGGCAAGTAGGGGCCCACAAACCAAATGCGACAAAACCAGACATATGTAATGCATAATCCAGCTGGAAGTGGACTGAGTTTACAGCGTATCACGTAACAAGTTACTTCTACCTAGTTAAATTTTTTTGGTAACGAGTAACATATTACTTTTTTTAGAAAAGGAACGAGTAACATGCTTATAGTCGATGACAGGTCAAGAACGCAGTGGAAGCTCCTCCCACCTCTTTCCACTTTAGTAGAGATAACGCCTGAAGAGGAGGCGACCTCCTCTTCACCGTTCGCTCCGCTGAAGTGGAAAGGGGTGGGAGGAGCTACACTCCTTCTGACCTGTCACCAACTATAGTTACTTTTAAGGCAAAGTAACAAGTAACGATATTTAGTTTCTTTTAGAGCAAGTAACGAGCAATGATATTTGAGTTATTTTTTTGGCATAACATGTACATGTCTGGACAAAACATACATAAAAAAATGCAAAAGGACAGTATTTTTTTTACCCTCGCCTCCCCCCTCCTCCCCTTCCCCCTTTTTTTTTTCTTTGCCGTTTTTCCGGTCGGCATTTTTCGGGCAATAAATCAATATTCTACGTGTTCGCAAAGAATAATAATAATAATAACAAAAAGAAGCAACATCGGACTGAAATGATCACCAAAATTCATCGATTTACCCCAACAAAAACAATAATGCCCCTAAGAAGCCCAACCCCGCCCGCTTATCCGGGGTCCCGGGTTATCCGGCCATTTCCGCGGTCACCCGGTAAAAATTACGAAATCGACAAAAACCGCGAGAAATTATAGGATTTTTTTCTTTTTCCAGCACCATCATTCTCCGAAACGTTTATGCAGAAACTGCGTATCCCCCTCCACCGCCCGATAAAAAGAACGCGTGTTTACAGGGCCCTAAATCGAGCCGCAGCTCCAAACTCCCAGCTGCAGCCATAAGGGTTCATGGCTACCTGTCATCGCTGATGGAGGCATGTTTACAGAAGCGATACCGCATATGGAAAATGCTGTGAGACGCTCTAGGCGCGTCGCATCCGCCCTGTCTCACCTTGCGTAAAGATAGTCCTATTAAGAAATGATCAGGATAGGTGTGCAGGACGACGCTGGTTCTCATTTTCCTCGTCGGATGAGCCGATCATTCCACCGGGAAGGGATGCGCTGCTCAAGGGATGGGGATGGGAGCCTCAAAGAGCGCCGGGAGAGGAGGAGGAGAAACGGACGTTATCTCTTCCGAAAGTGCGTTTCATAAATATTAAAAGAAATCATGACATCGTCGTTGTGTTTATGCGAACAAGTTGGGTACCTTAATTTGTGTTTAATCGTCACGGAAAGTTTATTAGCGTTAAGTGTGGCTCGGGTGACTGATCACTAGCGCCGCGGTGGCGGCGGCGGCTGCTTTTTAAAATGAACGCGGCGCGTGATCGGTTGACGGTTTGAAGTTTGAAGCATTTGAAGCTGCTTCTTGTCAACCCGGAAAGGCAGTGGGCGGTGTTTGGATTTCTGTCTTTTTCGTGGGAAGACGTTCGAAGGCCGTCAAAATTGAGGACCTCGAGTCTGCCATCTTGGTGAGTCAGTGGCGAGCGAGGAAGTCTCGAAAAAGTGCCTCGCTTGTTTGCTCTTTTTTGGGTGTTGGTCCCAGTCGAGTACCGCTCATCATGGTTTTCATCGTATTCCGACCTTGAAGTTGGAATTCCTCGGCACCTTGTCTATGTAAAATTGGCACAAGAATCCCTGGTCCTATCCTTTTGTATATGACGGAAGTTGAACCTTTTTTTCTCCCAATATTAAGTCAACACGGCTGCACAAATTTTCATAACTTATCGCTGCGTTTTTTACTAGTTTCGAATATAGAAGCCGCATTTCTTGCTTACAAACATCTAAACCTTCTCAAGCACTTTTTCTTAACGATGATGTATTATAATCACCGTTTAAGCTCCAACTCTTCCTTCTGTGCACCCAATCGCAGTCATACTGATGGTTTGGCGCACCAAAGTAATCTGCTCCGCTCTTGTCGAAATATCTAGAGACCCCGCCCTTGGCGACCTTTCATCGGGCGAGGTCTTCGAGCTGATTCGCGCACGGTCAGGGTCGCGAAGCTCCGAGCTTGTACGATAGAATGACTTTGCGAATTCCAGGACATCTGTGCCCGGACCCAGGCCCGTGCAGAGGCCCGCGGCAGGATGCTCCACACGTCGCTTCTGTCGACCAAACGGAAAAGGGACGACCCCGCCGCCCTCTTCAAGACCACGGGACCGGTAAGCGTCGCTTTTGCCTCCCTATTTTATTTCTGCCGGCCAGGGTTCAACAGTGTCCTGTCTTAAGGGGTGGTAGAATTCTCAAGCCATCACACTACTATACAGCTAGATAAAATGTTGTGGTGTGTCTGGGATGGAAGTAGTACTTTTAAGGCGAAAGCCTTATATGTCTTATTACGTGAAGAAGGCGTCGGCGTTGTGCCCGAAAGATGGCCATAACAATATGTGTCGGAATAATAAGGGGACGCGCCTCAGAAATAAAACACAAATAAAAGCACAGCAACGCAGATGCTTCGTCACAGAAGCTGTGAAGCTGGTGGGAAAGAAAAGCATGTGCCGCTCAAGGTCAAAGCGGACGTGACTCAGAAATAAAACACAAAGAAAAGCAGAGCAATGCAGATGCCTTGTCTGCAAGCTCTGCATTGCGCCGCACCTGCGCAGTGGGGAGCGTGATGACACTGCCGGTCCTGCGGGACTTTAATGCTTTCGCATTCTTACACATGAGCAGTCGTCAGTGTCTATGGCGTGTTTTTGTCTGTTTATGTTGCTATATCATGAGAGCATGTACACAAATAGTGTGCCCTTTTTTTTTTCTTTTGCAGGGTGCATTGTAGCTTAGATGCTACTGTGTTATACGAAAGGAAGTCCTTGTGTCTGGCTTTCCTCCTGTTTATCTATCAAATTTAATTCTACAACTACCCTTGAAGCACAAGTCTTTTTATTTTTTTTAACATCTGCACATTTAAAAAAGTTAGTGAAAAAATTTTAAGATCAAACTTAAGTGGTATTCTGAGTACCATCGTGGACACTGTTAGCTATAACACGGCAGCGGCGACCGTCCCGTACTCCCACCAGCGCCGCATAGCAGACGCCGTCCGAAACTCCGCGCATGCGCCATGTGGCGGACTCTCTTCCCGCCTGCGAGCACACCCTCGCTTTGTCGTCTGCTAGGCACAGACCAGATGACGCCACAGCGCTCGCCAATTTTCGCTGAACACGGTTGAGCAAACTGACAGCGTAAGAGGTGCCCATGGTTCATTCCCTGACACCGCTGGCTAAGGATAATCATCAGCACTAAATGTAATATCACGGTAGATTACATTTGTTTATGGAACAAACTTGCAGTTATACTCTGTTTCACTTCAGGTTTAAGCGCAGCGGACGCTCACGATACGATAGGGCCAACCAAGCAGCGACAAAAGCGCACTTTTGCACCTTATTGGGTCCCCCGGTGATGCGCTCCGTGACGTTGCACCTTTGCCGCTATTTTATTAGCTCTGTTGTTTTGTAGCGTATGCTGCGCTAGACTTAAGGTGAAACGGAGTGTAACAGTCTATTTATGTACCACACCAGCTGCGCTCAATACTGGTTTGCGAACGGATATTGTTAAAAATAAATTGCGCACGCCTGTTTTGTAAAAAAACAAAAACAAAAAGAACATAGACTGAGTTAATGCCTAATGACTCTGCAATCTGCCTCAGTAAAAATCGCCGGTTGAAAATGAGTGAAACCAGTTTGCAATGGCAAGGGTACCAGACGAGCAGCACTGTGGCTTCGCCTGCTCTGCGCCTAGCAGACGACAAAGCGAGGGTGTGCGCGCAGAACGGGAAGAAGCGAGTCCGCCACAAGGCGTATGCGCGGGGTTTCGGACGGCGCCTGCTATGCGGCGCTGGAGGTACGGGACGCTCGCCGCCACCGTGTTATAGCTAACAGTGGCCACGATAGTACCTAGGATCCAAAAAGCTATTTTCAAAAGGAAAGATTCTTGGAGTGATTTTTAGAGCCCTTGTTATAAAGCTTGTGGCTTTGATTTCGTCTGAGGATGTCAGTGTACTTGCCCCTATGGAAGATTGCCATGCACACCACAGGCAGAATCATTTAATGACTCTCTCTAAACTTTCTACTGCAGCAATGGAGTCACCGTCGAAGGATCCTAGCAAGCGCCTGTGCTCACCCAAAATGGTCCAAGATCAGCCCGATGAAGACAAAGAAAATGCGCCATCATCGGTGCCGCACAAGCCAACAAGGGGAATCGCAGTTGACTCACCAATGGAGATTCAAAACGGTGACACTACTAGTCATAGCACAAATATCATTTCTAAATGTAGGCTACCACTGAAACGAAACTCCACAGATCAAACTAAAAAGACAAGGTGTTGCCAAAAGAATACCGGCAGAAACGACTTTGATACATGAAAAAACATTTCACCCGCGGCACTATAATGTTTTGGAATTCCTGCACGTAAGCAGTCTTTGGCATTTTTTTTTTACCTTATTACTGTAGCTTAAAGGGAAACTCCACTCAATTCCGAAAATTTAGGCTACATGCGATTCCATTTCACAAACCACTACTTAACAGCTCTACGTCTTCGGATTCGCGAAATGTGGAATATTATTTGTGTAATCTCAATTTAAACATCAGCTGATACCGAAACCGAAACTTCGGTTGCGTCAGGCAACATTGATCTCGTGTCATCAGAGTCATGGCCACGTCACGTCGAACCACGTGGTCTTGTGACGTTCGTGGGGGCGAGGTACAGGACACGCGACGCGGGCAGGTCGCTTCGCATGGCGTGGACGGTGATGGCCCGGGGAGAGGGGGAAGGGGAGAACACGAAGAGGAGAGGGGGAGCGGAGAAACCGGACATGCGATAAACGCGCAGGGCAGCGCAAACTAGCGCATCCGCGTTACGGTGATCACGTGGACGCCGTAGAGCCAGCACCGGGAGGAGAAACTCATGACGTCATCGTTCAATTTCGCTCTGAGAAGTAAACACAAACAAAACGTGAGAATGACGTAGTCATGCCTCTGACGTAGTGGTTCAACGTTGGCCACTCCAACTCCGTCGCATTGACTGCGCTGACGATTGCGCCTCACGTCGCACGCTAGAGTTGGCAGATTTCGGCGACTTGGCTCATTTGAAAGTTTGCTGGCCAGTTTATTAAATATATAGACGGAATTAGATCATAATATTTGACATGGGGTCTTCCTATATGATACTGAAGAGGGCTGCATAGTTTTCTAAATATCAAAAATGAAGCGGAGTTGCCCTTTAAGTAACCAGCTGCAAGTTTCTACAAGCAACTTCCACATGCTACATTGTTCTTAAGTGCATCTATCTATAGATGGCTGCTAGGAAACCACAAAAGCAAAATTAATAGAAGTAGCTCAAGTGCTTACCATATAAAACTGATTGTATCACTATGTTCGTTGTGGTTCTTTTTTTTATAATCTTTATTATTATATATTTCAGAAGACACCAAGGTGGGCCTCAGCAAAGCAGATGACGCAAGAACTGCGCCAGTTTCCGTTTTTAAGGAGCCGTCTGCCGTGAAGAAATCTGCACTACTCGACGCGCATCGTCCCGAGCAGAGGCCCTCAAAAGTCGACACTCTTCCTTCGACGGTGTCTGTGGCCGCCAGGGCAGCTCTCTTTGAAACCGCCATTGGCACGGTCACCGGCACCATGCCCGCTCCGAAAAGGATCCCCGTTCGACCAACGCTGAAGCAGGCGTTCTCTACCGTCGACGTTGCGCCTGCATCCGCAAAGAACTCGATGTCGAGCGTCGGTTCCTCTCCATCAACGCCGCTTTCCAACCCTCCCTGCACACCTGGTGAGCGGGCTGCTTGGTACGGTAGTAGGCGGGTAGTGTCTTGTTAGCCTTCTCTTGTGTATTGCATTTTCCAGGCTCCAAGTTGCACCTTTCTATAAGTCGCATGCCCTTAAATTGTGTTTTTTTTCAGAAAAAAAGTTGGTATACAAGTCGCACCTATCACCTATACTGTCGGCTTGGCGAAACTGCATTGGAAAGCCCTCATTTGTGTATTACGATAGCAATATATCCTCCACTAATGAGAGCAAGTTTCAGTATTCTCATCAGCGAATCGAACAAGAAATATAACCCTTGTGCCAAATTCCTGCAGTTAAGGTCCACAGTTACAGAAAGGAAATGCATAGAAGTTGCAGCGTTGTATGATGCATTGACGAGAATTTAAAAAAAGGGACTTGTACATTGGAAAATATGGTAGTCTTCATTCTTAGACTTCAAATGATAGTTGAGATTCAGAAACAGACTTGCTGGTTTGATTCTAAATGTTTTGTTAGACATAGTCTCACGATCTGAAAACGGTGGCCACAAGTTCACACTTTCTCGCTGTCTTCCACTGTGCGAGGTTATTTGAGATGTAAGCCTTATTAGAATCCATTGCTATGCTGTTGTGAAGTTTCCGTCAGTAGTGCGTAACCTGCCGATAGTTCACTTAAGTGAAGTCTTGCTGGTTTTGGCTGCAATATACATTCTAACAGTTGTGTGCCTCTCTTTTGATGTCAAGCAGACAAGATGGAGACTCCTCCGCCTGCGGTGAAGTCTGCTGCGGCTAGACCTGGGACGCCAAGGCGACCAGATTTGCCGCAGATGGCCATAAAGACCATCCCCGGTACTCCCAGACCCCAATCCGGTGAGATTTCCTGAATTAATTTTACGGTCATCAAAGAAAGAGGCACAATGTCGAGTGACTAGAGATTTGCATAAGTATTTTAATTAAGCTTAGAAAAATGAACTCTCATAATTGTTATGTATGTTCTTGAGGACGTTCCTGTTGTAGTCAGGAAAGCCGTGAACTTTAAATGCGCTGGTTTTTTCGTAGATAGTTGTAATGTGCCGCGCAAAGGGCGGCAGGGTGAATAATAGACAAAAGCAACATGGTTCCTTATTAAACTCTCGACCCCAGAGTCCTCACTCTCCAAGGCACCCTCTGGCGGGTACGCAACAATGATGACCCATCGGATCTAACTTTCAGGACTATTAGCTTCATGTCTACTTCAAGATTGAATGCTTTTTGAACCGTTTTGAGATTTTCTTGACAGCTTGGTAAGCTTTTTAGAGCCGCCTCAGCTCAGGTGCACTGTGTGAAAGTGATGTTCACCACTAGGCTACACATCCAGCACATAATAAATTGCACATATTTTGTTGTCCTTTGTGGAATCTGTAGCACTATCTGCAAGATTGTATGCTCTGCAAAATCTTTACGTCCCAAGCTTTGTAAACAAGTGGCTGTCTGGTAGCAACTCCTGAATAAATGCCTTCCCGCAGTACATGCCTGTACATGGGGATAACTTTTTCCAAATGGACTGAGTGTGTTAAAAACAATAACACCGACAGCAAATTGTGTCTTTGTTAGTGAGTATATGCTTGTAATGCTTGGAAAGTTTTTTTTTTTTTTTTTTTTCAGATTAGGTTCCTAAGACTGCAACTTTGGTGTCGTAACTTAAAATAAAGAACTCTGAAAGTGCGGCTCCATTAATTGTCAACCCTCGCGAGTCTCCGAGATGTTTTTAAAAGATCGATTTGCATTAAGATAAAGCTTCAGCTTCTTGCATAATTTCGACATTACCATAGCAACTTTGATTGTCCGAGGTGTCCTTTCAGACATTCAGCATAAGTATTTTATTGCGTCACTCAAAGAAATTTCTATTTTAGCAAATGATGCCCATTGGACTGGCGTGGGCGCTGCTGATCTCAAAGAGTGTGTGGAGAAGATTACAGACTTTTCTGAAAACGACCAACACCAACCAATTGCCACTGAAGAGCAGGAAAAAATTCAGGTTCGTTTTCATCATTTTTATTTTTTTCTGAGCAAGAAAATCTGGCATAAGATTGGCACCAGCACTAGAATATACTCATTATTTTGTCATTTTTGTGTGGGTAAGAGTGCACCATCTTTATTATATTACATGACTAAGTATGGCCTTATGGGTGAGAATCTGGCATTCATCTCATTAATGGTTCTTCCAACGATGTGTTAAAGAAATAGGCCTACCATTTGAAAGCTTTTGTTCGGCCTAACCTGTCATGTCTGTTCTGGGTTAATTTTGAAATTATTTTAGACGGATTTCAAAGCCAGTCTTCCCTCTGGTGAAACCGGAGTGCCGCCGTCGCACGTCTTCAAGGCTCCCCCACTCCCGAAGCTGTCGAAAAGCCCAGAGATCAGGCCTTTCCTGCAACTCCGCCAGTCCAGGAAAAGAAACAGCATCTTGCAGCTGAGGTAAGTGTGAATGGGTCGCCATTTTTCGGAGGTGCATTGGGGGACGGAGGCGGAGCCGCTATGATGAGATCACTACTTGGATAAATAAACAAAAAGTAGTGGCCCTTACTGTGGGGCGGCAGCTTGAACCACCCAGCCTAATTTTTCATCTTTTTTTTTTCTTTTTTTATCAATTTGATGTTTTGTTTCTTTTTGCTTGCTTTGGGGCACTTTGCAGAAATAGCATGTTTAAAATAATTTATCTTCAAATGAAATACCTGCATCAGTGGATTTAAAAAGGGTGGGAGGTTGCATAATTCCCTTGGGAGTTTACTTCTCCTGTCCCATGCTACATGGCAGAACCTGAAGGTTTCGTTTTGCTTGAGTGACTTTTGGCGAAACAAGTGCAATGAGTGCTCACGGAAGTGGGGCACCACTTTTACGGTATTCTGACGCTACTGGGGAGGAGATACTGTGCAAGCACATTAAGGATCTGAAAAGGCAAGGTGTTAAATGGACTGGCTTTGTGGAGTCGAAGGGTACCCTCATTTGTCATAGCCAATACTTGTGTGTGTAGTTTCTCTTGTTGTCTTCTTTGTGCATTGTAGGCAGTCAAGAAGGTGTCAAACTGTGCCCATTCTTATGACGAAAAATAATTCTACCAGGCCCACACAGTTGCACCACCAAAGCAAGCTGTGTGTGTGTGTACATTCCCTTTTTTATATGTTCATTATTTCTTCTGCGTGGTTTTTGCTTGCACATGCAATGAGGCAAAAAGGCTCGAGGTACACCTAAGCACTTTTTATGAGTTGTGAATGCAAAAGCGTGCACGACATTCTTCCGCTCCCTCATTTCGTCTACATCGTATTTGCGTCGACGGCAGAGCGAGCCCTCTCATCGCCGCTCTGACCTTGGACGCTTCGCGTTTCACGAAGCATCTGTGCAATTGTCCAGTAACTGCGATTGTCCAGTAACAGTAGTATCAGTTACCTTGTATCGTCGCGTTGGATGGAGTTGGATAAAGTAGTATCAGCTACTTCATCCAACTTCCTTTAGGTCGTTCACAGCAGTTCTCTGATTTTGTCCAACGGTCCAACACTGGCCCTGTTCATCTCCACTCCTTCCAAGCGCCACGGCTTCCACAGCGCAGCCATCTTTATATCGTCGCGTGACTTAACCAACTCGATGGCGGAAATGACTCCAAATAACAAGCCCCGCCTTCGATTTTCCGTTCCTCTATCAACTTCCGAAAAGAAAGACCCAGTGTGAACCGATGCCGCCAAATGAGGAGTTCTCAAAAGTAGGGTTCTGTGTCCAGTGTTGTCTTGTAGATCTGTAGATGTTTAGGAATCCCTATCTCACTTGATGGATAGCGGAAGAACTCCTTCTGGCCTTGGCACTGATGCAGTAAAACATTGCAGAAGCGATGCCTTGTAAACATTTGTGCACACACAACTAGGGCATGTAGTAGAGCCCTGCACGGATTAGTTTCATGATCCGCATGCGCAGACTTTGTATCCGCACCCGAACCGCATCCGCAATATTCTTAAATTATTGTATCTGCATCCAATACACATCCGCAAAATTTGTAACTGCCTACGACCCATAATCTGCACATTCGTATTATATTATATCAAGCATGAATGAGAGGGGAAAAGAAGCATCTGGACTGTACCTCATATGCGGTTTGCTTATCTTTATACAAAGATCTTTGTGTCAGAAGACGGTGAAGGTAATTTATCGTATTCTGTTTTATCGTATTCATATTATAAGCAGTCGGCCTTACAGAGACACTTTGCGTTGCTGGAAAGATGATCGCAGTTATACGATTGTCCTGAGAGTCTGCGACACTGCCCAGAAAATGCGCTCAAAAGAAAGGAATGTTTTTTTGTTTTTTTTTGCCTTTCTTATTTTAGAGGTGAACACATATTTTCTAAAATGAAAATTAAAGGACAGATTAATATTATAGTGTTTTATTTAGGTCAAACAATGAAAAAGTGGGAAAGGGAAGGCGGTCACTCACTGTGGCAAAGTACTCATACATATGTGGTAAGGGACGAGTACATCACTGGGAAAATATCACAATATTCAGTAATGGCAACACTTTTTGGCAAGATAAGACTCTTGAGCGATCATTGGTTTGAATCGGGTCTTTATTGGCGTACATAATAATTTTCTCCCCTTTTGACACCTTTTTTTCTAAAAGAATGATTTGCTCCCACAAAACATTCGATGATGCACATCAGAGTACCACTCACTTATCCACTCTGTGGTCGCACAGATTTATTGGCCGCCTTGGCAAGAATGTACATCCGGACCCACGTATATCCGCGTCCGCAGCCCCTGGCATCCGATCCGCAATCCACCAAATCTAAATCATTTTGATCCATATCCACCAGTTGACTGCAAGTGTCCTTGGATGATCCGCAGATAATCCGCAGATATGCAGGGTTCTACATAAAGCCATGCATCAGTGGAGGGCTCAGAAGGGGGGACACTACCCAAAAAAGTGAATGTTTGAACCACTTGTCTGATTTAGATGACATTTACAGGGCTTGTTTCTGTTGATGTTGAGAACATTTCTGCCAAACTTTGTTAACCTGGGTGAAGTACAAAAGAAATTGCAAATGTTCAAAGGTGAAAGTGGGCTTGTCTGCATGAGAAAACTATCATTTTGAAATTACTTATAAATTTGTCGTTTTCATGTGTTGTGTTGCTTCAGCACTGTTCAGAGCAGATAGCTATGGAGCTATATCTCTCTATTATACCACCTTTCATGACAAAAAGCTACTAAACACAAATACTGTTTTTTTAGATTTCCATTCTTCGTCCAAAATGCTAGTTCTTGAGCATGAAAAGTGACAAAAATAAAAAATACAAGCTCATAGCTATCTTCCCCTTAATATTTCACCCCAGAAAAACTTCTAAAAATGAATGCAAGTTATGTAATAACAAAAGAAAAGTTTTCCTAAAGTGAAATTTATGCCAAAAAGTGGAATGGAGAAAAATGTGTTCAAAGTACTGCAACCTTTACCTTTTCTTCAGCATCGGTGGATAAAAATAATTTATAAAAAATTAGCTATGCAGTGTAAAATAATGAAACTTTCTGGGAATACTACTCCAGATGTCGGTGGATGCAAATATGACATTTTTCAAACTCAACTTTTTTTTGCAAAATTTTTTGCTGAGTAGGGTTTCTCCTTAAATAATTCATTGCTCAAAGAACAAAAAAAGTGGTTGAGGGAACTCGGCTACAAATCTAGCGTGATTATATTCACCAGAGACTGCTACTATGTAGCTTTTGAGCAGTGTGTTCGACAACCTCGTACTAGCAAATTTGCTTTCGAATCTAGCGTAAAAGACTCAGTTTTAATCTTCAAGTTTTTGTAACCAAATGCTCTCTTAGTAGCCTGAATAATGTTTGTCTGACATGGAGATCCCTTTAAAGTTTGTGCAGGCAGACCTGAAGGACTGTGTCCCACAAGGCAAAGAGAGCGTGCAGCCAACAAAAATCGGCAGGACCTCTTCTATTTCAAAGGCTCTCTTTGTCGAGCATTGCAATGGCGAACCTGCCCCCGTGTCTCCCCTCGTTCAAGAGAAAGTCAAACTTCACATGGCCGAAGTAAGTTTGATGTGCAGCCTCGGTCAGAAAAAAATGAATCTATACTATTTCTCGACAATGCTTTATAGCAGATCTGAAACTAAGCTAGATTTCGCGTTATCTCGGTGCCGAGATGCCGTGTGAACAGTCATGATATTGCCGCGTCCAGGGCCGAACAAGCAACGCTCGGTCACGGACGTCTAGAAGATTTGTGTTTATTCTTACTTGGGACATAACTTCTATCATTTCGTCCTGCTTTCTTGTTCTCGAAAGTGCATGTTCAGTGTCGCCTCAGTGCTCAATCCTGCTGTTATTGATATTAGTATCCGATACTAATATGAATATCAAGGCCAATTCACACCTGCATCTCGGGGCTGAGATAACACAAAATCGACACTGCATTACTTGCTCACCAACAACACCTTGTTGTGGTGAGCAAGTAATCTTGACTTGATGCCACCTGTAAACTTTGTTGTGACATCTTTTTAATAAGGATTCATAGATTGGGTCTCTATTTGTCGACTTGATACATAACTGACAGTAAGTAAGCACGTTTCCCTGCAGTTCACAAGAACTTTTTCTCATTTGTCTCGTCCGCTAGATTAGAAGACTGAGACCGATCAAGCTGTGCCTGAAGATAATCAGGCTCCTAGCACATTGCGAGAGATTCCAAGGGATTTGGTGGCAGCCAGGCAGCAGATGTTCTCAGAGGAGCGGCTTGACGAGACTGACCTCATGAGTCCCGAAGAGACTGCCATATTCGACGAGATGGACGACATTCTCGACGAGTACAGCGATGGCAGCTCCCAGGCAGACCTCGTGTCCCTGAACTCATGCACCTCTTCTCCTGCCGTGAGTTCTGTGATGTACTTTGCATCTTGTGTAGACGTGCTGGTCATGTTCCTGGAGCTCGCATCGTGATAAGGATTAACACGGAGCAACTGGTCTGTATTCTCGGAAGACGCACCAAAGTACAGCCGTTGTTATGGGTGAAAAATTCTGAGGACACCTTACCACTTCTGAGTTGTAAATGCGAAAGCATTAATGTCCAATTGAACGCCGCCAGAAGCGGCTGCAGCGCCGGCAGGGAGTGCGGTGGTGCGCCGCACAGACCGCCCTGGCTCGCTGGTGACCGCTGCGCCGCTGGATGAGGCAGCGGCGGGGTGCGGCTTCGGCGAACTTCCATGACGAAGCTGTGTTGGTGTGCTTTTCTTCTCATTTTCTTTGACCTTGAGTGCCCCACTAGCTTCCATGACTAAGCATCTTCGTTGCTGTACTTTTCGCCAATAAGGCTCCGGTTTTGCTCAGCCAGTGGGAATTTAACTGCCATTTCGCTCAGCCAATGGGAATTTAACAGCCATTTTGCTCAGCCAATGGGAATTTAACTGCCGTTTTTTGCTGCTACAGACTGAATTTAGGTGCCATTTTTCACGGTCACAGACAACGCCAGCTTTGCTCCATGGCACAATTAATGCTTTCGCATTAATATGCAGGTAACTCTTCAAATCTGTGTAAACATTTCACCAAAAAATTAGGTGCAAAATTTTAAGCAAATTGTGACTGTTACATGAGCATCATTTGCTGTTCTTATTCGCGACTCCAGCGCAACTATAGCGCGCTAGTCAGGCAAAAATGGCGGACGAGAGGAGGTCGTTTTCGCCGCTCAACACGCGGACCACCTTAAATGTCTTGCACTGCAGCGTAAAATCGGTGTTATATATGAAAGCAAAGCGATTTTTAGAAGGTAGAAACCTTCTTCTAGTCAGGCGTAGGGAATGACACGGCGGAAGCATAAAAATAATTACTGGGAACGATGTTTGTTTCTATGCTGCCTATACGAGAACCAAGCAGGGATAGCAGACGACAGAGTCGAAACGACCTCCTCTCTGAGCTTCTCGGCGTCGCCGCTTACGCAGCGTCGATTTCGCTGGAGTCGCGAATATTTATGGAACATATTACGATCGTAACTTGCTGTATGGCGGGTGCCCAATTGGGCGGGCAGCCAAGCCTGGCGAGTCATGCCTAAGTTACCTGATATCGGAACTGTCCATGCAAAGCAAACCAACAACGGCTCTCGGGACCGTACTGCGCGGGCGTCCAGTTGTGGCGGCTAGTTCCTACAGAGGACCCGCATAGCTACGCCCAGTGTTGCCGCACTGCTACTTCGATTCCTCCCTCGTCAAGAGGCAAAAATTCCCTTTCTTTCCCACCACACCATTTGAGTGACAGATGGTCGTTTTTAAGATATGCATGCACGCCGCCAAGCATATTTAAATGAAGCAACAACTCCCTTATTTTTGTTCTGACCAAGTTTGCATCGCCTAAATTACGAATTGTGGAAGTTGACATTCGGCAAACTGGGTCTCCCTTCCCCTTCTCTTCCGCATTATGCATTGGTCGAATGAACCAGGGGAACTAAATGAAGGCAAGCGGGCCATTGACTAAACTTAACTAAAATCGCCTGCTCGTTTTCATCATGTGAAGAAGACCACACCCGCTGTGCAATCCATGATCTATCGCATTGACAGAGGACGTGTGTGCGTAGCTAGCGGTGAGGAAAGCGCGCGAACCGAGCAGTACTGCACCGACAGGCTTGCAGCACGCACGATGGATGTAAGTCGTGATGAATTAGATTGGCTGTTCAAAACAGCAAACTGTCTGAGTAGCTAGCGCCACTTTCTTTCTCTTGTTCGGTGGTAGATAAGAAAGTTACAAAATTCCGGCTTAGTTTTTTATTGAAAAATATTTCCCACGTTTTACATGTGTTTACAATCTGGTTTCCCTTTTTCCCTAGCTGCCATGTTTTTCCCACAATATGGGAAATTTCCCACGATTCGGCAACACTGGCTACGCCCGCTCTCGGTCGGATCGTCCTGAAGGTCGTGCCGTGGCTTTCCTCTCGAGAGCTGGCTTGCTAGCCGGCCATTGTCCGAGTAACGCGCGTCTGCTTATACAGTCAAACTCTGTTTATATCGAACTTGCAAAAAGACTTCTACCAGTTTGATATAGCGGGTAATTCGATATAAAAGTTTTAATGAATTTGACTCTCAAAGGTCCACTTTCTGCTGACCTATTACACAATGAAGATAATCTTGCATCTTCTGCTGCTTTTTGCTTCATTGCATCCTTAATAACTATATTTTTTACGGTATTGACGGACTCAAAAATGCTGAGGTTGCTGCCTTCTATATTAGCGCCGAACTATGCAGAGAGCACGGAGCACGTCCGAGCAGGAGCACTTTCTCCTGCAGAGCGCCGTTTTGCTCTGCAAGTTGGCTTTCCCTAAGGCAGGCTGCTGCATTGGGGGAAAGCCAGCTAGCAGAGCAGGCTGGCTTTCTTTTCTTTAGGGCGGCGGCGTCAACCGCCCGGAAGAAAAAATTTATGGCTTAGATCGGCTATGCCAGGATATACGTGCGTGCTTAGGTTCAGCTGGTTATTCTTAGCTTTCCTGGTTGTCTAGGATTAGCTTGATTATCATGCTTACTGCTGCTTCAATGACACACACACGGTATACGCATTATGTGACTGCTTCGGGATCCGATGAGTTAAGCTTCTCCGCTCTTCTTATTGCGGAGGAGGCGCCGTGTAAGCGAGCTTTCGGTTGCACGTCAAAAGATCCCCAGGTGGTCCAAATTAATCCTCAGTCCTCCGCTGGGGCGTGCCAGATGCCTGTCGTTGGTTTGGCCAGCTGTGCGCCGTGTTATGAATCAAACAACCAAGCTGCCGCCCAGAACAACCGGACAGCGCGAGCCATGATCTCGAGCGGGTGCATGCGCCCGGCGCGTGCATCGGGGACTGACCTAGGCGCCACACCAGTCCTGCCCGCTCCGTCACTGCTCCTCGCGCATGCGCAGCACGGCTCTCCAGGAGCCCCGCGAAACTGCTCAACCTCGTCCAGCGTAGCTTACGCTACAAAAATAATCTCTTTTCGGACGGAGCGGGAGAGGGCATGGGCACCCTTTTCCTACTCTCTCAAAGAATTTACTTTTCAAAGCGGTCGACGGCCGCTTGAAAAAAAAAGAAAGCCAGCCTGCTCTGCAAGCTGGCTTCTTCCCCAATGCGGCCGCTCGCGTTGGGGGAAAGCCAGCTTGCAGAGCAAAACAGCGCTTTTGGCAGTTTGATATATCGGTAGCGGCTGCTATCTATTTGTTCGATGTAACCGTAGTTTTTGCTATTTATTATCACTGTAACATTACTGTGCACAAAAAGTGTTCGATATAGGGTCTAATTCGATGTGAACGGGTTTGATATAGTCGGGTTCGACTGTAAAGGCTCTCTCGACCCAAAAGTAGGTCTTCCCCACAAGTCGCAGCTTGAATAGAGACCATTCCATTTAGCGCCCTCAGGGCGGCGCCTCGTTTGTTAGACCACAGCGCCCTCCACACATCCGAGAAGTTCGGCGGGGTAAACGAGAAGGGCACGCGGCCGAGTCTGCTAGCAGACGACGAACCGGGAGGTTGCCGTTCTCCAGCTTTCAGGCTGTACCGGCAGGCTGTACTGAACATCGAACTCTCGCTCGTGGCTGCCGTTGTGAAGTGGCAGTGTATCTACCAACCGGGAAAACCGGGAATTCTCAGGGATTTTGAATAGGTCTGAAAAACCTCAGTGAAAACTCGGTGAATTTGTGCTTCTATCAGGGAATTTTTTTTATTTTTATTTTATTTTTGAAAGTGTTACAGATGGACTCTCAGTCCAAAATTCTTCAGATATGAATGAAATGGGCAACGACAGCTCCAGCCTGGTTATATCACACCCGGTATTTCATTATTGTTTATACTGAAACAGTCCTAAACGTCCCTGGAAAATCACATTGTTTTTCAGATCGAACGCCCGTAACTCCCATGGCGGGGACACTCGATGTAGCTAACGAAGACGGAGCACAGCCCTCTTCGCTTCTCCCGGTGCGCCTTCGCGCCGGTGGGGAGGAGGTAGCTCTGATTGCGGGCTGGCGGACCGCCAAGCCAGCATACGTGCACGCGGGGACACGAAGCAAAAAAGCAATTGTATAAAAAATTAAAAAGCAACAATAAAAACAAAAAATAAAGGATGGCCAAAAAAAAAAACGCCCGCAATTCCTGCAATTGTAAAAAAAAAAAAAATTTTTGTCAAGTGGAGTGTGGTGACAACAAGGGTGGAGCAATCAGCACTTTGAACGCCTTATCTTTGTTTACCTTTTTCTTTCCCCGTTATTGCTCCTGTTTTTCTTTTAGAGCGCAGCTCTTATGCGCCCGTTTCCGCTTGAGCGGCGTCGCTGTACGGCGCGTAACCGTAAGGTCACGTTACCCCTCACGTGGGGGCGCGTAAATCTCAGTTTAACTTTTTTATATTTTATTCGCTATGAATTTTACTAACCAGTCCGTTCTGTTTTCTTTTGAGTCTAATGAAAGTTACTCGTTACCATTAAAACTGTATTATGTCGTTTGTTTTTATTTATAGCATCCTTTAGAGAGTGGCAGCATCTGCTACATGGTGTCAGCCCATCTTGACTGAAAACAAAGTTGTGTGTCATTCAGGGAATTTCACAAAAGTACTCAGGGAAAAACCTGAAAACTCGGGGGAACTTTGGAAATGTTAACTTGGTAGACACCCTGAGTGGTTCACATTCTTTGAATATTTATGGCTACTTCACAATCAGCCTATAGCGCTCGTCGTTTCATTTCAGTAAACGATCAACTAGCGTACCTTTGTTTCGTTACTTCAATAGCAGTGGAGTCAGCCGGCAGTACTACCCTCAACCACTGCGCTTATTGTATCAGGAGAGCACGTTTTTATTTATTATTCCAGACTTCCACTCATTGTTGCTAAAGGCCTACACTAGTATGAACTTTGTATAGTAAAAAAAGCTACAGCAACCGGATTTACTTTTTGCTCGGAAAGACCGGCCGCTCTGACACATTTTTTCCATTTCTTTTTTTAATTTGTATGCAGGTAAAAGCGCAATTGGACCCGATTAGTCTTTGTCGAGTATAGCATTACAGAATAACTTGCATATCCAAATCCGCACCTCTGCGCTCGAAATTTCCGAGATGATGCGATTTTGAACAGAGTTTGAATGCCAGCCGGCTGTTGGGTACAGCCCACTCGGCAGAGCAGACGACGCGTGCGGTGAAAGGGGAGGGCATATTTTTTCTCTCCGCTCTTCTAGTTGAGCGGTCTATAGAAAAGGTAGCCGAGAGAGGGAGAGAGAGGAGTCGCCTCTTGGCGCCATCAAGTAATTGCTACACCTATCTACGCTACGCCCTTTCCGCCGCTCAACGCCGTCCGTCAATGGCCCGTGCAAGTAGCGTTTATTTTCGTAACTATGTTTACCTGCGTAGCAATTTGGCATTTATTTACGTTTGCAACCACGCTGAACCTCCGTCTGACCTTCAAATTGAAGGTCCTAGAAGTGCGAAAGAGCCACATGTAGTAGTCTTTTCTTTCTGTTCACACACTGGTGAGAGCCGCCACACCCGTGTATATACGAGTGCATGCAATATTAATACAAAGATTACCATATCAATATTTGCTATAGTGGGTGGTTTTACTATAGTCACTTGGGAGGTGAAAACGGTAAGGCTTCTCTTTCGAATGCGTGCCCTCCAGCCTGCGCCAATTGCCTTTTTACCTTTCTTTGGGTGTACGGCAAATGTGCCTTTGAGGTGGAACATTGAAACTCTTTTCTGCCGTTCCCGTCCTGTCGGGGACCATAGTATCCGATTGCTGGGACGTCTGCAGCGATTAACTTTTGATCACCGGCAAAACCGCAGCAGACAAATGTTTCATGTTGAACCTTTTCCTTGAGCACTTTGGACAGGACTCATACAAATCTCTGTTGGGATTTGTACGGGATGCTGGATCTAAAAGTGCCCTCTAGATTACGGAGCACCGAAATTGCTTCCAAACATGCCGTTGGTCGTCTTCCTCCGTCTAGAAATCCGAGAGCCGGTTGCCTCTGACCGATGCCGGCAAGAAGCCGAGCCCCCAGGACGATTCCGCCAAGAGCGACGTGACGCCCAAGCGCGAGCTGCATCGCACCATCAGCCTCTTCCGCCGCCGGATGGAGCAGAGCGCCACGCCCAAGCGGACCAGCACCGGCTGGGGCTTCAGCCCGAAGCCCTCCACCAGCGACGCTCCGATGCCGGGCCCAGAGGCGCTCATGTCTCTCGGGGACAGGATCAGGGCAAGTTTCTTGTCCGTGCACGCCCGTGAAATTTAAGCGGAATGCTTTTGAGGGACTAGAGCAGGGGTGGCCGGGCAGACTTATGCAGAGAACAATGAAAATGGAACAATTTTCAAGTGGAGAGCCGTCGCAAAAGGGGGCATTGCGGTTCTTCTTCTTGATTTAATTTCGGTGGCTGCACCTTTTATTCACAAAGCGATTGCTCCTTGTGTTTCTTTAATGTGTATCCCCATTTTTTAAATGAGCGCGTTGTAGTTTAGGCTTGAATGACGTCTTTGCAGTCCTGAGCAGCTCGACTTGGTGTTTGTGAGGGTGCGTGTAGGTTTTGATTTTTCTGCCTTTATTGTAGAGAAGAGTGCCTCCCAGTAGTACATGTGCTGGCAAAAGGCTGCCAATATGCAAGCGGTTTTTTATTCAATAACTTTTTCTTTTGATCTTGTAAGGTGGTGGCACGCTTGAACCTGCAAAGAGTCGCATGCTGGCTTACGAGCTGCAGTTTGACCACCCCTGGTCTAGTGCGTCGCAAAAAGTTGTTATAAAACCATGACATTGTGGCCAGGTGTCTTAAAAAAAAAAGTTTTCTTGACTTGCAGTTGAATTGTATACCTCTCGCTCAGTACAGTCGTCGCGGGAGTTAAAGCACCACGCAGAGCGTGCGTTTTCCGAGGGGCGCTTGACTGGTGGCTTTCGATAGAACCTAGAGATGACGTCAGGGCGAGTCCATGCGGAGTGGGCGGGGAGGCCGTCTCAATTCAAGGGAACCGTTGTTATCATCCGAACGTCCGCACGCCTGAGTGTAGTTCGAATGAAAAGGGAAGATGATTCTGCAGAAGTCAAGATCGCCGACCACGAATGACACGGCAGTTTGAAAAGAGAGAAGGAAATACGTTGTATTTTCTAACTTCTGCAGAATCATCTCCCATTTTCATTCGACCTACGCTCATCCGCAGGCAGATGATAGCAACGGTTCCCTTGAATTGAGCGGCTTCCCCGTCCACCCGCATGGACTCGCCCTGACGTCATCTTTAGTTTTATCGCAAGTCACCAGTCAAGCGCCCTCGGGAAAAAACGCACGTCCGCGTGGAGCTATTAAGGGGGGACACTGCCCAGAAAAAACAATTTCTCCAAAAAAAGTTGATTTTGAAATATGTCATATTTACATCCACCAATATCTAGAGAGTACTCCCAGAAAGTTTTATTAGTTTACACTGCATAGTTAATTTTTTATAAATTATTTTTGGTCCACCGATGCCATAGAAAAGGTAGAGGTTGGAGCACTTTAACGCATTTTTCTCCATTCCACTTTTTGGCATAAATTTCACTTTAGGAAAACCTATCGTTTTGTTATTATGCAAGTTGGATTCATTTTTATCAGCTTTTTCTGGAAATTTTAAGTGGGAACATAACTATGAGCTTGTATTTTTTATTTTTCTCAGTTTTCATGCTCAAGAACTATAATTTTGGACAAAGGATGGAAATCTAAGAAACAGTATTTGTATTTTTGTGTCTTTTTTGTCATGAAGGATAGTATAATATAGAAATATAGCTCCTATAGTTATCTGCTCTGAACTGTCCTAGAGACAGTATAACACATGAAAAGAACAAATTTATGAGTAATTTCAAAACGATAGTTTTCCTCACGTAGACACGCTCACTTTCATCTTTTGACCATTTGCAATTTTTTTGCACTTCTACCCAGGTTAACATAATTGCCCAGGTGTTCTCAACATCAACGAAAACAAGCCCTTTAAACGTCATTTAAATCGGATAAGTGGTTCACAAAATTCCTTTTGGGTAGTGTCTCCCCTTAACTCCCACGACTACTGTACATCGATGCTCTCCACCTGCGATTAACTGAAGTGATTGAATGTGTGTGTAGTACAATTCGAGTGTGTACTTGGGAGAGGTTACAGATGTCCCGTAGTCACCATTGGCTACGTGATCATGTGAGTTGTAGTTACATTATCATGGGACCACTATGGGTGTCGAAGCATGATTCACTGAGAGCTGCCTAATCACGCCAGAGGGCTTCAAATGATGTCGTGGTCGCGACAAGCGCGATGTTATGTTGTGGTCATATTTCCACGCGTGTTTCCGAGCAACTGCACCTGTGGTTGGATGGTTATCGCACTTGGCTCTCACGCAAAGGGCCGAGGTTCGTCTGCCCTCTCTCGTCGATGTCGGATGGCGAACGTCCGCACCAGCTAGGCCACACAGATCTCCCGCGACATAAAGCGTCGTGGTTCTTGAACCAGTGCCTCGCAGTGCCCTCCAGCCGAAAAGTAGAGGTTCTACAGATACTGCTCCGCAGTCCATTTGCTGTGGCGCGCCATACGCTCGTAGCATTGGATCCAGCTCTCGACGTCCTCGTGGGTCTCACCCTGGAAGGGAGTCAACGTACGAGGAGCAACGGAAGGGGCTGCCGGTTGCTGCTGGGACATCATTGTCGCCTTTGTCTTCTACTTCTCGGATAGAACTCCAAAGTCGGGGGCAGTCCTTTGCGTGTGGCGGCTGGCCCGGGTTTTCGGGCTTGTCAACTTTCGGGACTTAAAAAAGCTTGAGCCCCACAGATCTTCAAGGGGTATGTTTCATCTGGCATAGAATGCAGAACCCTGCGACTTCCACCAGAATGTCATGGAATGACAATTGATGAGGCGACAACTGGTTGAAAGAAACTAAACGTTTAACGGGGACGCAACATGTGCCCAAAACAAAATAGAAGGCTAGCCTCTCAACGGCGTAACAACGGGATCGAGCGCTGGGGCAAGACTGACTCTGCCTGCCATGCGAAGCTCCTTTGCACATTGTGGTGGCTTCAGAACAACCGGCGTGAGAACATTTTATCCTCGAACAAGCAACGGGATTCTCGAATTCACCAGAACGCGACATTTACAGAACTAGCAACAAGGCCTGTCCGCTCCCAGGCATCCCTGAGGAGTCCCCTCCGCGCTGAGGCCGAGAAGTAGCATACGGTGAAACCCTCGTTAACTCCGAAGTCATAAAAACCGAAGAAAATTTCGAGATAGCCAAAATTCGACATAAGCAGAGTACCGAAATTTTCAAGTGCAATTGACCGCGATTTTCGAAAATCGACGCCTCAAAATCACGTACCAATCACAGCTTCGCTTTTAAGCAAGAAATCACTTACTAAAGCGGAGAAAAAATTGAATTAGAAACAAGCGTCCAGCGGTCCAGCGCACGCACATATTCCTCAAAGAGCGCCGCCGTCATCCATGTGGACGGGGTTGAACGAAGGTGACGCGACAACGGCGTGGCGACTACTGCGACCACGAGATCGGGAGCCGATAGAAGGCCACAAGCCAGCACAAGCGCAGAGAAAAAGAAAGAAAGTCCCGGGAGATGGGGAGAAAGCAAAAAGCAAGAAAACGAACGTCCTTGAACGCTCGTCGCGTTCTGTGCGCCCCGATTCGCGTTCGCGGCGCTTCCTTCTTTTGTTTATTTTTCTCCGGCGCTTCCTTCTTTCTTTATTCCCCCCCCGCACTTCCTTCTTTTGTTTATTTTTCTCCGAAGACCCACTCTCTATCTCTCTCTTTGTTTGCATTATTTTTAGGTCGCTACGTCCCAGATGGAGATAAACTTTCTCCTTCGGCCTCAGTGTCCTTTCAGGAATATTTTTTTATTTTTGCAGGCAAAGTTTTGAGATATCCATGCCTCGTCCCGGAAACTTTTCGAGATAAGCGATGTCAAAATACATGGTGCCAATGGGGATTCATTTCAGCAACGCACAAAAGTTTAAACTGAACCGATCTTTCGAGATATCCGTGTTCGGTTGGCAGGGGTTTACTGTAGCTTTAGCCATAGCGATCACCCAGTATAGAGCAGAATTTGATTCCAATACCACAGTTACCATCATAACTGATTCTCAAGCAGCGTGCGGGCTTAAGCTGGAAACTTGCTTTCTACCTGGAGCAACCAAATTCTATCCAACCTCGATCACACAAGACTGCCTCTGTCCGGATAGTCTGGACACCTGGCCATGCCTCCCACCCGGGCAACGGGAGCGTAGACGCCTTAGCCCGAGGGATTAACTATTGGGGCTTCACAAAGGGAAGGGACGACAGTTGGGGACAACACTAGCCGCGTGGACGAACAGGAACAGGAACGTGAACCACAGACACCGCACCTAGAAACCTTCAATCATGTCACTGAGTACTACCGCTCGCAGTGGAAAAAGTACCCCCCACCCCACAAGGACCTTAACAGGCAGGAGGCCTCCGAATGGAGGAAACTCCAGACTCACTCTTTCCCTAATTTCCTTCACCTTCATCGACTTCTTTCGTGACAGGTACCGGAGCATATGCCCGGGCTATCAATCACCTGAACCCTCCTTCTACCACTGTACTTGGGCATGTCCCTCCCCTGTCTGGATAGGAGTCATGGCCCATACTTAGCCTCACTACAACCCTCCTGGGGAGGCCGCTCTACTCAGCTCAAGGCCCGAGCGGCAGCGAGCGCTCCTCGAACAGGCTAGGCGGGTAACGGTGGCCTGCGGGGCCTTCGACTTGGGGACCTGACCCGAGGGGCTTCATCACTGAACAGACTCAATTAAATTTTGACCACCACCACCACCTCCCAGGGATCGAACCTTGGCCCCTTTCATGGAAGCCAAACACTATAACCATTCGGCCACAGGCATGGTTGCTCGGATGCGCGCAGGGCAATATGAGCACATCTTGTAACTTAAAGCACTGACAAGTCAAAATCTTTTTTTTTTTTTTAAATTATTCGTAACGATTGAAAACGGATGGCCTTGACATTACCTTCAAAATTTGAAGCTTGGAAACTCGGTATTTGTGAAGCAAAAAAAAACATTTCAAAAGCCGATTTTTAGTCCCCGCGTGAATTGCGCCGGTGCAGCAACGTCAACGATTATGTCGTCCTGTAGCTTCAACCTCCAAATTGTCCCGACCGGAAGTGTCGTGTTTTCCCGCGTCCTGTGATCAATTGCTCTTCTCCGTGCATGCCGCCTATCGCTGTGACCAGACGACGTTTCACTTTTTGAGTTTGAAATTCTTTTAGGGCCCTTTTAGCGATCTCAAATTCTTTGAAACGGTGCGACAATAAAGATGTCACGCAGTGGACTTTTGTGAGTGACGTGAAAGGCCATGTCGCACCGGCTCTGTGTGAAAGGCTGCCCTGGTGGATTCGCAACCAAAACTACGGTGCACAGACACCAAACCCAGTTGTTCTGACCGTTTGACAATTCCCTTTTCGAAGTCTGAGAGGTTGTCGGGCACCAAAAAGAGAACTTCGTCCGGTTCCCCGGCTCCCCCTATCATCCTCAGTGCTGCAGTACCGAGCGCTGCCATGTTTTCCGAGGGAGGATGAAAAGTCAGGGAGACAACATTTCTGGACTCCAATTTTCAATATTTCAAAAGTGCCACTGCGTTAAAAAGCATGCTTTACAAATGCCGTTATTAAATATAATAAAAATGTCTCTTACAAAGCTTCTAAATTTCATAATCAATTACGTCACAAACAAAAAGTGAGGAGGTGAACGGAGGGAGAGAAAACATGCCAGAATATTTTTTTTTCGTTGTGGTATTTTTTTTGCATGTCTAAGACTACAACTTGCATCGTTTTATACAACAAAAAAAATGCAACCCTTGGGGTGTCAATGCCCCTAATGTGACGTCGTACTGGCAGCTGCTTATAGAAGCAGGCCCAGAAACTTTTTACGATTGAGAAGCTAAATGATTTAAGTTGCGAATTAATGTGAACAACAGGCTCTCCAGGAGGAAGTGAAGGCTCAGCAGACCATCATAAGCCAGGCCAGCCAGGCTTTGAACCTCTGCCAGGCATCGGCGGAGTTTGTCGGCTCCCCTGAGCAGACGGAGGCAGAGAGGTTGCTTCTCATAGCGAGTGAGTTTACGCATCCAAGCACCTTATTTTGGGGCATAGGTAGGTCTCCAATGAAATCTATATATAAAAGAAGCTTGGCAACGTCTGTCTTTGGTATGCATGTCGGTATCCACAATCCCTGCGCAGATGTTTCCGCCAACCTGCCACAAACTTTGCTCTACACTAAAGAGAAGTTGGGATAAGCCTATCGCACAATAGTGCAGGCTCTTGTGGCATTCGTATAACGAAAATACTGATGTAGCATAAGTGGAACAAAGAACTGTCAGTAACATGTGCAGGTTTTCTGTAACTAAAAGAGATGTTGAGCTTGCAACGTCTGCAAGTATCGGGCGATTGAAATAACCAGGCTTTGTCTAAAATGGGCCATAAAAATTTGTGCCTGCACGTAGCAATCTAGACTTATCTACAAAGGTGTATTTCACAGGTTGGTTTTATCCTGTAAAATACAAAACATAGCTCCCTTTCTGAAAAAATAGGGCTAAAAAACTTGCCAGGGTTTTGCTAGGGTCAGCAGTGAACGGCGACTCGGACGACGTCGAGAGGCGGGGGTGCGTTTGGCACACGTATTGGTAGATGGCGCTACCTCCTTATCGAGACTGCTCGTGACGACCATTGTCTATTAAAATGGACGCAATCTTTTATAATATGTACCTTTAATTTAAAAAAAAAAATGCAAATAATAAAAGAAAAAAAATTGTTTGCATAACGACGGCGCATGTGATGCCGATGGGTTTCTTCTGTGTGTCGTCTGCTTCTCTTTTTGTTGGTTGGCTACACCTTCCAATGTAAGGACCTTATTCTGGCCCTGCTTTTGACGCCATCTATGAATACGTGTGCCAAACGTGCCCCTCCACTTCGCTCGGTCGTCTGAGTCGCCGTCCGCCGTTGACCCTGGCAAGTTTTTTGGCCTTATTTTTTTTACAGAAAGGGAGCTAAGCTTTGCAATTTTACAGGGTAAAACCAACCTGTGAAATACACATTTGACGAAGTTTAAATTGCTACGGCAGGTACCAATTTTTATGGTCCATTTTAGATTAAGCCTGGTTACTTCAGACACCCCATATTTAAGGAGTTGATACAGTAAAATTACTGATGTTGTAAAGCCTAGTGTGTGAATCTTCACTGTAAAGAGGTTTACAACTTTAAAATTAGTTTTAGAGCTGTTGCATGCTTTGGTTGTGTTTCTTGTACTAGTTTATACAAATCTTTTTAGGGGCGAAGCTCTTTCGGGTCTAGCCTTGTCCATCCGTCCTGCGTCCGTGCTCACATCGATGGCACTGCCTCCGGGATCGGCTCCACTTTAAAAAAAAAAAAAATGTCCGCCCGCACGGGGGTTTGAACTTAGGATTGCTTGTTTACGAGGCAGACGTCTTAACCACTACGCTACACACCAATGTTGCATGTAGCCGCTCAACGTCTATACAGGAAAGGGCGCTGCGGTCAAATGCGTATATAATTGCGTTAAACTTTGCATGCATTAGCACAACGTTTATAGACGAGAGGGCGCTGCGGTCAAATGCTGAACTGTGTATATAACCACGATCCATACCACCCATTCTCTTTCTGACATGGACCGTTGACTTGAGCGGTGGAGATGCGTTCCCATGGCGTCTGGTGGATCCAAGCTGATCCGCTAGAAGAACCACGTCCTTTGCATTTCACCAACCATAAAGCAGTAATAATGAAGTCGAAACGCAACCCAAAACTCGGCACTACCTATGAGCAATAAAAAAAAATCGGCACCATCAGCACTATCTAGGAACAATAAAATCAGTATCATCAGCACCACCAGAGCTTCGCCCCAATCAACATCATTCACCACGTGGAGATGTGGCCTCTTTTATCTCTGGAAAGATTTTCAATTTCATGCCTGCAACGATAGAAGCTCGGAGCACTTTTGTTTGCAAATGTCTGTTGTCGTTTAGTTTCCTAGCTGAGCTGAGAGCCCTTCCTCTTGTTTCCTTTGCATTGTCCGTTGCAGCCCAAAGGGAGGCTGGCCTGCATCAACGAGATGCAGAGACTGAAGGCCAGCGGGGACGTCCTGGAAAGCGTCACCCCCAGGGGCACCCTCGTCCTTTCCGAGCTACGGATTCCGGCCAAGCCAGAGATGCTGGCAGCTTCCAAGGAGCTCGAGAAAAGTGAGTGGCACGGATGACCACTGCCGTATTGATCCACGTAGTATAACCAGTTACTCTTTGGAACTGCTCAGTGTGTGGCCATCTAAGTTCTCGCTCAAGGTTACCAGGTGCGTTGCAAACGGCAGCTTCTAGAGCAGGGGTTCTCAAACTGGGTTCCGGGGAACACAGGGGTTCCACGAGCTGGTCTCATGGGTTCCGCGAACACCCAAATTGCAACCCCTCCCCTCCCCCCATGCCGCAGGCTGCGCGGCAGGACCATGCAAAGCGCCTTCATCTCACTTTGTACTGACATCGCGATTGATATGGTGGGGATATATGGGAAGCAACACAAGCAAAATTGCCTACAATTGTGCATCTGTTGCTTCTCGGTCGGCAAATATGGAGGAGGGGAGGAGGGGGGGGGTTCCGCGGCAGTTTTTGAGGCTTCCTGGGGTTCCGTGAGACCAAAAAGTTTGAGAACCTTTGTTCAGTAGACAGTGGTTGTAATAATTGGTGTAGACATAAATCGAAGCTTGCGCTTAAGAAAGATGCGTAAAAAAGTGACGTGTATTGAATGTTGAGGAATGCGAATGTTTGAAACCAAAAATATTTGAGGAAGGACAATAACTGTTATTGGCATGTGAAGGGAAGGGGGTTTGTCCCACTCTGTGGCCTCCTTGCATTGTATGTTTATATGAACAGAAGTACTTCCCTGAGACAGGTGACCATACGCACTCAATGAGAGCTGCAACTTTGTTTTATTTGTCAAAACAAAATTCTACCCATCATTTGATATGTGGTGAATGGTTGTGTTGTGACCCTGCGTTCTCTTATGCATACAATGTTTTCTTTTCAGACAATGAGATCATCTACTTTATGTTCCTGGCCCAGTATCGCTCCAAGGTCTATGCCTCTCCTCTACTGTCGAACGAGGACCTCACTGAGAAGCAGCAGTCTTTCCTGTTTCGGGAGCCAGTCACCATCTCCAACATGAATGAGGACTTCCAAGTTTCCGTTGAGGTTTATGCCCTCGTGAGTCTGTTTCTATGACTATCATGTGTAACGGCATAACATAGAAAACACAACCTGCGTCTCAAATAGCGTTTTGCTTGTGGCCCTGAAAGGAATGCTCTTCCTTATACACATAGGTGTGCTGCAGGAAACGTGTGTGGGAAACCCTGCATTTGCTCTTAATTAATTGCTTCTGCTGTTAATTTACCCCGTTGATACTGTCGAGACCGGTTATAATGAAGTTGACGGGAATCTGAAATCACTTCGCTATATCCGCTTCTTCGTTATATCTAAACTCCAGCAAAATAAAAAAAATAAAAAATAAAAACGCGGGCCATCACGGGCACATGTTTATCGTGCCTGCAGAAAGTAGCCAAGGCTTCCCTGCACGTGCTCTTTGCTAGACTGAAGCCGCTTCTTGCCAACTGCAAGAAGCTCCGATCGAAAGAAAATCCTGTGAGCTACGTACAGACCACGTCCAGAGACCTATCGACAGCTGTGACGGCCGCCGCAGAGGACGTGGTGGTGGACGGTATTCTTTACATTGATGCGCACTTCGTCAAGGGTGACGGCCTGCTTTTGTTTCAAGGAGATTGCCTTCATCTGCCCCAACAAAATGCCGGTGGTGCCGGGACTCGACATTGTTGAGTCCCGGCACCGCTGAGTCACCGAATCGGTGCTTGTGCGAAGCTAGACTTTCGCGCAGAGAGCGACCGTACCAACCAGCGAAGCCTACACGTAACACGAAGCAAACGATGCGCGCACGGCACAGAGTTTGCACTCAAGTTTGCGTTTCTTCGGTTTAGAGAGCCTAGATTTTAGAAAGGGGGCGGGAACTGCTCAATCGGAGTCGCATACAGTGCAACCCACTTATAACGATAGTGAGAAAACCTGAAAATTGAATCGTTATAAACGATTATCATTGTATCTGGACTTGAAATTGATCTCTTCCAGTCTAGAAACTCTAGAAACTGATGGTTATAAGCGGTTCATCGTTATATGTGGTATCGTTGTAAGTGGGTTGCACTGTAGTTTGTGGGCCGCATTTGCAAAACAAGCTGCTGGCCACGAGACAATCAAATGCAGGCACATTTGAGCTCATCTGGCCAGGAGGCATCTGCCATTAAATTTCTCCCTCTCCCAAATCTAAGTTCTTTCCATCGTCTCCGTAGGTATGTTGTGGGTACATTATAGCTAACGCTCTGAATGCCCCTATCGGCACGCCACGACGGCTTCTCCGCGTGTGATGCGGAAAAGCCGCTTCCAGGTAAGGACCAGGGTGCAGATAACAACGGAAAGGCTGCCGCCGGCAGCCTTGTAGCACGTCTGTGGCTCGTTCATGGTGGCTGCTCGGCCGTGGCAACTAGGTGGAGCGGTCTGAAACTCAATAAACTTACAGAATTCGATTTTTTTTTATTATCAGAAAATTAGTTTTCACTATATCCGTGGGAGCCGCTCAATTTACTTAGCTAAAACCAAACACACATTGAAAATGTGCAAATGGAAATGGGAAATCGTGATCGCTTCGCTATAGCCATTATTTGGTTTTACCCAATTTTGGTATAAAAGGTCACGATGGTACAAACCATTCATTTTTGGTCTGATTTGTTCACTCAACATTTGTACCGCTGTTATTCAGTTGAGGCAAATGAAATAGCTTATGGGATTGCTGAATATGCTTCTAGCTCTCCACATCTTTTCACGAGGCGGTGCATTTTCGTGTGCTGTGTGGCACGATTGACGACATCTAGAATTTCTCGCATCCTTCCATTATCAACCTTACAAACTCCTTTACAAGACACCAAAGGACCTGCAAAGTGATATTTAAGAGCTGCTAATCTAAACTTCTATTAGTACTCTGTTCTGTTTCTGTTTTGTCATGCGAGTTCCTTTTTTCATCTTTACAGAAAACAACGAAGGGGGTCATCTCACACGACAAGAAGTACCACATCAAGAAGGTGAGTTCTTGCTTGCAAGGGCCAGCTAGGGCTGCCCTAACATACATTGTTTGTATGGTTTCAGGAAAGTCTGAGGATCAAGCTGTCTTCTAAGGGCAAAAAAACCGACAGCGTCTTCCTATCTCCTGGTGAGTGTGCACAAACCATACAGTCCCTTCTGCTTTTCTTTCTTTCTTTTTTTTAAATGGCCAGCATAATTAAATTAATTAAATTTAAATTGTTTTATTTTTCTTGTGCCCACAAACAACATCTCGGTTTACAGTGTGGTGCACTAAATGTACACGGAGTAAAACCTAAAAATACAGGAAACAACAAAGTAAAATCAATAAACGTCATGCAACATTATCATAATGCAAAAATTGATTATTGATTACCGTATTTACTCGCACTCGCGCAATGAGCGCACCCCCAAATTCCGGCTCTCAAGATTTTGACTTTTTTGCCACGGCGTAATAAACGCACCCCCAACTCGGACGTCGGTACCAACCCCCTCCCCCCACGCGCGCGCAATCAGCACTTTTCTATCCTGGTGCTAGCGAGGTCGCCAATGCATGCGCAAAGGTGAGCGAACAAAACGCCTTGTAAAAGGCGTTAAAAAAATAAAAAAAGATCCAACGGGAAACAAAAAGCATTAAAAAGCTTTTTTTTTTTTTGCAGAGCAGTCTGGATTTTGGGTCGCGCGCCGTATGCAAAGAGTTAAGAAAGAGAGGCGAAGCCCTCGCCTAAGCAAAGCTAAACAAACAGCTTGCAAAAAGCGGCAAAAAACACAAACAATTCGCGAGATAAAAAAAATACTTTTTTTTTTTTTGCACTAGCGCAGTTTGGTTTTTGGGCGTCGCGCAAGAAAATAGGGAAAGAGAAGCGGTGAAGCCCTCGCCAAAGCAAACGAAACAGCTTGCGAAAGACGGCAAACAAACAAACAAACAAAAAAACAATCCACGGATTTAAGAGAAAAGAAACAATCATAAAGAGCTTTTTCTTGCACAACGTAGTTTGGTTCCAGGGTCGCGCGCAAGGAGATAAGAAGAGAAAGCGGAGAAGCCCTCGCCTAAGCAAAGCGCACATAAGGAAGATCCTGCCCCCGGCCTGCCGTTGCCTTGCTCCGCTCTCCTCGAGCACCCTTAAGAGAGGCGAGGAGCCCTTGAAATGAGACGCACTTTCTCTAACTGGTGCCGCGCGGTCGCCGAATTGCATGGGCAGGAGTGTAGGGCTAAACAAAAAACAACTTGCAGCAGGCGAGAAAAACAAAAACAGCCCCACGGAAAAAAAAAAATTGAGGAAGGAGCGTTTTTTTTTTTTGCGCCTATCGCAGTTTGGATTTTGGAGTCGCCGTGCCGCGCGCAAAGAGATAAGAAGTTACGTCGATTTTCGCGGGGATGAAAGGTCCGTTTATTGTGCCAGTAAACAAGGACGCAAAAAGTTTACCTCGCATAATGAGCAGCACCCCCCAACTTTGCACTCGATTTTTCGGGAGAAAAAGGGTGTTCATTCCGCGAGTAAATACGGTAGTTCACAGACATCCAGTCACGTAGATTGGATATAAACTCCTGAGTGGATAAAAATATGTCGAGGTTAAATTTCTTTGAATCAAATGCAATTTGTAACCTTGACAATGGAATTACAGCGGACAAGCAAGATGGATAAAAAGTTGAAATGTTTCGGCTCGGGCGAGAGAGAACATGAAACAAAGCCGCCAATTTACCCTGCCATGAACAACTTTGTGAAGGAATAAACAATCTCTGTACTGCCTTCTCAAGGCCAATTTATGCAGCGAAAATTTGGGAAGCAATGTTTTGTAGTGATAAAAACATCTCCTCCAATGTAGCGTTTATATAGAATTCTTACCATTCGCTTTTGCACATTTTCCTATAGCTAGTTCTTGCGACAAGTCAATGAATTCCAAATGACTGAGGCAAATTCCAGTCGCGATCGAACTAGAGACTTAAATAAGAGTAGCAAGCAATGGGGAGTTGAAAATTGACGACAGATTCTTGAAATCATTCCTAACGTCCTCAACGCTGCATTTACTGTAACGAAGACATGATTGTTGAAAGAAAGTGAGCTATCAATATACACTCCCAAGGTCCCTGATAAAGGAGACTTGAGGAGCTAATACGCCATCCAGGTAATATTCAAAGCGAATAACATCACGCTTCCTGGATAACACCATTGATTTGGATTTCGGGGTTAAGTAACAAGCTGTTTTCTAAACACCATCTTGAAACACGACTTGGATCTGCTTGGAGAAAAGAGCAGTCGGATGGTGACTTCACACTTAAAAATAACTTAACATTGTCAGCAAACAGAAGAATGTTAGCATTGCTAACACAATAAGCAATGTCATTTACAAACAAGAGGGAACAAAAGCGGGCCAATAATTGAGCCCTGCGGCACGCCAGACGTTGAAATAAACTGTTCGGAGTAGATGCCATAATGATACAATTAGGATTTTACTGACTCATTTTTGGATCTAGCATCAATACAGTAGATTCTCACTACTCTAGTAAGAACTGACATTGTAAAGGTAAGCAAACTGCACTTGTAATACCTCTACAGGCTTTTGAAGGACTGACATAGTGATGGTGATCATTAATATGAATGCATTTATGCTCCCCTCCAGAGATCTTTTCCCATTTTATGCTATGCACTCTTATCTCTTTAGTTCAAGTAGTCTAATGTTCTATATGTAATGTAAAGATAGCTACTTGATTATCAGCAATCAAGACTCTGTCAGCAAAAACCATACAGCATTTGTGGCCTTGCTTTTTGGAAAATTGTTTCATGGTCTTATTACATATAAATTCCCTGCTGTCACCGAGGCATCGATCAAACCTATCCTATTTCTTTCTGTCGCTATAGAATCGTAAATGTTAATTGATCCTCCTCTGTGTAGTCGGATCAAATTGTTCGAATGTGCCAAAATAAGATTTCTTTTTTCTTATTGGATATTTTCATCCCATTTCCAGTCGTCTCTAGTCCTGGTGGGCCCGACGCTGTCCGCACGTCCAAGCTTCCAGAAGCTGGGGTCATTTGTCCTCAACTCTCTGACGTGCGGCCAGAAGGTGCTTCGCTTCTCTCTAAGGTATTCCTCACCAAGTTCTTCGAGGCTCCAGCCAGCACCTCCTACGTAACACGAGTCGCAGCCACGGTGCAAGATCTATATAGGTGTGGACACCGCAGGGCGCAGCTGCCATATAAAATCCTCTCTTCACCTTGGTTGCAAATGACGCCACCAGATGGCTCCTTGGTATGCGGCTAACGTCGTATAGAACTTGGCACTTGCGCTTACGCGTGTTGCTTAGACACTGCTTTGTCATTGACCCAACGACGGCAATAAATTTTATGAACGCGTTGGAAGCGGAAAGATTTAACATGGTGTTCGAGCCAGCGTCGGTGAAGGTCGGAGCAGACTCTCCGAGCGGGAAGAGTGCGTGCTCAGTTTCTATGGGAATGAGAGTTTTTATTTGGTTTTGTCGGATTGTTTTAGATATTTATTTGGTTTTGTCGGATAGATAGGATGTGGAGCACAGCGCCGTATAGACGCTAGTTGCATCGTATCCTCACCTATACATACATATATATACATAATATATCGCACTGTGGTCACATCCAGACGCTGACACAACACTGAAGTCCGGTCTGCCATGTTGCTGGCCTCCAATGGTGGCATGGGAAATCAGATCAAATCTTTATTTACATTACCAAAGATGTCTAGCACTATGGCCTTGTTATCAGGAGGTGTTGCTTCAGCAGAGCTGCTTTGCTTTGTATCTTGTCGCCCTCGTGGGTCTTCATCCGGGAGTCTTTGGTTCATGCAGGTGCCAAACTCCTTCCACCTGGAAGACAAAGTGGCGGTGAAGATTCAACTCCACGCAGAGCACAATGTTGAGCATCGTGGATTTCTGGTGAGTGTTCCTTCGTCTTGGTCGGTGCTGGCGTGTCGCGCATTTTTGTAAAGCGGTAGCTTTATAGGCTTAACTACGCTCAAGGTCGTGCAACACCCATGGCTGAAGTGCTCGTGGCTGAACCCCAACCACGCTGAAGGTCACGTAATGCCGGTGACTGAAGCGATGGTAGCTGAAACGTAAGCTCCGGTCACGTAAGCACTGACTGTGAAAGTGCCGTTGTGTAAGCGCTGGCAAAGCGAAGCTGAAGTGACTTAGACGTCCTTGACAACTTCTTGAGGTCGTTCGAGACGTTGTCTCAGATGTCTTCCTCTAGGACGTCGTCCTGGACACTGTTCTTGATGTCGTCCTCGATGTGTGTACGGCATATCACCATTTACCGTATTTACTCGCATAATGAACGCACTTTTTTTCCCGAAAAATCGATGCAAAGTTGGGGGTGCGTTCATTACGCGGGGTAAGATTTTTGCGTCCGTATTTACTCGCATAATGAAGGGCCCTTTTATCCCGAAACATCGACGTAACTTCTTATCCCTTTGCGCGCGGCGCGCGCGACTCGAAAACCAAACTACGATGCGTGCAAAAAAAAGCTCCTCTCAATGTTTTCTTTCTTGGGCATTTCTTTCTTTCCGCTCCGCTTTTCTTTCTTATTTCCTTGCGCGCGATCTCAAAACCAAACTGCGCTGTATAAAAAAAAAAGAGAAAAAAAAGCTTCTTTTTATGTTCCTTTTTTCTCTTGGTTGCGTGGACTTTTTTTTTGCCGCCTTTCGCAAGCTGTTTTGTTTTGTTTTGCTTAGCCGGGGGCTTTTCTTTCTTATCTCCTTGCGCGCGGCGCGCAACCCCGAAACTAAACTGCGCTGTGCAAAAAGAAAGAAAAAAGAAAGCTCCTTTTTATGTTTTTTTTTCTTTTGGTTCCGTGTTGTTGTTTTTTTTTGCCGCCTTTCGCAAGCTGTTTTGCTTCGCTTAGGCGAGGACTTCTCCGCTTCTTTTTCTTATCTCCTTCCGCGAGGCGCGCGACCCAAAGTCCAAACTGCGCTGTGCAAGAAAAAAAAAAGAAAAAAAAGCTCCTCTCCATGTTTTTTTTTCTTGCTTCCGCTGGATTTTTTTTATTTTTTAACGCCTTTTGCAAGGTGTTTTGTTTGCCCACCCTGCCCATGCATTCACGACCTCACTGCACCAGGATAGAAAAGTGCATTCATTTCGCGCGCGTGGGGGAGGGGGTCAAAATTTTGACGTCCGAGTTGGGGGTGCGTTTATTACGCGAGGGAAAAAAAAGTCGAAATTTTGAGAGCCGACTTGGGGGTGCGTTCATTACGCGAGTGCGTTCATTGTGCGAGTAAATACGGTAATCACCGTACCATTTTCTTTCCAAATTGTTTTCACTGTGTTCCTGTAAAGCTACCGCATTTGGTCGATTGAGCAAAGCTGCAACAATTTTTATATTCCGGGTATTTTTGACTCATCTTGAAATATGAAGCTCTAAAAAGTGCAGGACAAAAAGAAACAAAAAGCATCGACACGATACGGGTGTTTTTTAGGGGCGAAGCTCCTTAGAGGCTAGCCATGTCCATGTCCGTCCATCCGGCGTCCGGTGCTCGTGCCCGTAAGCTCACGTGCTCACGAGCATGTGAGCACGTGCTCGTGTAGAAAAAAAAAAATTATACAAAAAATGATGAAAAAAAATGTTTGCGCAGTCGACAGGATTCGAACCTGTGCGGGGAGACCCCAACCGGATTTCTAGTCCATCGCCTTAACTACTCAGCCACGACTGCGGGATGAGTAGGGGGCTCTGGGATGTGGTAGTAACTCAAGAGCTGGGGATGTCATGGATAAAACGTTGCATGTAGCTGCTCAACGTCTATACAGGAGAGGGCGATGCGGTCAAATGCGTATATAATCGCGTTAAACTTTGCATGCATTGGCTCAACGTTTATAGGTGAGAGGGCGCTGCAGTCAAATGCTCAAATGCGTATATAGACCACGTTCCATACCACACATTCTCTTTCTGACACGGATGAAAACGAACGAAAGGCTCGGCATGCTGCGGCTCAGCGTCTACGCAGACAAGCACCACCAGAGCTTCGCCCCAATCAACATCATTCACCACGTGGAGATGCAGTCAATTTTTTTATCTGTGTCCTTTTCTTGATTTTTTTTACCAGAGTCCTGGGTTTCGAGATGTTTTATTATGCCTGCTTTCGTGCACTAACATTTTTTGCTCTTTCTTGGTTAAGATGCTCACCGATAGCGGCTAAACAGTACTGCCTCCAGTAGAGCACATAGTGATGTGGCATGCAGAATATGCATAGATATATTAAAGCTATAGGAATTAATGTTCTCTATCCATGGTCTCCTCTAAACAGACCCTGTTTGAGGAAGTTGGAGGTTATGGGGCATGGACGAGGCTCTGGTGCATCTTGAAAGGAAGCCACATTCTCTGCTGGAGGTACCCCGACGAGGAGACCACAAAGGTGAGCCTGCTTTCATTTGTAACCTTTTAGACATGGCACAGAATGTGGACTTGATGTCCACATTCTGTCCTAGTCCACTATTTGATTGGTGTTCACTGAGCGAGGCTGCACACATCTGAACCTTTCAGGATATTATCATATTTGTTCTAAACTCTTCTAGGCATTATACTACACAAAATTACTGATCTAATATTTTGTTATAATATTATATTTACATTTATTGCCTACTTCCTATTTCTCGAGTGTCCAACAAACCAACCTCGACGACCACATTCGAAGGCAACCCGAGAGTTTTTTTATGCAGCTTGCTAGATAACACACGTGTGCTTGTGAAGTGTACGTCCAGCAGAATTCATGATGTAGGAGGTGGAAGCGAGTAACTATGGCTGTGTACAGGCACCCTTGGACTCCATTGACCTGCGGCAGTGCATCAGCGCCGCTCCGGAACGACTCTCCATCGTGGAGTGCGCTCGCCCACACACCTTCAAGCTGGTGGTGGTGCAAGCCCTGGAGGTCTGCAAGGGTGACAGCCTCACCACCACGAGGCACTCCACTCTTGCCACCACCAAGTGAGTGTGCCATCCAATCAAAACGAAGCTGTGCAGTGTGTCCTAGGATAATTACGCACATTTTGACATCCGGCTCGTTTTGTTGGAGGATACGTGGGACGTTTTCACCTGTTTCGTATGTTTGGGCATCGAGCAACCTCCTCACTTAGGTGTTTGGAAGAGAAGTTGGCACTTTGACTGGTTGCTCGGATTGCGACTGCTCAATGTAGTAATGGCAGAGTGCAGTGTCTTGTCGGTTAGCCGAAGATTAGCTTGTCCTGCTGGAGAGCAAACATATTTTTTGTTGAGACAAGTTGTGGTACCACATGCAGCACTTTTGATTCTTCAAATGATTTGTTTTAGGGATTGTTCATTCAGTTGTTGGTTTTGGCCTGCGCGACGCTTACGACTGTTATCTCCGTGCTCGGCATCGGTGTTGGATTACAACGTTGCAAAATCGTAATGTGCAAGAAGTTTGGTTAATGCTTCCGTCGCGTGAGGGCAGACATTTTAGCAGTGGTGATAAGCCTGAAACAAAATTTTGGTAGTTCCATTTGGCGTTGCATTGCTCTCGTTATGTGACATTCAGCATTGAAATAAACCGAGGGCCATGGTGCATAGTTCTTCTGTGCTGCCTTCTAACATCTCTCCCGGCGGCGTCCGTACACAGGCACCTGTTCTCGGCCGACAGCAAGGAGGAGCTGCAGGAGTGGTGTGCCAAGTTCAGCGCTGCGCTCACCTGCATTCGCAGGTGGAACCCAAAGGCCTACAAGGCCATGGACATCGGGCAACTCCTGTGATGCAACGTTTTCCCAACTGTCCGACCTAACTGGCCTCAATTGTATGCAAAAAAATGTTTGTCGGGAGGGCTTCAACGAAGGTCCTTGCACGATGAAGTTGTTCAACATTTTTTTCCTTCCCACTGCATCCTTTTTGGTTTGTGGAGTGTCTACAAGTGTGTGTATGCAGGTTTTATGCATTCTTATTTTGCAGTAGATTTTTCTCGTCTACATGTGTGTATACAGATTTTATGTAATTTTATTTCTGCAATAGAGATTTCTATACATATAATTTAGAATAATTCTTTTATGAATAGTGCTTTTACTATTTTGTATAGACATGCAAGTCAGGTTTGGCTGTATCTCCCGCATTTTTATGCTGGACCCCAGGAATAAAGCTTCTGCTGTATACAGGCATAAGGCTTCCTCTCACTTTCTGCAGCATTCGTTTGTATTTCCAAGAAAGATAGAAATGAGAAACAGCACTCACGTTTCTCAACCTGTGTTGATTCCGGAAATAGCAAAATTATAAGACACCACAAACCAATGCCGATTTGAGCAAAGTTTTAACGGAAAAAAAATTGATGCTGGATTTGCAAACGTAACGAGGACATTTTCCAAACGCGGGGGAAATATCTGTTGAAAAATTGGCAACAACCAAAGTGCCAAAATTTCGGGAACAAAAAAAAACAAGCAATATCACTGCAGTTTGCGCTGCTCTGCACGCGACGAATTGGGAACTCTCCACACGTGTGACCTTGGAAACTTTGCTGTAGAACACGGGAGCCCGAGTTCGCTCTTGTTTTGATATGTGTGGCATATTCGCAACTCCAGCGAATTATGGGGGCGCGCTGGTCAGGCAAATTGCGCGAACAGCGGAGGTCGTTTTCGCTGCTCAACACGCGGACCACCTATAAATGTCTTGCACTGCAACATTAAATCGGTGTATATATGTAAGCGAAGAGATTATTCGAAGGTAGAAACCTTCTAGTCAGTGCGTAGGAATGACACGGCGGAAGCAAAAAATAACCTTACATGGCGAACGTATGTCTTGGCTTCTATGCTGGCCGTGAATACGAGAACCAAGCAGCGATAGCCATTCGACGACACGAGCTCGAAACCGCACCTCCTCTCGACGGCTCGAGAGGCGCGCCGCTACAGCGTGCGTCGGATAGGCTGATGCAGCGTGGAGTCGCTCGCATAGTTTCCTCGTGCTTAAAGGCGATGCTCGGAACCAACATCTGCATTTGCCGCAAACAACAGCATGCACGGGGTAGATCAGATCAGAGCAGGACCGCGTCTACAATCCCTACAACACCAGTCGTAAGGCGATATCTCGAATCGGACGGCCGTATTTTGAGAAAAACAGGTCGAGATTGAACAAGGCCGACGAGGCGCGTGACGTCAAGATACCTAGTTTCTTCCTCTCTTCGCTTTGCTCCCTCAACGCGGCGAGGCGGAGAAGACGCGAGGCCGTTCCCCTCCTTCTCGGAGAAACATGATGTCAACAAACCTGTCCAATGCGCCTCCTTTTCTTGAAAAATACGGTCATCCGTTTGAGATATCGCTGTATGAGTGATGTTTTGGTGTTTGTAGCATCCCGTTGCACGCTTTTGCCGCGTGTTTAGTGGAATCCAGATTTCGGTTCAGCATCCCTTTAAGGTGTAGAGAATGGAGTTCCAATTTTGCCGCCACCTAGACCACTTCAAATGAGCGTCGGCATGAATTTCCCGACTTGTGTAAAGCACGACCATTGTTTCGAGGCTGGGCGCTTGTCCCCGGCTCGTCGCGTGCAGTTAACAAGGCGGCCGCAGGAAAAGAAATGCTAAAAGCAGTCTGTAGGCATGGGCGAATAGAGGATTTTGGGTCCGAATCGAATTCGAAGCGAATAGCGATTTTGGCTGAATAATTTCGAATCGAGCAATAGTACAAGCAACAAATACCACAAGATATGTTTACACTATAGTTTTATATTTTCCCTTATTTGGTATTAGAAGTACTGTAATTGTTAATTTCAAGTGTATTGAGTTCGGGAGCATGAAATAGTCAGTGGTCGGAAGCTTGCGCCACCTGGCCAGAAATCCAAGCCAGAGTAAGTCAAACCCGTTTATATCGAACTCGCAAAAGAACGTCTACCAGTTGGGTATAGCGGGTAATTCGATATAAAAGTTTGAATGAATTTGACTCAAAAATCCACTTTCTGCTGAAATATTACACAATGAAGCAGTCTTGCATCTTCTGCTGCTTTTTCTTCATTGCATCCGCGATAACAATATTTTTCTACGCTATGGACGGACTCCAAAATGCTGAGGCCGCTGCCTTTTATATTCGCGCATTAGCGCAGAACTATGCCGAGAGCACGGAGCACGTCCGAGCAGGACCACCTTCTCCTGCAGAGTGCCGTTTTGCTCTGCAAGTTGGCTTTCACCTACGACCGCGACCGCGTTGGGGAAAGCCAGCTACCAGGGCAAGCTGTCTCTTTTTCTTCCGGGCGGCCGCATCAGCCACCCGGGGAAAAAATTCTCTTTTGCGGACAGAGCGGGGGAGGGAGCACAGAGCACCCTCTCTCCACTCCGTCCGCAAAAGATATTTTTTCCTCCAAGCAAACAACGCAACCGCCTAAAAAAAAAAAAAAAAAAAGAAATTTAGCGTGTTTTGCAAGCTGGTTTTTTCCCAATTCGGCCGCTTGCATTCGGGGAAAGCCAGCTTGCAGAGCGAAACGGCGCCCTTGGCAGTTCGATATATCGGTAGCAGCTGCTATTTTTGTTCGATGCAACCATTGTTTTTGCTATATATTATCACTGTAACACTACTGTGCAAAAAAAATTGTTTCGCATATAAGGAATAATTCGATGTAAATGGGCTCGATATAGTCGGGTTTGACTGTATTTAGAAAGGTCGAATACAATTCGATTTTGTCGAATACTTAAATTCGAGTCGAAGCAAATGCCGAATAGAACAGAATTTTATTGGCTATTCGTAATAACTGAATATTCGCCCATCCCTAGCTGTCTGCCCGCAAATTCTCTGAAAAGAGCTTGTACAGTCGAATCTTGTTAATTCAAAGTCGAGGACCGAAAATTTGTTTGAATAAAGCAAAGATTGAATTAGCGGGAGTTTCCTCCCATAGAAACGCATAGGATGGGACCTGCATGTTGGTATGAATTAAGAGAGTTCGAAATAATGAGAGTCGACTGGAATAAGCTAGTATAGTATTTACTCAATTCTAAGCACCCCGTTTTTTTCACACCCGCGATGTTCAAAGAGGGGGGTGCTTAGATTCGGAACATGCTTACATTCGCATGCAAACTTTTTTTCAGGTGTTTATGTTTGAGGGTAGGGGGGTGCTTAGAATCTCGAAAATACGGTACATTTTCCCTTGCCACGAAGCAAAACGCTTGGCAGACGAAGCGCTCACTAACTGCACACAGAGGCACAGCACGAGCAAGGAGAGCCGGGACAAGGTCGGCATTCATCCAAGCTGCGGATGATGCCACTCGCTCGTAGTTCGTCAATACTTGCGGGGAACATTACATAGGCTTTTTCTGCAGTCGGACGCAATCAAAGCCAAGATAGTAAAGATGATTTTAGCTATCCTGCCGAATTCGGAGTACCACTTATGTTGGTGCCCGGAATGCTCAATTTCCACCACACACTAGCTTTGACGACAGCCTTCCTATTTTAGCGAAAGACAAATTTAAAACTAATTCTGGTTGGTGCAAATTGTGTGACGCCCTGCACATCAACAGCTTTGGTTCATAATGACACATTGTAAAGCGTTTGCTTTTTTTCTACAGCATTCACAAAACAAATGAGCCGTTTACAATTCTTTGTAAGGCCGAATTAGAGCACAGCTCTTGAAAAGAGAAGGGTATGCCTCTCCGTATCCTCTCCAGATCCCCTCCCATTTAGTGGGGAAATTTTCTTAAATTTAGTGGCGAAAAATATCCTGCTAAATTTAGCGGGAAATTTTCCTGCTAAATTTAGCGGAGAAATTTTCCCGCTAAATTTAGCGGGAAAATTTACCTGTTATGCAACACTCGCTGTGACGGCGACGCCGCTCAAGCCGGAAATGGGCGCTTAAGAGCTGCACTCTAAAATGTGTTCTCCATTCTTTCAACCTGGTTATCGTGACACTGAAAATAAAGTTGCTATAATGAAATGTGGATGAAGCGAACATGTTTCTGCTTGTCAACTTCATTAAAAGCAAAGATCTGCAGAAGAAGCTTGTGTCGAAGAATCGTTGCTTTGTTTTTGTACAATGAGCAACACTATTCAATTAGCACCAGAGCACCAGTTTATCGTGTTTTAAGGCGAAAGCCTTAAGCGCCGTTCACACATGCAACCGAGAGAGACTAGTTCGGTTTTTAAGCCTCTAGCAACGTCTTAGGACCAGCTCCGCTGCAGCGCATTCGGTCCTAAGACGTCGCAAGAGGCTTAAAAACCGGTCTGGTCTTTCTCGGTCTTGCTCAGTTGCATATGCGTGAACGGCACTTTACTTATCCCATTGAGCGAAAAAGCGGCGTCATGCCCGAAAGATGGCCATAAAGATATGTCGTCAAGCATGCGCTGCTCACGCTCAAATGCGGGTGTGATGTCACCGCCGGAGCGCCATCTGCACAAGGTACGCTTTGGACTTCATCTGTGCTGGTCGCGTGCTTCGTGCGATGGACTGTGAGGCGACCGCATCTACATACTACGGCCTCGACATCGGCAGCAGCCTCTGCATCTACGGCGGCTTCCGCAGCCAAACATGGCCGCCCACGCAAATACGCCACAGCCTCCTCTAGGCGTTCGTCTGGCTTGCCTAGAAGTCTTTCTTGACGTCGTCCTCTAGGACGTCATCCTCGACGTCCTAGTACTGCTTTCGCCTTCCTACACGTAAGCAGCCAAGGGTATAATCACAACTAATAGTAAAGAGGAATGTAGTAATGCGGACGCCAACTTGAGTGTGGTAAATTTATTCTTCCATGTAAAACTACGAGTGAAGTCTGAAAAAGAGGCTTCGTCATGTTTGTGCTAATCTGGTCACGCTGTGTGCATATTGAGTCTATATTGCTTTGAGAATTCAAAATTTATTATGAAAATGTATTGGAGCCTCTGTTGCCCCAACATGCTGCAAATGTGAGGAGTTATTTTTATTCGAAAGGTCAGTTTTGAATATAACTAGTATTCTATTTCTATGCCAGATGCCTGTGTCAGTATATGCCTATCAAATAATATTGCAGTTATTTTAGAGCAAGTTGATAGCACATGTTCATAACTCTTCTGGGCAGTCACTCCTACAATCAATGGTTACTGGACTGGGAGTCTGGACTTGTTCCAATGGCGGTCAAAGGTCGAAAACACCCAGAAGCAACCCATGCGATTGGATCGTAGGCGATTCATTTGTCACTGTTGATAAACTAGCAATGGCGGTCCAATAAAAAATGTTTTCCACAGGGCACTCCATTGGTGCCCTCTAAACTCTTTATCAAGCAGCTGATGAATTGATATCAACATATACTTGAAAAAGAAATCCCATGCAAGTATTAAAGGCCTATTATTCATAAAAGATGTACTCCTGCAAGGAGCTGGCTGTCAGCTTCTACTAAAATATTTCAAAGCTGACAACATAAATCTTCACATTATTGGCTTAAAATATTTTTCAACAGCTGTTACCGTAATTTCTGGAGTAACTCCGCACTCGGTGTAGTCCGCGGGGCCAAATGTGGGGCAAAAAATATAAATTGCGAGCCATTCCACTCTGTGAGGGGCGGATGACCAGCGAAGCTGTTTTGCACAGGACACAGACGTGACGCAGAATTTTGAACAAAGGTATGAACACGTTTATTGTCTTGATCGGTGGTCATCGTGACGAAAGGTACGCACACACGTCGAGGACTCTCACCACCCCGAGGAGCCGGAGGAAACTAGACGCGCTACGGGACCGTTACCCGGCGGAAGGAAAGGAAACTAGGTACACAAGCGGCTTGGAACGACGACAAAGAGAGGGCTGTGCGAGCCTTCTCGAGTTTTTGTTGACACACACGAAAAATCCACGGAACCCTAGCCATATCTTTCTTAGATACCATATTCGCACCTGGTGGTTAGTTGACACGACAATCTTCTCGTACATAGCACGCCTGGACAAATGTATTTCTTAGCTCGCAGAGAAGCTTGTATTATACATAAATCATCATTAACATACTCTATCATTCACAAAATCCGTCACATCTCGTCATAATGAACAATCTTGAAAAACGAAATTCCCGTATGCGAAGCACAAGTTCGTCTGCTTCTTTTGCAAGGGTTGTGGAGAAGGCAGAACACCGTGCTCCGATTGAAGGATAGCGAGTAGACTTCAGGGCAGCTTGCCTAGAGATGCCGCAGTTACCATCCTGAGATTCGAGATACCGCAGTTACCATTTGGTTTCGTAACTGGGTAGTACAAACAAAACACAATGGTGCTCAAATCTGGTAGAATTCGTTTGAAAAAGGAACATCCCGGAAGCCTCAAAGCAGCAGTTGATGTTTTGCAGAGACTTGGCTTCATCGGGGCAGCTCTCTCAGCAAACTGTTAGCTGCCACTCCAAGGCCACTCCTTTTCAACTGCGTGGTAACTTCTGTTGCACCTTAGTCGCTTTGACCTAGAGATCCAGGACCGTGGAAAGGCATTCTTAGTATTGCAATGAGAAGTATGGCTCTTGAGAAAATTTCTGCGCAATCAAGGCAATATTTAAGGTTACGCACGTGCATAATGTTATGATTTTTAAACGGAAAAACATTGCACGACATAACGATATTAAAGGATGATCGTTCCATTAATTCTTTGTTTTTACGAACATAGTTCATGCAAAACGAAAGAGTACCATAAATCAGCAAGACTAATCTGCTTATGCAGATACCCCTCCAACGGGTACTACATAATGGACTACCGAAACAGTTGCAGAAAAAAGTCAACTTTTTCCAATTTCAGCTTTTAAAAGGGGGAGCAGGGGAGACTTGACGGAGAGCTTGCTTCACACGTTAACGGCAACATTTGTAGATGCAGATTAATTGTTGAGGGTGGTCTCACGATTGCGTCTTCCCAACAGCGGTTTGCTCCAGCCCCCTCCACCCCTTGCACCACAGCGAGGAAGGAACAAAGCTTGTCCGGTCAGACATGATTACAGACGGTCGCTGCGACAACGCCCTTGTAGAACGACGTACGGCTAGCCCTAGATCTGCTAATATCAAGACTTGGTTTCGCCACAAGTGACAAACTACCGTCCTCAACAAACTTGGCGAATCTATGCGTCTTCACCACCGACAAGTGCAGTTTTACCTCCACCTGGTTCTTCCCAAGTTGAAGCCTCAGTATAGAGAAGCAAAAGAAAACCATGCCCTCTTTGAAGCACGATAGCTAAGGGCCCAAATTTATAAATCCTAATCGTTTCTTCAATAGCCTTTCGAAGTCACTCGGATCGTTCGAAACTGCGAGTTGCAAAGTTGCTGGCACATCTATGGCAGCCTCGACTGCTTCCTAGACTGTACTGGCACGTTTGCTTCAGAGCATTGTGTGCATACATTCTTTGGGTACCATTAATGACATGCTGCAGACATTTGTCAAGGCTTGCAGACTCAAATGATCCAGGTCTTCACTCTGCACTGACCAGAATAAATGAAGAGCATTAACCATCGTGCAAAGAGTAGCAAGCAATTTAGAAAATGCTACGTATGACAACCACTGAAATGACTGTGGGAAGAGAGCATAGCGGTGATAAATCGAATCTTTCAAAGGCATATTACTGCCACCCTCCAGACATTAACATATACAAAAAAAAAAAAATTGCATCAAACACATTCTTTTTGCCAAGACGAATGCAGGTTAGAAATATGGTGTCAATGTTACGTAAAACATTTATGGAACCCGGTTGGCATTCTAAGACTTAATTTTTTTCACGACACCCGTTACGTCTTTACAAATGTTGACGACATCGTCGTTTCGTTTCTCGTAAATTGGCGTACATACGACCAGCTTGTTTCCGTTGCTTGTGCGTGGCGTAGTTGGGTGCGACGTCATTTCTGTTTTATTTGGAGTTTGATATTATTTCACGCTTGTATAGTATTTCAATAGAGTCTATGACGATGAAACACGTTTCTGCAACCAATCACGAGCCAATGTTTTACCGTTTATCCATAAATTGCAAAAAATCCATCCAGCCGTCTTAAAAATGTCTTGGTTGATGTCTTAAAGTGCGATTGGCACAGTGCGATTGGGTGCGACGCGAAACCTGCAGCTTTAGTTGTTGCTGCTCTTCGCTACAAGAAGGGCTGACAGTATACTAGCAGCTTACTAGGTAGGCTGCACTCTAAAAGATGTGCAACAGGAGACGTCAATGTGTGTTTCTTACCAACTCTGAGTGTTCAAAAGTAGACTGTGTTTGTGCCAGTAGAAGAAAAAATGGCAAGAGCTTTTTTGTTGCGACGTTAGTCACAGGGGCTCGGTGCATCGCCAAAGGGACGGCGGTTTGCGAAGGAGTGATCAACTTTTGTTAGCTTGTGCTTCTCCTCGGAGCACACGAGAGATTTTGAAGGCCGTAACAAAGTAAGGAAAGAGCGCTGAACTTCTTATCTCTATGCTGTGTTGATGTTCTAACAATGTTACGCTGAGCAACAGCTCAGACACCTTTGATGACTCCTCCGACATGTAAAGCTGTCTTCAAAAAACGACAACTAGCTTTCTCCGAGTTGACATAACCATCCTCCGTGGCTTTTTTCCGTTGTCGTCCGGGTGTTTGGTCATGTTTCCGCTACGACTCGACTAGTGCACTAACTATCCGTTTTAATGGGACCTCTGAAGCTTCCAATTAGGTACAGGCACTCCTTAAAACTGGTTTCAAGCATAGTGGTAGGCCCCGTCGTTTTAAAACTTCTAGCGATTTCCAATAGCTCAGTCGAGATAAAGAGTTGCATTCTTCAGATGGTATGCTAAATGCAGGCAGGAAATTTTGGCAATCTTCTCTTCCAGCTAGACAATAGGATGGTGAGGAAAGTGCCATGTTAAAGGAGCTGTGCAACGATTTTAACGTTGAAAGAATTGGAATCTTCTACTTTTGACATTGTTCACCTTGTCACAAAGGACAGAAAACACACCTCCTTCCTTCGAAATGTTGCGATTCCGCCGCGTAATCGCGAGGCAAAAATTAGAATATTCCCCGACCTGCAGCCGCGAGCGGCGGCCATGAGAAACACGTGGCGTGACGTCAATGGGGGGTCTTGTAGAAAGATAGCAAGTTGTGCGAATACCTGCTCGATAAAAGGTAACTTTTCTATAAATCTTGTCGTCCCAACATAAATATAAATGCGTCAAAAACCCTGGTATCATCGACAAAACTTTTATTATACGGAGTTTTAGTGGCGCCACCTATCCTAGGTCCACAAAACCGTCAGCTCTATCTGCTACCGCGAACAGCCGCCAGAAGCCGGAGGGGAGGGGACAGAGCCGGACGGGTATGGCCGGACCCGGATGAGACTTTCCTCCTTTCACCATATTGTTCGCGCTGCGCCCGCCAGCACGTGGTCACGCGGTCGCGAGCGGATGAGTTCTCGCTGCTCACTGATGGCTCTAGAGAGAGAGCTTCACCGGAACCCCGCGCAAACCCCATTGACGTCACAGCGCACGTGACTCGGAAGATGGTGAAGGAGTTGAGAGGTGCCGAAAACCTCAATCTTTGTCCATTTTTAAAATAAAAACTAGGACATGCAGGCAAAAGCGGTTTTTTGTTCTTTACTTCAGAAAGGTCGAGACACCAACTTCCAAAGTTATTTAAGCAAAGCACTGAAACTGTTGCACAGCTCCTTTAACTTTACTTGACAGCACTCAAATAATGTTTTTGCTCTTTTAGTGCAGCCTGTAAACACGTCCTTGTAGAAACTATAAATTGTTGTCCATCAGAAGCGTATTTACTTCCTAGATTAATAAAAATATTTACCATAAATAAAGCTGCTGCGTCTGGTGTCATCGTTGTATGCGCTAAGGGATTGTTGCTGCAAATGCTGCTTTGCCATTTGCACAAAGCTTTGCCTCCCCTTCAGCTAGTCTTAAGCACTCAAAGGCAAAGCAAAACTTTGTGACATTCATGTGCACATTCCAACAGGACAGTTTTAGAATGTGTCAATAGATTTATACTTTACAGTCTTACAGCTGCACTTAGACATTGTGTCAACATAACGGGCAAAAATTGTTTGGGAGTAGGGTTACCAACTCTTCAATGAAGAAAGTTGGGAGGGGAGGAGAGGGAGGGGGGGCAAGAAGGGAGACACAAAGGGGTTTATACGTTTGTAAACCGACAAAACATGCGTTAGCCTTTCTCACCACGCAGTGGCAGTCGCACAAAAAATAAGTATAGAAAGTATCTTATGATGGCGGGGGGGGGGCAGCGTGAGGGAGAAGAAAGGAGACATAAAGGGGTTTATACAAATAATGATGATGATAACAGGCGCTACCCTGCACCAGTGTCGCCCCAATTTCCGGCTTGCCGTGGCTTGCATGCTAAAGTGGCTAAAGCCTCTCACAGCCAATGCTAGTCACCACGGTAGCCACCATGACCACAGCATTGCTTCGTGCGATTCGTGCTTTGCAGCGTGACGCACATTGTTGGCCATGCATTGGATCACATAAAATTTTTAACTGGACGGTTTGGACCTAATCTGGGACATATAGCTGTCCCGACAGGGACGACGCGGGACTTGGGACGCTTAATGAAAATTCGGGACAGTCCTGCAAAATCCGGGACAGTTCGTAATCCTTTCTGGGAGGTTGGTGGGGAAAGAAATCGAAGCACTTTATGACACTGTCGTTGACAAAGCTGTCCAGTTCTGTGGGATGGTTTATTCTTTTTTTTTATTAAAAGGTCACTTCAAGCACAAATTCATGTTTGTGCTTTAGCACCCAAAACATGTGTGAAAAGGTGCATGATAACTTTACATAAGAAACAAAATCAACCGCTGTACAAAAACAAAGTTGAGCATTAATCATAACTCCGTATGGATGTCGTGTGGCGTTCCTGAAACGAAAGAAAAAGGATGCGGTTGCTTTATTACAGCCCAAAGCAGATCACAGTTGATTACAACAAGCTACCCCAGAGTGTTTTACGAGGTTAAAGGCACCACAGAAGGATATCAGGTTTGAAATACATATTGCTCAGTGAGGCACAATGCTGCTGAACACATTAGGGTAGGGTACCAAAAACACAATTTTTGCCGCGAAATTTAAAAAATAAGCGTGGATTGTTTCTTTATCTCATTTAAAAAACCTTTCCAAGCTGGCAGACGATCTGGCTGTTCATGCCACCAATGTTCCTTACAGTCGTGCATCTGCACTGCCAACGCTACAGCACAATGCACTGACAAGAAAATAAAATATATTCCTGCCCTGGTTTCTCTATAAACTTCAAAATTTATCGAGGTCACTGTACAGCAAAGGCTGGAAAATTATTTTGTGGTTCCGAAACGAAAGCAGTTACCAAGAAACAATGACCAAGAATTGAAAAGATCTCGTAGATGTGATCATGCAATGTCCAGGCCCCCAACCGACGTGGACCATCGTAAGGACGCCAAAGAAACGGCGGCAGGCTCACCGTCGTCGGGCTTGACATCAGCCGGCCTGGCTCCTTCGGTGAGCGTCGCCTTGGCAGCTCCCTTCTCGTAACGCTTCGATGAACTGCTTCAGCTCCTCGTCGTAGTCCTTCCACTCGCTGATGATGCGCGCCGCACTCACCAGCTTGGGCTCCTTGGTCTTGGGGTTGTTGCACTGTTGGGCAGAGCAGCGGCCGCCACTTTCGGTCAGACGATCGACCTCCGCGTTAAGAGCTACAGTCACCGACAGAATGAAAAGAGCTCGTCTTTCCAACGCCCGCACGTGTTCTCCGTCTTCTGCCGTGCTTTTGCTAAGGGCACGTGCTGGAGGTGGACGAGATGCTGAAACGTTGTCAAAGTTGCCCTGTCGCACGCCGGAGGCGGGGCAACTGAAGCTGCTCCTTGCCATTCTGGCCTTTTCAGTGACTTTTGTCCAGTTGCTAATGCGTCGCTATGTGCATGAGTGCAGATGACACTGCGAAACACTGCAGACTAATAGTTTTCCTTTAAAGTAAAATCACATTACAGAAAAAAAGAAGGCAAGAAACAGCCCAAAAGTGCATCGAAAGTAACACGGACCTTGCAGCAATTGTCAAAGTCCATATTAACAGCTTAAAGGCTGGTTCGCTCATTCACGACTGCTTGCGACCGCTGCTCTCCGTGCATCATTCTTTCTTTTTGGCTCAGAAAGCGTTTGAAATTGTAAGCAGTCGCAAGTGTGCAAACCAGCTTTAAGTGTAATGCATGCAGGACAGTGCGCATAGTGGACCCACGAGGTCGATCGTCTTGGCCTGCTTTTTGGAGTCGTCGTCACACCATGTCTCGCACCAGAGCCACTCCTGAGGCAGCGACTTGATTGCCACCTGGTGGATCATGTTGTTTGGCAGGTCCTGCGAGGCAACGGGAATGCATGCTGACGTCGCCTTTCAGGAATTACTGGAAGGCTATGGGTCAACGCACCGAGCAAACAAAACGAGAAATGCTAAAAATGTGAGCAATGTTCCTAGCATTCCACAAGACCTCATTAGTATTTCCACGTTAAAAAGCTATGTTATACTTTAAGTAACGAGAGTCCACGGACGAGATGGTCAGGTAAAATGATGCATAAACTGCAAGATTAAATTTTTCTGACCCTCTTAGTTTTCTACACATAGCCCGTGTCACTGTCTCCTCTTGGATCGATTTGAAATAGCTAAAAATACCAGCGGGCATTCCTTTAGTACAGCGGCCGGTCACCTGATACAATGCCTCACGATATTGTTATGCGAGTTCCCTATAATGCAACTATACTTCCCATCTTGTACACTCCAAAAGCATCCCAATTCTCTACACTAGACAAACTTTACAACATATGGCTAGTGCATCGTAACATCTGCACAAGCAAGAGGGTGCGACAGTATTTTCCAGACCTGTCAATACTTTTCGAAATCTCTCTAGACAGCACATCCCTCCAACGCACTGAGCCTCCCTAACGCCAGTCACTACGAAAGAAACAATTGTGGAGGAATATGAAAGCTACAACTTTAAAAATGCGGATTGTTATACCTGGTCCAGGTTGGACAAGCTGTTGGGGTCCTGGCTGAGGCCCTGGTACTGCCCCCTGAGACGATCTCCGGCAGCAATCCTCCGGAACCTCTTCAGGTCCACCACGTGACAGTGCACTGGGACAATGTGTCAGCAACTTGTGGCTTAGGTAAGAACTGCTACAGCTACATACTCCAGAACACTGGACCAACAAGAATGTACCAATAACTTGTGGCTCAGGTAAAAACAACTACAACCACCCACATACAATGCACTCACATAATGAAAAACAAACTGTGGCTCAGGTAAGAACTGCTACAACCTCCCACATAGAATGCGCTGATATAATGACAATGTGACAATAACTTGTGGCTAAGGTAAGAATTTCTACAATGTCTGACTAAAGTAAGACACATTTGAACTACAAAACTTTGACCTGTGGATGCTATAATAGCGAATTGGTTTACCACCTGTAGCATCGACGCTCTGCTCTCTCTGGGTGAGTGAACCCTCACGGAAAGTGCTCTTATTCTAGGCATAGAATAAAGCAACTGTGAGGAAATAAAATATTTGGTTTTGGTGTTGAATGTGGCTGAAGTGTACAGTTGTGCTCACCTGATGTGGTACCTTCGGCCTCCCAGGTGACTAGCCCAGTAGCCCGACTTCCAGAACCTGTGGGCATGAGATAAAAGCAGCGAAATACTTCAATCTGCAGCCAATTTTGCTTTTCAAAATTCAGCGAGTTAGTTTTAGCAGAAATACAACAAAAAGCCAGGAAAAACCTCACTGGAAATACAAATTATGCTGGCTCTGCATCATGATTACCAACTATACTTAATAAAATTGTTAACCAGGGTGGCTAGCAAATTATTACTCTGAAATTCCCTGACTTTTCCAGGTTTTCCCTGACAATAGACCCTTTCCGGAATTCAGTCTGGCAACTTTGGTCACTATCATTATCTGAAAAAATGCACATGTGCTATACTAATGGCGGCCTTCTGTTCACTGATGAAGGAAGAAGTTGAAGATGCTCCTAAGCAGATGATTCGTGGCCTATTCATTCTTGACGTTAGCGCTGACGCGTGAAGCAGGAATTGGATGCAAGAGCTGCGTAGTAGCGTTCATTTCTAACTCGGCGCTTCGTTCTGACTGGTTGAATTTTTTCGCCATCGACACTGAGATTGAAAAAGGACTGTACAGTGAAGTGCACATTCTCGTTTACCGTTGACTTGCGTAAAGTGACGGTGCCCCAGAAAATACTGCAGACCCCAGGTTCATTGCCGCCATTAGTCGGTAAAAGTTGAACTGCCATTTGAGTCGCGCTAGATGGCACTGAATCTCCGAAAGGGTCTATTTCAGATGAAATTTTCTGACCATTGTACAGGCGGTTAAATATATAAGACCATTACAACACAAGGCATTGATCATTGTAAGAATCATTTGGCACGGGCTTAATCCAACTTGCATATTCCTAAATATTCGGGTTCGTCCAGTCCGGATTAAACGAGCACTTTCTTGCCGCCGACATTGTCCAGTGAAGAAGCCACTTCCGGAAAGACAATGAAAACACAACGCGCAACCACACACGTCAATAACCGAATGGCAGCATGACCGCCAGATGCACACCATGCACATTTTCAGATACTTTCGGCTTGGATTGGATTGGGGACTGCAGCTTTCCCATTTGTTGCTAAATCTAGTAGCTCTAACTGTATATAGCTCTAGTGTTGCACCCTCAATCCAATCAAATCCAATGCATGGCTTGGACTGAATTTGTCGGCTGTTCCCTTTGCATCGGGTAGCACACTCTACATCGGGTGATCAGAGACCACGCTCCGCTCTAAGCAGAATTTATTGCCTATATTTCTTCCCCCAAGTCCTCAAGTCTTTGCTCAGGGCACTCGATGGTGTTTCTGACTCATTTTTCCTGGACTGGGCTTGCTCTTTGACAATATCCCTGACAACTCCCTGATTTTTCCCGGTAACTAAAATTTCCCTGACAATTCCCGGTTTTCCTGGTCGCTAGACACCCTGCTTAACCATTACCAACCCCATTATATCACACAAAGAAAGCTTTGTGCCTCATGCGAAGATGCATAGCAATGCAGAGTGAGCAAAATACGCTTACTGAATTACGATGGTTCATTGCTTTAATTTTTCTTAATAAGAATGTCCGCACAATCGTCGAAATATCCACTTTTGGAAATGCACAGCCCTATGCTACACTCAAACATGATGGTACTAACACCATGACCAAACAGTGCAAGGTGTCTGAGATGACAAGAACAGCAGGACATCCCTTTCAGATGCACCGCCTCCAGCAAGCGCATGTTACCTTCTGTCGGGCTTGGGCTGTACGTGCACATTCAAGGCTCACAAGGCACCCAAACGTTGTCGAAGGTGGGAAGCTTGCCCTCGCAGGCGGGAGACTCGAGGACCTCCTCGCCATTATAATCCTGTCAAAGACTACTCAACATCTTCTCTCTTGCTGCCCCCCGACACTCCAAACAAACCATTTCTAACAATTTCAGCTATCCACTTCGGCAAGACAACCGACCTCAACGAACAAAATCACAGGTACAATGTTCCGCCGCTTTGCGGGCAAGGGCCAGTGCGATGCAAGGTGCGCACCTGTATCCCTCCATGTCCTGCCGGCTGTCGCAGAAAGGGGTGTAGCCGTAGGGGGCACCGCCCAGGTCAAGGTCCCTGAGCTCTTTCATGTCTGCCCGCACAACCTGAACAAAAGTGGTGCCGGTGTCACGCCGATGCCACCCCCATCCGATTTCCAACGTAGCAAATCGTGCTTGTGGCACGCCGTACCAGGATGTCTGTTGTAATAAAGTTGTGTCGACACCAAGCGGATGCCAGCGAATCGTGTTTGTCGCATGCCACATTGAATGTATGTGGTAGTAAACTTGAGCTGATGCCGTGCCAGCAAACTGCTGACCTAGCACACTGTGTATTTGTGGCATACCACATTGGATGTATATTTCAGCTAAGTTACGTCAATGTCATTCCGGAAAATTGCTGGCATAGAAAATGGCACACCGTCGTGCATGCATGATGAAATGTGATGGTCAATTGAGCCCGCTGGCACACTACATGGCACATGACGTATCTATGAAAGGTAACGCAAAAACAAGAACTAAGATAAAGCAGAGACAACGCAGTCATCATCTCGGATACAGACCTGATCGGCATCAACGAAGATAATCTTCTTCACGCGAGAGGGAACAGTACGTCCAGAAAAAGGATTTTGTATCTAGGGCATGACACAAACGACAACTCATGTTACAACTCCGTGACATCACTGTGGGTGGCACTAACTCCATTTTATCTTTCTTCCTACCCCTCGCTCTGCTGCACAAAGTTACAAGCATAGGGATAAACTTAGCGCTCGTTGCTGGTCGCTTATCGTGTCTTTTGCTGCATCGTATAGCAATTTACACAAAAACATTTAATTATGCACAAACGATTCTAAGCATGATTCCTAATGCTATATTTTTATGATAACGCAAAAAGCTGGCATGCCTTGAATAGCAAATACCATGTTCTTCCCACATAGTGTATGGGAACATACTATCACGGACAATACGAGCTGAAACAGTCCTTCCAGTGCTTCTTCGACGTGCCTGCCGATTTTATAAAGAGCAGTGATCCGATCTAGAAATGCAATATAAAGTTGAGGTGAACTTTTTGAGAAATTTTATTTATATGCAGAAAATACCTGCAGCACCCGAAGCATTATAGCAGATACAGAGATAGCAGCAGATTCTTTAAGAATAAAACAAAACACTCAAGTGTGATACAGTAGACTTTCGATTAGCTCGACCTTGATGAATTCGACTTTTCATTTAATTCGATCGTGTTTAGAAGTCCCGGCGAGTGCCCATACATTTCAGTGGGAGGAAAAGTTTGATAGTTCAAACTCGAGAAGACTCCGCATCGGATACTCCGTCCCGAGCGAATGCGCGCGGTCTCACATTGTACGGCACCACGGCAGAAAAACCACCAACATACGGCGAAACACGGGCCCTTTTCTGGAAAGCCGAACGTGTGCAAATATACGCCTGCTCCTCTACGCCGTTGAGATGGACCGTAGCGAATGACACGAGCCAGCGCAACCAATTTGGCGTGGAGTCGCACGGAGAACATAGCACGTGGTCGGGCGCGGAGACAGAGCGCGCTCCCCAAGCGCTTTTCTGAGTGCGCGGTCCATCTTGCGTGCCGAAAAGCGCAGTTCTCTTTTCCTTTTTTTTATTTTTTGTTGTTGTTATTATTTTTTTTGTCGCCGACGGTCTGGTAGCACGGCGCCGAAGTCGGCTCGTAAAGCTTTCTCAGCGAGCGCTCTCGAAGCGCCTTTCTGTAGCATCGTGTACGGTCCATCTTGTGCCAAAAAGCGCAAATTCTAACCTCCTTTCTTTTTTTTTTTTTCTATGTCATTGACGGTCTGATTGTTCGGCACCAAAGTCAACTCGTAAAACTTATTTTTTAGTTTCTTTTTCTTCTTTTGTAGTGCGCGATTGTTCGCGAACGTGACGTTTAGTTACAATGCTCTCCGGAGCACGCTTTTGGACGCGGCTTTTAAGCGCAGACGGCAGCAGACAATTTGTGAGTACTTTGGACAATAAAAGGAAGTTATTTTAACCGTTTTCTGTGCTTTCTTTAATTCAATCGTTCAGATAATTCAATTAAATTTCAAGGTCCCGTCGAGGTCGAATTAACGAAAGTTTACTGTAGTAATACAATATACAGTAAGGGATATAAAAAAAAAAGTGAACGTAAAGAACAAAATTTAAAAATTAAGACCATGTTCCGAAAGAAATGTACCCACATCATTATGCGTATGCATAGACCATTGATAGAATGGTCTATACGACTCAAAGGTACACTGACAGGGTATTTATGCTCACCGAGGTTTTTATTTGAGTATTACCTATAAGAGCATAACTACACGGAACACAATTTGCGACTCGAAATTCGTTTTCTTTCCGCCCGAAAACAGCCGGTCGAGAATTGGCCGGTTTGAGTCGCGCACATTGTCTTTTCCATAGTCCCGTGGCCTTCAAACAGATACATACCAAAAATATTCAAAGTCAAGGGTCATTCATTCAATGTTAAAAATATAAAAAAATATGAACCCCATTTTTGCGGCCTCCAAATTGATGTGACTCCGCAGCAAAATATTGATTGGCACCATATTAATACTAAAGCATTAACTGTTCCATGGAGCGAAGCCGACATTGTCTGTAGACGTCTGTAGCAGCGAAAACCACAATCTTTACCGAAAAGCACATACGGGGAGCGCTACGTGCTTTGCATTGTTAGCGGCACTAGTGACGCACTCCGCACTTCGTACTCTGCCGTTGCCGCGACAGCTTACGCAACCGCAATCTTTACCAAGAAAGGCATGCGGAGAGCGCTATGTGCTTGTCATCTATCATGTGGTTTTGACACTTGTTTTGTGGTTTTCTTATTAAAAGAAGCGTCAAAACCACATGATAAGATATATGGTGCGTGCAAATGGTGAAAGGTGCGCGCGATGGTTTTCTGCCGACGGACACGAAAAAACCCGACCTACGAGTCATATACAACTTCGCTGTAAAACGCCGGACGAGGAGTTTCAGCTCATATTGTCCACGGGGAACATATTGCAGCTAAGTATGAAAAGTTGGAAACCATGTACTGCACAAACTAAAGAAACTAATGCACAAGACAAGCCGTCTTCTCACCCCCAGATGATCCTCTGCTTCTCCGTCTGCTGGTTGAGCCAGCGTGGCCACTTGTACTGGACGAGTTCATAGTCAAAGCCATATTCCTTGGCCATGTGGGGCAGAACATCCTGGCGGAGAACACACACAGATGATTCAACATGCCACGCTCATTGGCAGCAATGTCCTGAGATCCCTCTAGAAGCAGTTCTTTACACAACTATCCCCAGGACATCAGCTAGCTCTCATCTGAAGACACCTGAAGTTTTCTATGAAGTAGAGCTTACCTCAAATGCTTATGTAACAATCATACTCCCGACCTTTAAAAAAATATTTTAAGAAATAGCATGCTATTTGTGCTTAGTCTAACCAAAAAGGACCAGAAGACTACTAGATCCTCCCTAAATGTATTTAAGAGTCCTTTACTTTTTGGTTGAATCTTCTCGCACAAGATTCATGCACCAGTACTTGCACTCAATAAAGTGGAGATTTGGGCCAGTTGGTTCATTGCAAACGAAAAAGAGCACCGAAAAAACACAGGACTCTGTAGATAAGGTTAACAAGGTTTTTGTGGCAGTATTAACTTGTCAATTTTCAATAAACTTCAGTTGAGAGTGCGCCTTGTCCTGTTTCCCTTCGTCTGTGTCCCCGTGTTTTTACGGCGCTGTTTTTCGTTTATTCGCACTCTCTCCAAAACACTGCCATTTCTTCACATCCCTATTCCAGTAACTTCCTTTCTAGTTAAGCCTGCCTTAATGACACTAAAACTTGCCAAGAGAGTGAATGTTAGTAGGTACTTTTTGGGAGAGCACTGAACCGAAATTTCGAGCTCACAAAACAAGGCTGGATGAATAGGCAGGACGCTGCAAAACCCAAAAACATCACTCATACAGCAATATCTCTAACGGATCGCCATATTTTTAAAAAAGTGTGCGATTGAACACGGCCGAAAAGGCGGACGAGACAAGTTATGTCACGTTTCCTATTCCCTCTCCTCCTCGCTACGTCCCGTCGAGCTGGTGAACCGAAGCGAGGAGGAAAGCAGCGAGGCCGCTTCCCCTCATTCTCAAATTTTCTAGGAGGGCAATGATGTCAAAGGCCCTGCTTGACCGCGCCCTTCTTTTCCAAAAGTATGGCCATCCGTTTGAGATATCGATGTACGAGTGATGTTTTGGAGTTTGTAGCATCCCGTTCAATGCTTCTGCGGCCTTATTTCGCGAAGTCCAAACTTCGGTTCAGTATCCCTTTAAACTTCTAAAGCCAGCATCCAGTTGTCAAGCTTACTTTAAACGTTGGAGACAGGTAGTTCTTGAGGAACCAGAACTTGACAGGGGTCTTTGTGTTCTTCAGCACGCTCAGCATCATGATCCTAAACAGGGACAAAAACATCAACTTTGGCAGAGGTGAGGTTTCTGCCCAAATGAAAAAACGCTGGGACAATTTCCAATAAATTAATAAATTCAGTAAGGCCATCTTCATTTACCTAATAATAAACAAACTTTAGACATAAACAAAAATTAACAAAGCAGACATTACTCTTTAACTCAGTGCACAAAAACCTTCTCTAATGAAGAGAGAAAAAATTAATAAATTAAGTATAAAAAGTAGTCATGTGCGAATAGTAGATATTGAGTGCAAAGCGAATTCAGAGCGAAAAGTTATTTTGGCTGAACATTTTACAATCGAATATTGAATAGTTGTTGTGCCTTTCTCCCCGCCTCTCACTACTGTAACACCATGCTTAAACGAAAATTCAGCTGAACTCACAAAGGTTGTTAGTACCAAGCTTCTAATTGCCCACTTATGACCTCTGCTAAATTTAATCTGGCTATATTTATAGATTGTGGCCTCAGAAAGTCCAATACCTACATTCAGATGTCAAGTAAATGACACATTTGACATAGAATTAAACCTACAACGGAGCTCAGCCACACCTAATTGAAGGGATTTATAAACCTTCTTGCTATATAAAAAAAAACTTTTCTTCAATTCTGAATTTAAAAAAAAAAAAGAAACAAGCACAAATAATGAACAGAGGCTGTTAGAACTTCGCTGCCTTTGCATAATAGCCACAGTTAAATATTGCTGATTTTACTGCAATGTAAATACCAAAAATCACTATTTGTTTCCTTTTTTTTTTTAATACATAAGGCGTGTGCGTGCACTATAAAGGCGTGATATTTATTTGAAATTCTGTGCGCAAAGCCCATAACGTCACAGAATTATCATTCGGTCTCTCCACCTCAACGTGAAGGCGAAGCCAATCCACTTCTCCACGCGCCCGAAATGCCGAGAGAAAACAAGTGGGAAGGAGGTGACTACCGACTAAATCACGTCTCATGTCGTCAATATTGCTCTTAAAAATTTTTTTTTTTTTGCGTAAAATTAATTTTTCAACACGTTTGTCTCACTAGATTGTTTAAAAAAAAAGCTTTTCTTTTTCTTTTCAGGTTTTTTTTTAAAGGTGTGTTTTTCGCCTAAGTGCATGGCTGCGCTGCAGCCAAGTGAGTCGCGAGATTGCAGTGTCAGCCTCGCGGGCATTGCTTCTCCGCAGTGCACCGGTGTTAGGGGAGAAGCGCACTTAAGGAAGCTAACCCGCCAAGATCAACACTTCGAAAGTGCAAATATCGCTGTTAATTTTGAAGCGAATATCAAATAGCATATTATTTGAAACTACTATTCGAAAATTTGAATATTCGTGCAGCCCTACCCTTTGCACACAGTACCTAAGCATCCTAGAAAACAACAACTGTATTTTCTTAATTTTCAGTGTCATCGCCAAGAATGCCATGTGCAAGACTCTTTCAGTTTCCTTTTCGAGAACAGCTCCCTTTTGGCGCAGACATGGTGCAAATTGTGCACAAATACAGCCTTTGGAGCAGCATGTAGCAGGTTATTTGTTCTGGCACAGTTTGGCACAAATGGCAACAGTTCCACCATTGCTGTCTTTACTGAACTGCTGGGTGTTAACGATAAGATTAAACCAGTCACTTTGAGGCTTGTTGTTAAAAAGCAGGTTGAACTGGCCTCACCTGAGCAGACGCTCGTACAAATGGCCGGATGCGAGCGAGAAAATATTGATCCTGTCTTCTTGCTCTTCGTCATCCGTTTTCTGCTTCTCACCCACAATGGAGCTGAAGAACGAGGGTCGTAGTCACCAAACGTAAGCGGCCAAGCCACAAAACAAAAATTCTAGCTACCCCACGGGCATGCAAGGTATACGCTGTCTGCTAACACCGATTGTGCCAACACCAAATAAAAACAAAGTTAAAAGTTTCCTCGCTCCTTCCGAAGACACAAGGGTGGTCCTGACTATGGGCTCACTTCCACAATGCATGCAGACAACCACAGTGCAATTACAGACAGACTCATGTTGTGACTCCCTAGAATTCCACGCAAAAGGCAATAACACAAAAGTGCAAAAGCTCATTAGCCAAAGTAAGAGAGTCTCACCCATCAAAAAATCCTCTGCAAATGTGAAGAAGGCAATGCAGCGTCTTAGAACTAAGCAACCAGTTCAAAAAAGACATTACTGAGAAGTGATAATGACTGAGAGCATGCACTGCAGCCTCATCCGAGTTCATGAGCAGAAGGAACTGGTGACACAAACGGAATGCGTTCCTCAATGAATGCATACTGAAGCAATGTTTTGCGGCACGCAAAATGCAATAGAAAGGAGATTGGCAAAGCAGGACTGGCAGATGACACTGCAGTCGTTCAAAAAACAGTTGTTAGTGAAAGAAATGTCAATCCCCATCCCAAGAATTATGGCGGTGATAATTTGTTACAAACACGAAGTGTACGACAAAACGACATGCATTTCTTGTGCGCGTTAATTATTTTTGAGAGTCCAGTAAGCGGAAGTCCATTTCTTGAAATTGCAAAGGTAATCCTGCCAGAGTGTGTAACATTCTTTTTCCTAAGAGTCACTGTCTTTTACAACAAAACAAGGAACACAAAAAGCACACATAAAGACTCAATTGCACATAGTGTCTCAACCCTCATGCAAGCATTTGTGGTTTTGTGACACCAAAGTACAAAGTTGAGTAGGCATAGGGTACACTTCGTAGCTAAAATATACAACTTACTTTTACTTCCATTATGTTGGTTCCTTTAGTTTATCGCTAAAAAGATTTTCACCTTTTCCCACTGTTCAGGGTTTATCTAAGCGTACAATATCTAAAATTAGTACTATATTGAACACTCCAACTAAACGGACAAATTTAAGCTCGAAAAATCAAACCTGATTTTAAATTTAAAAAGAAATACTACCAGAGAGTAGGCTTGCAATAATACAAACTCGGATATTTCATACTTCTGGTTAACCCAAACAAATTTCAAAATTTTGGTTGTCCCGCTATATGTTTAATGTATTCGCAAGCTGCTTAATTTGAACGGCGTTTCGTGTAATTCATAACTTTTGTTCTCGCGGCTCTGTTGAGTGCGCTTCTTCTCCGAGCACCGGTGCACTGCAGAGAGGTAATGCTGGCGGAGCTTCCTTCCGCGGGTGTTGCTTCTCCGCAGTGCACCGGTGCACGGTGAGAAGCGCACTCAACGGGGCTCAAGTAGGGCACATATGAGCTGTGAAAACGGGCACCACGCGGAAATTTCCATAGCAACTTGCACGGACGCTGTGACGTGGCGACATGGCATAGGCCTACGTCACAGCATACGCTCAAGCTGCTATGAAAATTGTTGCGCGGTGCTCGTTTTCATTGCTCATGTGTCTGCTTAATAGTCTACATTAGCCAAGTACTTGGCCTGATAAACAAACTTAATTTTGAGTTGGCATGTGCTGTCTAAACAGCAACAACATTTTTGAGGGATAAATAAACTTATGTCATGCATCTTACAAATGTTTCATGTGTGGCATACCTGCCTATGATCAGTAGGCCTTTGTAGAGGAAATAATAAAACATCTGCTTTGTATGTGTAGCCATTCATATGGCACATCATAGTTCTATCTTGCATCATATTTACATGAATTTCTGATTCAGACTTCTGATAATTGAAACAAAATTCATGGCTTCCTGGGTTGGAATAAATGAGAGTCTGCTGTACAACACGGAAACACCAACTCTATGAAGCAAACCGATTTTTAGTAAAAGCTAGTTTTGTTCTAACCGGGATTGTTGTTACTATGTGCGTCCTAGTGCTTGTAGTGTTGTGTTATCCTGTACCCAGTCTAGACTTGGCAAAATCACACAAACAAAGCCAATTTAGTCCTCTCACCTTTTCCGACTAGTTTTATAGGGCATGTCAATCGATACTGCTACCTCTATGGTTTTGACCAGGCCCATATGAATATGTGAGTAAACAAGACACAGCTAGAACTGGAAAGTATGAAAAGAACAAAAGGTAACATACGCAAGGTGAATGCGCTGCATAGCCTAAAACCTACCAGTGGCTCTAGGGTTCGGCATTAGTCACAGCAAACAGCCCTTCCAGCTACTGCAACAATCCATACCCGCAGTGGCAAAAGCTCCACAAAACGCGGAAACAGTTTACAGACCGCCGACGGGAGGAAGTCAGACCGGAGAAGTCAGGACCACCCTGTGTGCATCAGGCCCAAAGATAGATCCCAGCACCAAAGGCAGACACTCGCTACCCCCAAGAGTCTACGAGCAGTACTACTAGCAAGAAGGATAGAAAGCTCGCTGACCTGTACACTGCTTTGCCTATCTGCTTCCATTCCGCTAAAATGCCACCGATTATAGGAATTCTGTTTTCGAGGCAAGAGACAAACAGGCAACCTTTAGAAGAGGGTTCTTAGGGGCAAGCAAATGAGTGCGCTCGCAAACAAAGTCATGCGCAAGTGCTTTGTGGGTACTTTCGACTGCGCTACAAGCCTGGCGGCAAATTTCAAAAACTATGTGGGGGAGACCACAGGTACAAGCTCATAGCTTAGAAAGATTGGCATAATCACAAAAGCACATTTACAAAAAAAAAAAAAAGCTTGTGCTAGCAGTTTTATTGCAAAATTATGTTTAAAAATGAAATAGAGGCTTTGTAGTTACAGGCAAGTGACGTTCTCTCCAAGTAAGAACTTTGGCCTTTGCTGCCGAACTTTGTGAGGGTAGATAAGTGGACGTCAGCAAAGCACTTGGGTTTGGCCTGCTAAGTTGTACTACAAGTGAGTTTAGAGGGAAAGCATCGGAGCAGCACAAAGAAGAAGTGGTGCGCTGCAGAGCAAGTTCTCTCCGATTCAGTTCAACTAAAGTTTTGCTGAAATTTCTTTTTTTTTTTTTTTTAAATTTTATATTTAAAGAAGAGTGCAAAGTGCTAGCAAAAAGCTTTAAGAAGGAAGTGGTGCGAACCTCAGGCATACCGCAGTTGCCCGAGTTGCCCTCTCAGTGCAGTTCAAATTCAAATGTTAGGCATTTAAGGGTGCATTTGAGTGCTGTCTCAGTGCAAAGAGTAGTTCAATTAAAACGCCCAAGAAATGCAGTAAAACAAACGAGCAACTCCAAATTTCAGTTTAAGATTGCAGCTTTTGAACCCACCGCGATTTGGACCGTACGAGAATTCATGGCGCGTGCAACAACATGTGTGCTCAATGCAGACAAAAGGTGGATTAGTAAAGCAGCACAGTAAGCAAACATTGAGGAGGCATTCAGTTGTGCGAGACAACGGCTCAGCGGGTGTTTTGCTCAAGTACTACAAACGGAAAATGCGACATCAGAGATTCTGGACTACTGAGTTCTATGCAGTGTTCAGTAACAGTTGGCAAACGTACTGCGTGAAGGAGCTCCAGATGTCATTTGTATCTTCGTCGCCGTCGGAGAGCAAGTCCTCGTTTTGCTTTCCAGGTTTCTTGCTCACCTAGATCATGTGCAGGAAAACAAAATCCAAGACAAAGATTGTTTGACTGTAGTGTTTAGCACACTAAGCGTAATTCATAAATTCGCTGCGGTGGCAGCTGTACAATTTCTCAAAATTTCCCTGTATTTGGAGACCCACCAGTTCTGCTCTGCCCTTATTGTCGAAAAAAAGTAAAAACATTTATGGATGCCTCCCGTTCTCACTTACTTTAACCTTGAGGACGTGACTCCGGAAGCTGTTGATCATGACCAGGACGTCGTCGGAGTCCTGGGGAGAGTCCGTGTTCTCGTGGCTGCCGGAAAAATAAGACCGATCTCTCGTGTATAGCTCATCGCATGTTAAGCCAACTCAAAAGGAACACCACTAGCTTTTAAAAGAAGTTTACACAGCAGCCCAACAGTAGTATAAACATTGAAGTTGAATGTCCAGACCCCAAACAAAGCAAAGGAAAGGACACTACCCAAGTTCTGTGTGACTCCTCCAACATGTTTCAAACTATCACAGCCCACACACCCAAGCAAGAGATGTAGGCTTTCATACGGTGTTTACAATGTCGCTCGTTCCACACTTTAACAATGTGGCAACTACATTAAGCCACGGAGTAAAGAAATCGTTTACCAGCATACTTTTCTCCGCCCCCACCTTCCGAGAGAAGGATCTGAAAATCACCTGGTGACGTCATAGAGTTCACTGGAGCGTCCCTGCCTCAGCCGCAATGTCCACAGGCCGGGGTTGGCCTTCAGCTGGAAGTAGCCCTGCAGAAAAGGAGCGAATCGTCACATCGAGCCTTCACTCCAATTTCTTAGCCCGTTTCCAGACCGCAGCCGCTCCGGCGGACTCTGATGGCCGAGAAGGTGGCACCCACCAGGTTTGCCATGACGATGGTGTCTGCCACCACGGTGTTGCTCTGGGTGCCGAGGTTGAACTGTAGCCCCCTCGGAGGGTTGCCACTGGACTGCTCGAAGCAGTGTCCTGTCGGAAGGGGGCCGGAGGTGAGAAGCGGGCGTGACATTGGAGAGCGCGCGATTGCAGTCGGAATGTTTCTCACCTTCAAGCAGGAGATGTTCCAGTTCAAACTCGGCATGGACGCGACTCTCGACCTGCGCGAAGGACGTGGTGATCGAGGCACAATCAGACCCATGCATGACAGAGACTAGCGATGGGTCGAATCGGCCGAAGGTTCTATGAAGCAGAGCTCGGCACGTATTGAACCTTTTAGAGGAAGTTATTCGTAGATCCGGCAAAGATTTGGCTAATGCCATCACTAAACCATCACTAACAGGCGCGAAATCTATTCGTTAGGATTAGTCATGTGTAAGTGGATTAACCCTAGCATAAAATCAGTCTTACAAAAGATGCAACATTCTTTTTCTAGAGTTATCATAGAGATGCTACAACCTCGACATAAATTAGGAGCGCTAAAAGTGAACTCTCTTCACATATGTTGCAGACGTTTTCTCCAACGGAAGAAAACATGCACAATTGATAATGATATGGAGGGCTCCAATTCAGTGTTATACTGTCAACAACTGCTGGTCTGTAATGAAACCAATACTGAACTAAATTCTATAATGATCCCACAAAGACCTTCTGTGCATCATTTTAGCTACAATAACAACATTATGGTGTGCATTGTCATATTTTGTATATCACCCATTTTGTAGGCAAAAAACAATCCACAGGAAGAACCTCAGAGTGGCAATCAATATTTTGCAAACGTGGCAGAGTCTACGACAAAGAAAGAGTATGTCGGTAAAGCTTACCCAAAATAAATAGTTATTGAACACTAACACCCGAAAAATAAAAGGCCTAACACATGCCTTCAAGCTTCACCAAACAGGTTAAAAAAACCTACGCTCTATTGCTCCGTTCTCTCGAGCTTATATCTACCTTATTCCCAGATGGTCAAATGGTCAATCGGCCTTAATTCATCAAGAAGCTGGCTACCGTTGTGAGGATGCCACTTCAAACACACCAATAAGTGATATTAAGCAAGGTTCCGTGTTTTCAAGCTCAACATTTCTTCAAATTCGAAGGTGTTTTCTGGAAGGGGGGGGGGTATTTTCCATAGATTCAGTATCAATTTTAGAATTCGGACAAAACACGAGCGTTTATCGGGGCCTGCGCCAGAACAAACAGGACGCGGGCACGGGTTTCTCCAACCTCCGGAGAAATTGCACGTGACCCGAATGCTTGGAAAACGTCCCGGTACCGACGAGAGAATGGAACGAGATGTCTGGTTTTCGAAGAAATGAGCAGCCTCAGAGGCACTTGAGTGAGAACTGTCTCATGAGTCAACACAAAACAGAACTGTAGACAAAAATTTCTTCCCGTGAATCTTGTTTCTTTTTTTTTTTTTCTCATTCACAGATTTTTCGGTTTTCCCCATTTTGGCGAGACCAGCACGGGGGTTATTTTATGGAGTTCGTCGGTATAGTAGACTGAAAACAAGGAGCCTCGGCGATGAGCGAGGACGCCACGATGGCCTACCTGCTCCATGTGGATGTTGTCGAGGTCGTAGGGGGACCGCACGGCTTCCACCAGCCAGTTTTCCGGGGTGGCCATGCCCAGGGTGAGCAGGGAGACTGGGGCATGTTGACAAACTTGGCGTACGGCCCCTGCCCAAATTGGCCGTCCAGGCCAAACGAGGGCTCGGGCTCCAGCACAAAGCGGTAGTAGCTGCACAGAGGCGAGAGGTCGGCGCCTTTCATCATCCGAGCAAAGTTACCCAACTTCCGATCGCGCTGTGAACAACACATAGCCAAGCTTAAACAACTTTTGCGCGGTTTGTAGTAGAGTACAGTACACCCTAAAGAAAAGAAAAATAATTCTTGTGTGCGAGGTACTCGATCATGTTGTCAGGACAGCACCCAAAACGATTTTTGTTGCAACCACATATGTGCTGAGCAAAGATAAATTCTATTATTTTTATTAATAAAGATGGCTTCCTATCTCTCAAATGTTATAAGTTCTGTGTCGTCATCCCACGTGCACAGGAAACCCCGAGTGACCATTTCTTGATCACCAAATTTACTTGGGAAAGAAATTTTGATTTATGTTGCAACTATATTTTTCACGTACAGTTAAACCTCGATGTAACGAAGTCGGTAAAATTCGGAATTTACTTCGTTACATTGAAATTTCGCTACATAGAAATTCGGAGAAAACGTTAAAGAAAGTTTCCACAAATGTTTCTCGGGTGCACAAAACTCACCGAGGACACCTTTATTTCGGTTGAAAGTAGTTCGTCGTCTTTTTCTGGGCCACTCTTGACATTATTATTCGCATCACACTACATTAGCATAGCCAGATGGCCTGCATCGCGTCTTCGTCTTGCTGTGTGCTCGTGGACCGCCTCAAGACATCGATCACGTCCACCACTTCACGGTTACTGGGCACATCGCAGGTGTCTTGCTCATCAGGCTCGCTGTTGCCACGAACATAGCTAGCTATCGCCTCGTCGGTCACCTCCTCCGTCGCAATGACAGCAGAGTCGACGTATAGAAATTGTCGTCGAGGTCGACGTTGTCAGGGACGGCTCCATCGCCTTGAAGGCTCCATCACCCAGGACAACGAGAAACGCACGCTTTTAGTTAGGCCTCGAAACGAACTCCGCAGCGCAAATGAAGCCGACGGACGAAACGGCGGCGGCTCTAGTGTCCTCTAGTGGCCGTTCTGTACACCACACTCGCCAGACTCGGCCTGCTTCACCCTTTGCGCTTTATCGGTGGCCCGTTTCAGCACGTGTGCTTTTCAAAATCTCCTTTGGGACCCAAAAGTTTGTGCCGAATTGTCCATGAAACTTCGTTACATCGAAATTTCGGCAAACGGGACTTCGTTACATAGGGGTAAAAAATACATGGCGTGCATACACTTGCGCTTAGAAAAAGGTATGCACTTCGTTACATCGAGGGTTTCGTTACATAGAAGTTCGTTACATAGAGGTTTGACTGTATATGGGTCTTACGGGCCATGTTTCTGTTATCTAGGCACGCATAAATGTCTCGTCAGAGGCCCTTTACCCTTGTGCCGACATTCTGCTGATGCCATTCGAGCATGTAACCTGCACAAAGTTGGCATGTAGCTGGCATAAAGCTGGCCCTAAGTTGGCACGAAGCTATCACTTGCGCCCGGTGGGGTTACTTACCTCTTGAGGGGCATGTCCGAGTGCTTGTCGACGCAGTTGAAGAAGATCTTGACGTTGGCGTTGATGACGTTCTGCAGCACCAGCAGCAGCTGGGAGACCTTCTGGGCTCCGCGAGACACCGGGTCCACCACTGCCACCACCTCGTGGGCCGGCTCCTCCGGCTGCGACGCTGGGATCTTCAGGACGCTGAAAGCATGGGTGTCTGCCTTTAGCTAACATTGAAAATACTGAGGGAAGGCTCACAAATCCATGACCTACAGCCAAGATTTGGTAAGGTAATTGAGGAGCATTTCCCATATACCGTTTTAAAACAAGTACTCAAAATACAGTGTGGTGTGAAAACATCTGAAAGACTGGTTATGGTGCGAGAGCAGGTCTTTCTTCTGCATGAATGGATCTGCCTCCTTTCCTTGGCACAAAACCCTCCTTCAATGTCCACTTCCCCAACAAATAATTGCTTGTGCACTTTGTAGTTATCCACTTTGCACAATATACAAAGATCCACATTTTCTGCAAAGCTGCTGCCTGCAGCAAAGTATGAGCTTATGGTGTATTCACACCACAGAGTTCTTTGCAATAAACAAACCATA